>OU426981.1:124521966-125121966 GCA_911387785.2 Aelia acuminata
TTTGTTCAGAGCGTACGCGCAACCAACCTCTGGTATCAATCATTTTTGAATTTTATAAATTAGAAATATCACTATTTTATATTGAAGGAGAATAATGAATTAAAGGACATTGGTCCGTCAGAGGTAGGATGGTATATATATTTATCTTTTTGTGAATCATTTAGATGTAAGAATATTACTATTAAATGTGGTAATTATTCTGTCTTAGTGTAATCTGTTGTTGATCTGTTCAACATTACTGTTCACTTCAGAAAATGATAATAAATCGCAACACATAACATCCACCTTTCGAAGACAATAGTTTCTGACGAGTTTATATCACCGACAATCAACTGTCAGTATATTATTTATAATAAAGTAGATGCATTTTATAATTGTAAATTTAAAGTAACAAAAAAAATATTTTAGAGTTAATAAAAAAACGGAATATTTTTAAAATCCATAATTCGTTATTGTGAAGACACATAAATTAAAGGAATCAACACGGAATAAGAAAATTTATATAAGAAAAAAAAAGCTAGAAAAAACCTTTCCGAGCACAGTATGAATAAAATAATAAATATGAAAAGAAGCCTATAAAATATTTCGATAAATAAATTCAGAGAATACAAGATATCAAAAATCAAATAAACTGACAGAATATAGCTCTTTGCAATAGAAATGGAATCGCAATTGGAAAACATAAATTTATGTTTTTTGGTGTCCCTTTTCAGTTCATATATACAATGTATAATATATATTATATATATTTATATATTTTTTGTATATAATTAAAATACAAATAAATATATTTTACAACTTAAAAGCAAAATTATGCCCACTACAATATAATTAATTTCATTAATAGTACAATATATCTATATGATTTTTCATTAATCAATGAATTTGTTATTAATCACTCCCAAGATACCAAGGATAGCTAACCTTTATAGCTAATTAAATTGTTAAAGAACTGTGAGCTTGTTTCATTGCAGCTTTTATAAAAACAAAATGTATATTTATAATCAATAAATAGGCGTTGATGACTTGTAAGTTCTATGCCTAAAAACACAAATAAAACTATTATTCTATTTTTTTAGAAAAGTCACAAATAGGTATGTATAATAAAAATCTCCGCATTCAAATTATTTTTTTTTTTTTTTAAAAAAGCACTGCGATGCGTTAGCGTGTGACATGCGATTCAAGGCGGGTGGGGCTTATGAATGCGACATTTACAGATAATCATCAATGTTAAAAATATCTATATTTTTTATTTTTATCAATTTATGTACCTATAGTGTGTTTTTTAGTTTTGTAAATTATAAATTATTTTGTGGTATTGGGCAGAAAGTTGGGATCCGCATTTTATTAACATGGTTTTTATATTTATTCCATTATTTTTACATAACCTAGTTACGACTCTCAATTTGATGTTTTGTAACTTAATATTTTGTTCCCTGTGCTTAAGCTTAGGAAATTATCTTATTTTACAATCATATACACTGCATCGAAAAACAAATAATTTTTTACTCCAATCAATTTCCTCTTCAAAACAAGAGTCTCATCAATTCTAATTATAAATATGGAGCCGAAGAACATTTCTGGGGAAAGTTCGAATAAGATTTGTGCATTGTGAGGAATTGCATCAAAGCATCCCTTTTAGTATGAAAGAACACAATTTTCCTTTCATGTTTCCCGGGAACTACGGGGTTTTCTTTAGATCCCTTTATTTACGTATCCCCTTAGGAGAAACCTCTTTAAATGTCAGTAACAGAATCATTTGTTGAGGGGAGTATAGAGTTCCCTCTGATCTGATGTTCCGCATGATGTACATTTATCAAGGATGTTTGAGTGTACTCAAGAATGAAACCTGCTTACAATAAAATGCCGCGCTCTTCTTTCCAGAGGCAAGAGGAAAGCTTTTTGAACATTTCATTCTTTCATACGAAAGTGCAAATAACATATTTTTTTTTTAAACCATTGTCAACAGACTTTCAATATATCAAATTGAATTATACGCAATTCGGGTTAATTTTTAAAAAAATAACCTGGTTATAATTATAGTATTTGATTATAAAAATATGAATTGTGAAATCACTAGATTGATTAATTAAAGGGGTTTTAATTTAAATAATAAATAAATGCTAGAATATTTCTTTCTTCGTTTCTTATTTGTTAAAACAATGATATACCTATAAGATATTTCGGCTACAATTACTAGTTTATTTAACTACAATTACTAGATAATTTAAAGTATATTATATTTAGAGGTGAGAGATAGTCAACTGTTAATCTTTACGATAGGTTAAATGATGATCACGATTTTCAGTTTTTCAATTTTCAGTTCAAATTTTTATTTTCGCAAGCCAACGTTTCACAAACAACTCTTCACTACCTCTGATCTCTACTTTACAATACAGATCTATCCCATATATCCGCATTCTCTCCAACAAAATTAAAGAATCCCTTTCATCCAGTTTCCCACACATACGCCTAGAATTAAAAAATAACAAAAAATTAAAAAATCTGTATACCAAACTCAAAGACCCAGTACCACTCCTAGACAAGTTTAATGTAGTTTATCGTATCCAGTGCTCCACGCTTAATTGCAACAGTTGCTATATCGGTGAAACCAAAAAGTATTTTAAAAAAACCGATTTACCAACACAAATACAGTATTTCCACGCGTAATTCGTCTACGTCTAAATTAGCAGAACATGCCATCGCCCACAACCATTCTTTTGACTTTGAGAACCCCTCCATATTAGCTACTATACCAAACCACGATTAACGACTCCTCTCATAATCCATTTTCATCCATCTGGGAAAAAATAACCCTGTAAATTATCGGTCGATCGGTATCCGCAATTATCGATGTACCTCTTGTATTATTATTATCTTTAGTATTGTATAACTTCCTTCTGTATATTTTTCAATTTTTATGCATTTTTACCTTATGTATCATCTCAACTTAGTGTTATTATTGAGTCCAGACATAACAATTTGTATACAGTACCATCTATTTTGTTAGTTTTTAATATTTTATTTTCACCCAGTTGTCATTTAGCCTTTCACTTCAAAAGCGTTGGGTTTCCCCGTCCAAAACCTTTGAAGTCGGCAAACTATCCCCTACCACTACCTCTTACTTTATTTTACCTTCAGTCTTTGTATCTACCTTGACTCAGAAGGTAAATATCAGATTCTATTTTATCTTGCAACCAGCTACTTATTTATATTCATGGTATAATGCTTACCATCTTTTATATTATTATCAGTTCTGTAAAATATTCATTTATTGTCATCCTCTAGCATAGATACTCATATATTTGTTTTCTTTTAGCCCTGATGAAGATCCACAAGTTGGACCGAAACGTTAGCTTTCGAAAATAAAATTTTTTTCAAACTGAAAATCCTGATCATCATTTAACTTTTCTTATATTACATTTAGTAAATTAGACGACTCCAATTTTTCTTAATGTAAATATCTAGCCAATGTCAATCATATTATCTACAATTTAGCTTAATACTCTGTATTATTAATGATGAAGAGAAAAATTTTAAACCACTACATTTCGTTCTATATTCATTTTTACCGTTACAACCATTGCATCCTGTAATTTAACCAGAGATTATAAGCCAATATACAATTCATTTCAATTTTGAAATGAATGAACGTTTAGTCCAGAGAGGTTGCAGCAGGTACAGCCATGCCCTCGCCCTGCCCAGTGGAGGCTGTTTCCAACCGCTTCAGGAAATTGAGAGGTCTGGAGTAAATTGGACAACCCCCTCGGGAACCGTTAACGCGCCCATATAGCAGCTCCATGGCTACGCGTTACTTTAGAAGAGCTATCGCTGGTCATTTTTAATTTTTGCTTTAAAAATACTCATAATTATTAATTAAAATTAGGAATACTACACTTCGTAAATATTTATCTATCAATTTTGTAAACCATTATTTATATGTGTACTCTTCCTTTATAAGAAATGCATTCATTCATTCATATTTACTAAGAAAATCAATGATATCAACATATCTCAAATCAGAGTTTTATAAAAGATCTAAATAAATGGGAAAATGAACTTGTTCACCAATGTAGATAAGCTGAATGCTCTCACCAGCCGGTGATTTCTAAGTACAGTGATGCGGCTGGGAAAGAAGCACTGGGATCTCCCAGAAATCGGAATTTCCCAGGCTGAATGAATATATTGTAAATAGGTATGACTGTAATACTGTAATTTCATTTCATTTTTGTCATTGTTATTTTATTTATTAAGTAATTTTTCTTTTCTTCTTTGAGGTTTACATCTTATTTATTTATCATTACTTTTTTCTTAAACAAGTTTGTACAGTATTTATTGTGTGAATCAGTCCTTAGAGATCTAATATTAATGCCCTTAATTGTGGCATTATGTATTAATTGTTTCAGTAAATTGATAATTTTACTTTTTTAAATATTTTACTTTAAAAATAAAAACATAAGTCATCATTTTTAGTATTAAAGATCAACTTTAATAAATAAATTAACAAATAAAATTTAATTGACTACCAAGACTGTATCCAAAGTCTATAATGAAAAGCGACAAAATACGAAACTCAGAATAAACTTGAATATATAATTACGACTCTGCTCTATTATTTTTATTTCAATAATATTATTATTGTCTCTATAATGAAATTAAAATAATGAAGAACTGAACCACCCCCATTAAAATAAAGTAATAAAAATATCATTAATAGATTTCTGTCATTTGTTTTATTTTGCTATTTATTCCAAAAATGTTTCCATAATTAAAAACTTAAACAATTCTTATTTTTCTTATTAATCCTTGCATATTTTCAATGCGAAGAAATAAAATCTATAAGAACAAAATTCTCTCGTTGTGAAATTTTTAACTTTAATTTCTTCTAAATAATTTACTTTTTTCAAGTTTCAATTCAATTGGTGGTCAGCCACAATTTCAGATTGGATTAATTAAATTAATTTAATTTCTTCTGTTTTTGAAAAAATCATCCCCCTATTTTTAGTTCCAACCTTCTAACATACAGTTTTCGAATTGAATTTTTCGTATTATCTTGCTATACGGATGAATATGAACAGCTGGTAGAAACTAGATCCTTTGCATTAATCTAGCATTATAATGAAGTGATTGTTTTTCAATAAGCATATTCAACTTTTTAGAATTTTACGTTAGTAACCAAGTGGAAACATAATAATTATTACAATCTGCAATAATGTTTAATTTTTGTTACCAATAAAAACAAATATCAAGAATGTTTTTGAAAAGAGAATCAAAGAACTACCAATTATCGAAAAAATATCCTGTTACAAAAAAATAATTAAAAACAAATTATTTTTTAAAAAACTGTCAATTTTTACACCCAATCCCCCACTTCACTCACTTTCCCTTTCTCACAAACTTTTTTTTGTTAACCTTCAGAAATAAAATATTCAATCAACTTTCAAGGTACAGTGACCCAGTTTCGTTATTCATTCATTAATAAAACACCGATTCATGAAAATTTTATAGCCTTGTCATTGATCTCTGTGGATTCATGCTTTATTTAAATAGTTCCTTTCAAAAACATTAGAAACGATAAGAAAAAATCAAATGATTTTTATTAGAAAAGGAAATTAACAATTGTTTCGTAGGTTTTACGACAACAACAACCCATTTTGTCCCACAGACACGTTTACGCATAATTTATTTATCTAAATATATTATTATGAGATTTCTGTTTTTAATTAATTTGGAAATTATTCAGAATCTTAAAGGTGAAATATAGCACTTTAGCTGACCAGCTGTACCGGCCCACAACTAAATAATAATTATAGAGTAATTAATAATAACTTTTTTTTTATACAGGGTGTCCAAAAAGAGTATTCGGGATTTGAAAATTGAATAAAATCTCAAATATAGAATATCAAGTAGGAAGTTTACGTTTTATTTAAACACAATGAACTGGAAATTTATTTAGAAAAAACAATATTGTCTAGGTGTCCACCATAATGCTGCTGCCATCTCAAACGCAGATTTCTAAAAACGCGTTGACACATTTTTCCTGAGATTGCCGTCATTTCTGTTCTGATATTTTGCTTGAATTTCGTTAGATTCGTCGGTTTCTTTTCGTATATCCTACTTTTCAGATATCCCCACAGAAAGAAGTCAAAAGGACTGAGATCGGGACTCCTGGGAGGCCAGCTAATGGTGCCTCTACGAGAAATCACTTTGTTTTGAAATAATTCGTTTACCGTAGCAATTTATGAGTCTGAAGTATGGCAAGTGGCTCCGTCTTGCTGAAACCATGTTATAGAGTTACATCATTTAAACTCTTGAAGTTTTTGGGCCGAAAAACCTCAACATTTTTATTAATTAAGTTGGCAACAGTAGCCGGAGGTCCGTAATAATAATAGTACCCACTTCCTCTTGACTCGAGATAAAATTTTTATTTCTTTATCCTGTAACTTTATTAAGAAATAAGCACGTGCTGTTTTTTTTTTTTTTTTTTTTTTTTTTTAACTTTTCTTTTAATTACCGAGGATATTTTTTTTAAATATGAAAAACATGCTCCAAAACGTGCAATACCTATCTTTGTGTGATACCGATTTAAAAACTAAGAATATAATTTTTAATAGAAACAAATAGGGAAAAAATGTGAGCGAATGAAGAAGAGCGAAGCCTCGTGTCATCAAACCTAACGAACGGCGTTAATTTATTCCAATCAAGTCTCATTCATAGAAACAAAGCTCTGTGAAACCTTCAGCAGGTCGCAAACCGTGGTGGCAATGAACATGCTTACGTTGCGTAGCAGTTACGATCATTGATTGATGTTGGAACAATAGGGTCAAACAGCCAGAATGGAACCAACTGTCCTTGTTTCTATAGAAATCTAACAACCTCTTGATTGCAACTATCCTCCAATCAAGGAGAGGATAACTAACACAACCTTATCCAGGTAAAATCTCATATTTTTTTTTGGTGTTTTGCTTAGAGTAGCAAAGTAAAGGTCATCAAGGTTTGTAAGCCACCGAAAAAAAAAAAAATGTTCTATTTAATACATTATGATCGGTGAATAGGTTCTCATCAGTGTGACCAAAAATATCGAGTTCTAATTATTTCTGAAGATTCCTATTTGAGTTATATTTTAGAAATCCCGATTAGAAAATTTACTATAAGGAATATTTTTGAATAATAAACGCACTTATCTTAGAAACATGAAATTTACAACATTTTTTTAATGAATTACTTTAAAACTAATTGAATATTCATCTTCTTTTCAAAATCAATCAAATCAAATCTCATTGTCCCCCCCCCCTTTTTTTTTGTAAAACTAAATAATAAATATACCTTTTTTACGTTAAACTAAGAAATTTCCCAAAGTACTTATTAACTTTTTTTATCCAAAAGAAATGTTTATTACCATGTGGACAAAAACTATTCCTCTACTAAGACCTAACGTATTATTAAGGGATTTTCAGAATATATAGCAAATTAAATATTGAAATAAAATAAGATTTTAAGTAGGGAAAATTAATTTTAGCAGTAGCTTACAACAGACAAAAAATAATTTCATTGTTTTATCAGAAGAAAACCGTCATTATACTCAGGAATAATTTAATTTTGTTTTCAAGATTGTGTTATTTACAAAAATATAATTTTTTTGGTTTTGAAAATGATAAACATTAAATTAGTATAAACAAGATACTTGGTATTAAATCCCTTTAACGTGTAATTACGTAATTCTTAAAACAATAATACAAGTTTCAGCTTTCAGTAACAAATTGTTTTTCAGCTACGTGCCAAGACATATTTAAAAATGTTCCTGAACGTTGTCATTTTTGTTTTTTAAAATAATTAATAGGTTTTTTTTTTTTTTTATAACTGATAATCTTTATTCACACCTGTCAATAATAACATTAACAATCAGTGAATTTGATAGTTGTGAAATGATACATTGGCATGAGAGGCATGAGGGGGAGAATTACCCAGCGGCATCTCCTACTGGCTTGATTGGTGCTAGGATTGACGACTAGACGAGGAGGTCCCTCATCCAGCTCCTCTTCAGCCTTCTACGGGTATTGCCTGGCATGAGTTTTGTGGCCATGTTATTAATGAGTGAGTTGGGGTGTCCTTGTAATTTTTCGTGGAATCTTTTGTAGTGCGTTCGTATGTGTTCGTTGACAGTCGGCATGTGAAGGTCATTGTGTAATGTTATGTTGCTGACATACCAGGGTGCCTTTGTAATTGTTCTAAAAGTTTTTGCCTGAAAGATTTGAAGTTTGTTAATGTGAGTCTTTTTGGCGATGCCATATATCTGTGATGCGTAGGTCCAAATTGGTTTCAGTAAGTAGGTGTAGGTGTTTAATTTCTGTCTAAGTTTTAGTTTAGACTGTTTGGAGAGGAGTGAATAGAGAATTTTTAGCCTTTGGTTCAATGTTTTCTTTTTTTTTTTAATATGTGGACCCCATGTCATTCTTCGGTCAAATGTTAGTCCTAGGTAGTTAACTGTGTCTGTCTGTGGAATTTGTATATTGTCGAGAAAGACTGGAGGACATGTTTCACGTCGAAGAGTAAAAGTTATGTGTAATGATTTGTCGTGATTTAGTCGGATTTTCCAGAGTTTAAACCAGTCATGTAATTTTGTCAAATAATGTTGGAGAGTCTGTGATGCGAGTGATGAATTTACGTGTCTTGTTAAAATTGCTGTGTCGTCCGCATATGTTGCTGTTAATATATCTGAGCTGCATGGAATGTCGTGAGTGTAAGTAATGTAGAGAAGTGGTAATTACTAGGTTGTTACAAAAGTCCTTGTGCATATCAAGTTGTTTACATTGAGGTCTCTAATTTAATCCTTATTTAATCTCTGACGAATACAATTCTTTTGTCAATGTTTACATTAACTAATCCTCTAATTATCTATGTACGCCAACTGTCCCTGCCTTTCATTCAGTTTATTAAATTTCACTAGAAATGTCGGAAGAAAAATTTGTCATCCGCGGCCTTCTTAGGCATTATTGAAAAAAAGGTTTTAGTGCAAAGGCCTCAGCCGAGGAAATTTGTGCAGTGGAAGGGGAAAGTGTGGTGCATCGAAACACGGCCGCATTTTGGTTCAGGCGGTTTAATTCTGGGAATACAAGCCTTGAAGATGAACCTAGATCAGGTCGTCCTTCAGTCGTCGTATCAACATCAAATACAACTTTTGGCTGAAAGATGGGTTAAAGTAGTTGAAAATGATGGCCTGTATTTTGAAGAATAAATTTGATTTGTAAATTTTGTACTCACATTTAAATAAAATTAATTTTGTGAACAAGGACTTTTGTAACAACCTAGTATAACTACAAAGAAAAATGGAAATAAAAGGATAATATCGATAAGGATATGTATGCCAGTTATAAACAAGATCTGCCTTATATATAATTACATATGAAGATCTTTACGTTGGTTTGATATGGAAATACCCATTTATGTAATGAAGTAATCCTTTCCAAAAAAATAGTTAAAAGTAGTTAACATTGAATTTCAGATGAAAATTGCAGTATTCAATTTAAATTCTCGGTGATATAACAAGCGTGCTATTATTCGTCAGTAGGAATTAATCATAAAAATGTATTTTTTTTTAGAAAATATAACAAAGTAGGTACCCTATATCGCTGTAAATCAGAAAATACTAAACAAGCATATGATATTTTACAAGGGGATATCAAGTTGTATCAACTCAGGATATAATATTACAAAACATAATAGAAATTGACTTAAATATGAAGTTAGGGAAAACTTACTTTTATTTCAGCGGATTGGTTAAAGAAACGATCGAGCTCACCTAAAAAAAAACATAAATATCATTCATTAATGCTTATTATATATGAGACTATAAAATAAGAATTATATACAATTAATATAATTAATTAAATATAAGCCAAAGCTAACATGTTAAAATTCTTTTCCTAAATTCATAGGAAAAATTAATCCTTTGCACTCGAGGTCTCCGGAGCGGAGCCATTTAAAATTTTTCTTCAAACTCGAGGTCTCCGGAGCAGAGCCATTTAAAATTTTTCTTCAAACTCGAGGGCTCCGCTACGGAGACAGTGCAAATAATTTTCAGTTTTTAACATATAAGGACATAAACAAATCGTAAGAATTATTTATAGGATATTTCGCTTTTGGTGATAAATGACGGACGCGGCTCTCGGTGTTTTTCATTATTTTATAGTATTTTAATCTTTTAACATCGGCTATATTTTATCTATTATAATATTATAATATATATTATAATTATAATCTTTAACATCGGCTGATGTTTTGTTAATCTTTTAACATCGGCTATCTTTTATCTACTAAAATATTATAATGTACATTATAATTATAATCTTTTATCTATTATATAGTACGTTAATCTTTATTATAATTTATAATAAAATTATAAAAATATATATAACATTTAAAAAAAAATTGAAATTAATATAGAATTATAAAAAAAATATAAAATGAAAAAAAAATATATTTTTTTTTTGTAACTATGTGTTCTTGAAGCTTCACAAATACATATAACCTAAATTTCATTACAGTTCCTTACTTGGTTCTAAAATTTTACTGTATAATATTACGTCTTCAGGGTGTACGTTTTCGCGAGTAAGTTGCATCGAGTTGCCGGTATAAGTCAGAGGTTGCCCAGAATTTTGTACCACGCATCCTTTAAAAAGGAATCCTCCCTTTTAAACCCCATCATTACAAAAACTAATTGTATGAGAATATGATGAAAAACAAAACAAGCATTACATTATAGATATTTACTAGTTTCAATTTACTCAAAATCATAGTTATTTAAAATATTCTACAACGTAAATTTAGTTTTTATAAATTGTGAATTAAAATTTTAACTAAATAAGAATTTCTTTTATTTTCAACTGCCCCCCTCCCCAAATTACCTTCACTCCTGCTCTAATTAGTCACCATAGTTTGGGTAGAACCGGGTTCTTCGGTTTGTGCATTTAATACAGTCCGAACTAATGTCGAGGGTAAAATCAACATTCGAGGTATTTGAATTACAAAACTATATATGTATGTTATACGTATTGAATATTCATTGAATCCCACACGTTCGTAAACCTTCCGTTTAACCGGGTGCAGTTAACATAGTAGTTTCTGGGAAATCAAGAGTAAAGAATTAAGAGTATATAATTATCAAGTGTAAATAATTAACCCCTGGTTCATGAAAAATAAATTTTATTTTATTTTTGGCACCCACATGCCAAGAATGTAATAATGTACCCCAAACGGAAGGTTTGAAGTTTTTGTAAATGCTTTTTTTGTTTGGCAATGCGGTAAATCTGTAAACAGTATATCCATATAGGTTTTCTTTTCATCACCTGCTCCGTGTACAATAGCTTTAGAAACAAATACCTACCTATAAAAAACTCAATTTATGAGCTGCTGGAAATAGAATCAATCACCAAAATTAATTAAAAATTAAAAATTAAACCTAACTTCCTTCTATATTCGCTTACCGAAAGAAATTTTATTCTGAATTGTTATTAAATAACCGATAATATTCTTTACTGTTCTTTTGTACATATAGCTGTCGTAATCTTGTTATCCAATTATTTAGTTACTTAAATCCAGTCATTTATGTAAGTGGTTTTGTAAGATTAGTGAAGTATGCTGCGAATTTGTTAGAATTGCTTTATCGTCTGCGTAAGTAGCGGTCAATGTCTCATTACTTACTCATATGTTCTAGGTGTTGTTTTTTTTTTTTTTAAATAATTATGATTTTTGATATATATAAATGAATATAAAATACATACAAACGATTTTTTTAAATTTAGGAAACATATTAAACAATTTAAAAATAAAATGTAAAGGTTTAAATTTATCATAAAACATGAAGAATCGCTACCAATTAATTTTCGGTACTAACAGTTAATTGCTTTTGGTGGATGCAATTCATACATTAATCTCCTGTTTTAATAAATTATACTTCCTGGTTGGGTATTCAACAACGACCGGTCCACCCGGAAAAGCTTGAATTAGGGAAATAAATCATTCCGGGAAGCATTGAGCCAGAGGAACAAAGAGATTGCGAATTCGAGTGCTGTGTGCAGAGGAAGGTTTCGGGATTGTCTTACAATTATCATCAATATTTCCTTGTCGGTAATTTAAATTTTAGTGAAAAGAATAATTATATAATAGGGTAAACCGTACAGTTATTGACACCCTTAAGACTACATTTCTGTGGTTAAATGAAAAAAATATACTTTTTATAAAGGGATCAAATAGAAATTTCCTGTAACTCCTCATTATCTATCCTCATAAAGACTCAAGAGGTTTTTTTGGGTCAAAAGTTCAATAGTTTTACAATATGGCAATATTTATTGTTAAAAGTGTCAAATCTAGTAATTGACACCCTGTGGATTTAATTGTGGAATCTTCCCTATGGTTAGTTTGTTAAAGTCTTACTTCATAGATGACTTAGAGGACCCTTCAAACATTAGACTCATGTATATCATGTGATAAAATTACCTATTTCTTTAAGTTCAAATTGGGGTGCCAATAACTGTATGGTTTACCCTATTAAATTAATGTTATATTTTGATCGGTGAAATAAAATTAGCTTTAATACAATAAGACTAGTAAAGATTTTTAATTTTTATCTGACAAGGACATTCAGTCTATTTAATTGATAATATTTTTTATTGTCACAGGTGGTTGTGAATATGTTTTATTATTTACTTAATTCTTTTTAATTTAATGTATATTGTTGGAATATATCGAAATTCTAATTTTGGATTTTGTTATCTTGATAATGGCGTAAATGCCGAAACGTAGTACAAAAAATTAAAAAAGTGTAAATAAAATAAATAAATAAAATATTTATTTTATAGTTTATTGGTAAAATAATCGATCGTTCTCACTTTTCAAACGTACGTCTGAACTACGTAAAATTTCAATGGCGCTATCAGCTTTAAAAAAAAAATTGGTCCCAGAAAAGAGGGAGGTAAATCTTTTTAATTTAATCTAATTCAGGTACTGATTGTTCTTATTTTCCTTAATTTTACCCATAAGCAAAAAATTTATTTTGTCCTCTGGGTACTTAATGTTACGAAGTGTTATTAATACAATCATTATGTATCCAATATATTATGTAAGCATAAACACCTTAAATAAAGTTGAGTTTTACCTATATTGAAAAATGTTTATCCTGTAGAGATAAAAATGAAAAAAACAAAAAAAAACAAGATAATAGATACGTATTAAGCATTGTGTTACCATAAGAAAAATATCAAAAATTGTATATTTTCGGGACAAAATTTCTGATTAACAATTGAATCGGTCGTTTGAGAAACCCATGTGTCCACTAATTCAAATTTTCGGAGAAGTGAAAAAAATGTTCTACTTTTGCATTTAGAGATTTCCTTAACTTTGATTGTTTTCTTCGACACATATTAGTACTCAGAATACATATTTCATGGTTAGATCATTCTATATGCATTCGATAGACTGAAAAATAAAGGGTCTTTTGGACATGTAGGGTTTTCCCTGATTTAGAAAACTAGCGATTGATTCAAATCTTCAGTAGGTTCTTTGAAAATGACAGGTCAAGCAAAATTTTACACCAAAAGGTACTTACTAATTTGGTTACAGGAATATATTTTTCAATGTCCTGGATTTGTGGAGTTGCTCCTGACAACGATTATTTTAATGGTCTATATAAAAACCGATAAATCAGCTGGGCTTGGCGCGGTCGGCATGCAAGGTGTTCAAAAATAAAATGAAACTCAATTGTAAAATTAATTTCTGAACAAAAGTCGCAATTATTTTAATTTTTTTCGAACCGGATGTATATTTTATATAGCCACGAGGCCAATTTTATTTTACCTATAGGGAAATAAAATACGTGTAACTATATAAAGTGTTAATACATGTTCCCAAACCGCAACGCAGCCGTCGAGAAAAATTAATTTATTTTATTTTTACTTTCACTTACCTATATATGAAATATATAGTAAGTGGAAGTATTGCGATCGTGAAAATTTTCGACTTCCGGTTTTCAACGGAAATACACGTTTTGGGGTCCCCTGAGTCAAAATAACCAAGTCCCGCGAAATGGTCTGTGTGTGTGTGTGTCTGTGTGTGTGTCTGTGTGTGTGTGTGTGTGTGTGTGTGAACAGACTAGCTCAAAAACTATAAACCGTGGGAACCTGAAATTGGGTATTTAGTGTAGGTATATGCCCGCGATGTGACAGCAAAAATTTCATCAAAATTGCTCAAAGGGAGGGGGTACTTTATTTAATAACTTTTTACGTTTTTTTCGATTTTCTCAAAAACGGCTCTAACGATTTTGATTAAACTGAGTATTTGATCTATTGATATGCCCGAGATATGACTGTAAAAATTTCATCAAAATTGATCAACCTGAGGGGGGACTTTACTTAATAAATTTTGTATCATTTCCACGTGTTTTTTTTATTTACTCAATAACGGTTTTAACGATTTTGATCAAACTTGGTATTTGATGTATTTATATGCCCGAGATATGACTGTAAAAATTTCATCAAAATTGATCAACAGGAGGGGGGACTTTACTTAATAAATTTTGTACCATTTTCACATGTTTTTTTTATTTACTCAAAAACGGCTTTAACGATTAACAAAAATAAGATATGAATGTAGAAAAATGTGTGACTTTGGGAAATGATTAATTGCAAAACACGTCAATTTCTAATCTAAGTAAGTTGGTAAGTGAAAGTTGTGTGTTGCGCGCACGCACCAGATTTTTTAGTTACTAGGTACATACATTCTAAATAAATTAGAACTTTACAAACGGAAGTTGGACTTTCCTAACCTAAGTTAAGATATTCCAAGCCAATTTTAATTTATTATAATACCTTGTAATTCATACTACTAATTAATAATTAATTAATACTACTCCTAATTAGTACTACTCCTAAGAAATTTATTAAAACTTAAAATACCCTTTAAAAAATCTTAAATTGACTAGGAAAAAGTTAGAATTTGAAATGGAAAATTAGTAAATTTGATTCGGAACGATTCCAATTTTTTTTTTGTAAAATGTTCTATGTTTCGAAAATTTATTCAACATACTCGTACCTCATTTTCTAAAATAATCGAACTTTACATTTCAAATATATAAAGAATTCAATCTACATTATGCTAACTAAATCATTTTTTTCTAGCATTTATTTGAGCAGATTAGCTTTTATTAATAATTTCTTTTACAATGATACATTTTCGTGAACTCCATCATATAATACACTTCTGAAAAGGAGAAGTGATGTAGTATTTCCATCATGGTATAGTGCATTACATTCCCTCGCTCCTCTGTAATATATGGTGTGATAAAGCTATCGCAATTTTCCTTGAGTACATGTTTTTCAAAATGAGAAAATATAGCACTAGTGAATTTTAAAGGTATGGAAGCTAAAAATGACTTCTATATAAGTATTTTTTTTTTTTTTTATGGCTTATCGATGTAATATAAATAGGTAATATATGAAATTTTATATCCATTACTGAGTTATATTTCATCATAAATAAACAGTTTTGAGTAAACCAATACATATTTATTTAACTAACTATTCGAATAACAGAAATAAATATGTAATACAACTTCAATACCCAAAGGAAAAACACAGTTTTTTAAAAATTAATTATTGATTTAAATAAGTCACTTGCCAATAAAAGTGTAAGTTTAAGACACGTAAGTCCACTTAACTAAAAACCCAATACGTAATGACAGTTATTATTAATATATTAATTATAATATTAACAGAGAGTATACTTTTTAAAAGTATACTTTTTCCTCTTAAACTAAGAAAACTAGCGCTATAATATGAAGGGTTCGTGGCAAAATAGTGCCAAGCAGCATTTTTAACAAAAATAAACTGTAGCTGCAGTCTGCTGTATATTACGTAGGACTATATGTCTATGATGATAATGCCACCTACATATGATTATAGAGGCTCTATATAGTCATATTTAGGTGGCATTTCCATCATAGACATATAGTCCTACGTATATGTATATTAATAAGTATTAATAAAGTAAAATAAATGTTGGGGGACTCACCATCAGATTGAATATATATATATATAAAATATATCACATATAAATGAAAAGATAAAATTCTTATAAAAACAACTATCCTGAAACAATCTGTGTAAGAACACTTCATCAACTGGGGTTGCCTTAGTCTAACATTTAGTATCAGTACTCCCAACATTATATAAATTAAATACAAGGGTTACATTACAAGGTAAAGGTTATACAGACAATTGGGAGGTTGTCCAATGGGTGGGGTATTGTCTGTTGCAATTTCAGGCATTGTAATGAACGAGGTAATAGATGAGGCTATAAAAAGTACAGGGATAAGACCAAGGATTTTATTGAAATACATTGAAGACCTTTTTAGTATTGTGGATAAGAAGGATGCAGCTCGTTTCTTAGAAGCCCTCAATAACTTTCATGATAAACTTAAATTTACAGTGGAATTAGAAAAAGAAGGAATGATAAGATTTTTGGACATGAACGTAATCAGGACGGGAAAGAAAATTCTTACACAGTGGACGAAAAAAGAAACCACAAGTAACAGGTTTTTAAATTTTCTATCTCATCATCCACGACATATCAAGATAAATCTGCTAAACAATACCATGTCCAGGGCAATGAGATTGACGGATGCACAATATATGCAAAAGATAAAAACTAAAATCTTTGATCTATTTCTGGAAATTTTTTATCCAAAATCATTAATTAAGAAATATTGGGCAATTGACCACAATAGAATCTTTGGAAATACTCAGTTAAATAATGATGTGGTTCAAGGTAAAAAACCAGTAATAAAAAAATTCCATAAATGCACATATGTAAAGGGGCTGTCGGAGACAATTAGTAGGTCATTCAAAGATTATGATGTGGATGACATTAGCCTGGCCTTCAAACCAACAAACAAAATACAAATCTTGTACACCAACCTGAAAGATAAAATAGATACAAATCTACAGTCAGGTCTGGTTTACAAGATTGATTGTTTGAGGTGCCCGGCTACTTATATTGGTGAAACTAGGCAATATTTAAAGGATAGGCTTTATCAGCATAAAAATGATTGTAAAAAAAGTGAAGAGAACAGGAAAAAGTCAGCACTAGTTCAGCACCACCATATAAGCAAGCATGAATTTTACTTTGAGGGGGCCCACATTTTACATAAAGAAAGTAATAACAAAAAGAGGAAGTTATTAGAAGCAATGTATATTGCAGAAAATATTGACAAGTCTGTCAATTTTAAAACAGGCACTAAAGGTCTCAATATAAAATATGGGGAAATATTAAGAAAAATTAATACTTAAGTTTATATGGATTGCATGAGTCATTAATTTTAATTGGAAGTATACAGCTGATGTACATGATGTAGTTTTGGGTCTTCTAAATAATATGCCTTTGCTGGAGGGTGTACTATAATGAATTGGACTTTGCTCACCCTGAGTGTTTTGGGTGTCTTGGGGTTGGGGAACATTGGTTGAGAGTTGTATCTGCTCTGTGTGACTTCAAATGATTTGTCTGCCTGTTTTGCTGGTCTGTATATATTAAATACAGATCCTAAATGATTGTATTCACAAATATTTTTGATTTATTAATTGTATTGTTAAATGTTTTTAGAACTGAAGATGGCTCAAAAGAGCCGATACGTCTTATATTGAAAAAATGTCTTGTTGAGACTAATTTGGTCCCCTTCTTGATATCCTGTTGAACAATATAGTCTCAAGAACTGTCTTATGTCTTATGTCTTAAGAACTTATGAATGTCTTATAAGTGATTAATAGAAACGTTAAAACAAACGGAAACACATATGAATGGAATGACCAATCTAATGAAATAATAAACGTAGCAATCAAAGAATATGTGTTTGAGTTATACCATTTTGAAGTAAGTACTAAAATGAAAGAAAATGCTCTCAAATATGTATTTAACTCTCAAATTCAAACAGAAAAACTTTTCACTCTAAAACCCCTTGCTAAACTAACACCACAACCAAAGGAAACAAATACACCATTCAGTTGATAAGCTCAGTTTTTTTCTATAATCATAGATGTTATCTCTGACAAGGTTATCTAAGGAAGGTTTTAAAAATTTGGAAAGATTGTAGAGCGGACTTTTTATGGAATTGACTATGGGCCTGAGCTTTTTATCTTGTTTATGGAGTTTAATCAATCCAAAAATTCTTGGATGTACACAATGCTGATCAATAATTTGTTTTTTATCCTCCTCTGTTATGTATTTATGTTTCAATAGCTTATCTACTTACTGTGACAGTTTTTTTATAAGTTCTGGCAAAGGATCCTTCTTAATTTGTCTGTATGTATTGTCATCTTGTAAGATCTCTGTCATTTTTGTCTGATATTCATCTTTATATAAAATAGCCACTTTTTTGGTTTTGTCAGACTTAATTATTACCACATCTTTGTTATTCATTTTAAATTTTAAAACTTCTTTCAAGTCATATTTCCAAACTTTATCAATAAAATTATTAAATTTGTTTTTTTTATATTGATCCAGAAAATTACCTATCTTTCTGATAATATTGTTTCTCAAGGAAGTGATGTGATTTTCACAGGTATCCATAGTACCTAGAATGTATTCAATATCTGCAACAAGGTTTATTATGTCCTTCCTTAAATCCCTAGGAAACAAATTAACACTATCCCCCAAACTCAAAAAGTTAATCACATTTTTTGGAATTTCCACCTCGGTCATATTTTCTACTAAATTTTTATTATGCAATTCATTATACATGTTAATGATATCCATTTCAGATGTATCCTCATTAATTCTCTTTTCTCTAAGTAAATTACGACTATTCACATAAGTCTTATTAAATTCAAACATATTTTTATCCTTATAAAAATATGGCTTTTTTATGTTACATATTACAATCTTTTTAGACTTTACTTTCAGTAAAGTCTAAAAAGAATGAAGGGGGGACATCCCCACTTTAGCCGACGATGTCTTATTTAACCTAACTTTTACATTTACCAAATCATTTACCTCATTGTTGTAACGCTGTATGCCTAATATATTTCCCTATTTTATTTCAATAATCTCAGTGCTTAGAAATAGAAATACAATAACCGCCTACAAGTCGGATCATGCCATATCTTCCAGTTCCAAAAATAAAACACACGATTCTCACCGTAAAATTTTCTAGATTTACCTTTCGTCAAATTGCAAATTACTTTTTATTATGCAAATTACTTTTTATTACTATTTATTTTTATTATTAAATTTTTATTATGCAATTCATTATACATGTTAATGATATCCATTTCAGATGTATCCTCATTAATTCTCTTTTCTCTAAGTAAATTACGACTATTCACATAAGTCTTATTAAATTCAAACATATTTTTATCCTTATAAAAATATGGCTTTTTTATGTTACATATTACAATCTTTTTAGACTTTACTTTCAGTAAAGTCTAAAGAGAATGAAGGGGGGACATCCCCACTTTAGCCGACGATGTCTTATTTAACCTAACTTTTACATTTACCAAATCATTTACCTCATTGTTGTAACGCTGTATGCCTAATATATTTCCCTATTTTATTTCAATAATCTCAGTGCTTAGAAATAGAAATACAATAACCGCCTACAAGTCGGATCATGCCATATCTTTCAGTTCCAAAAATAAAACACACGATTCTCACCGTAAAATTTTCTAGATTTACCTTTCGTCAAATTGCAAATTACTTATTATCGAAGAAAATCAAATGATGGAAAACTTGGGGCAGTGGCCATTTTAACTTGTTCAGCTTGCAAACAAAAACTCGAAAAAAAAAACAAAGCAAAAAAAGAGAAGAAGGACGTTAAAGAAAGAAAATTACCTGAAAAAATAACCAAGAAAAAACGTTAGAAATCAATGAAAACTCGTTAGCAAATGTACAATGCAAAAAAAAAAAAAAAGTCAAAAAGAGAAAACTGAAGAAAAAGAGCTAAGAAAATCATTTGAAGAAAATAATTTTTGCACAGTGTGCTTGTGTGCACTGTGCTTCTGTTCAAATGTAGAATTTCACGAAAAGTGTTCTGAGTTTTTTTTTTTTTTTTTTTTTTTTTTTTTTTTTTTTTTTTTCGGGACTTAAAGGCTTCCATTGAAGCCCTATACTGCCCATACTAACACCCATGGCACTGGGTGATACTTCTCCTACGAAAGAAAAGCATCACCCAGGGCGGGACTCGAACCCGCAGCTCCGGCATGGGAGTACGGCACTTTACCGCACAGCCACACCGGGCCCAAGTGTTCTGAGTTGTGCCAATTTTAACTTGACGTTGTTCTATGCCAGGCTCTGCAGAACTTTTAAGAATCACAAAGTCCCCCCTGCGGTTTGTTTTAAAATATATTTAGTTGTTAGTAATTAATTATTATTTGATCAATTATATTAAAATAAATAATTTTGGTCATTGTGGTAATAATTATAGTTCAGATAAGGAGATATTCCTTATTAGAGATTAGACGTTTGTAATAAACGACTTAACAATTTTTAATTACTCCTATGCTGAAGTATTTTTATAATAGCAGGTTCTATACAAATTTTCCAACATTTTAATACATAAATGTATGCTTTGTATAGTACTCATAGCAATAATAAAGCATTTTTATGCAATTCAAAACGGATACCCCACATTACCCGAAGGTGCGGGTAAAGTGGGGATATTTTTTATTTTTTATTTTTATTAATTACAGCCGAACCGTTCCGATTTAATCCAAAACACTTAGCAAACATAAGTAGCAATAGTATGATGATAAGTAAAAATAGTATGATTTTTAATTGCTATTGGGACTAGTGGTAAGAATTAGAAATTAGAATATTTTTAAATAATTTATTTTTTTACGGCAATTTAACTGTCACCTAAAACATTTAAACAATACTTACTTCCTTCGAAAGTGGACTAAAATCGAAGCTCCAAAGTGTGTAACTTGGGCATCGCTACTTAAATGTTGTATCCAATTCATATAAAACCATCTCCATACGTCCATAAATCCAACTACTATTCGCAAGTCGAAATAACAATGGGAGATGATGTAAGATAAAGCCTATCTACCATTGAGACTTCACTAGGTGGTATTAGGCTTCGCTTCGGAAACATCTGTTGTTGACTTATCTCCCGGAGGCCGGTATACAAACAGGCTGGTAATCTATCCAAGCAGATGGCTTCTTCTAGATGACAGCTCGGCAAATATCGAATCGAAGAAACAGAGAATGGTCTCCGTTAATGGTTCACCGTTAATATCCGAGTCATATTTGTAAGATTGGATACAAAACAAAAACATCAATTTGAATATTAAGTATAAGACTAATTCCTCTATATATATTCCAACAATAAGATACAACAGATAGTGGCGGACACAGGGGAGGGTTATTGGGGATCGATTACCCTATTTTATTTTTTTTTAAGAAAAAATATTAATATTATTAAATAATTTATTTTTTGAAGAGAAAAGATTTGGCTCCGCCGGGAGTCGAACCCGGGTCTCCTGCGTTACATGCGAGGATGCTAACCGCTACACCACAGAGCTCGGCTCAAGGCAGAGCAAATCCTTCCTCTTCACTGCCTGCCTTCCTTCCTCTTCTGCCTTGAGCCGAGCTCTGTGGTGTAGCGGTTAGCATCCTCGCATGTAACGCAGGAGACCCGGGTTCGACTCCCGGCGGAGCCAAATCTTTTCTCTTCAAAAAATAAATTATTTAAAAATAAAAAATAATTTAAAATTGGTGGTTTGCCACAATTTAAGATTGGATTAATTTAAAATATTAATAGATAAATTTAGGCATTGAAATTAAAAAAAAAATTCTAGCTCATTAGTATTTTTTATTTTTATTTTACAATAATAAAAGCATTTTAGTACTTTTGTTTGTACAGTCGAACCTGGTTAAGTGGGACCTGCTTAAGTGGAATACCTCTATAAGTGGTACAAAACTTGTTGTCCCATCATTTTTCCCTTAAATAAAATCTTTAATCTTCTCTTTGGAATGTTTTCACCTCTATAAGTGGAATCAATTTTTGTGGAAGTTACCTCTGTGAGTAGGGCGATTTTTTTATTCACCTCCATAAGTGGAATCCACATTTCTAAGAAAACGTGAAGGGTTATCCTGTTCAGGCACAAGATTGGGAAAAGGTGATAAGAATGAGAAGCTTCCAACATTCGAGCAGTATTTCCACATATTTGATAGCATGATTTCCAGTATTAGACGAAATTATAACAGCAGGAGAGCTAAATTATGAAGAAATCCTAGAAAAATCTAAAACGCCAGACTGAAATGAAAATTCATAAGAACCAGGGGAGGCAGTCACGAAAACTGATGCACTAAATATTATTGAGAAGTTTCAGACTTTTTTTGAAATGAATAAGCCCCTTTAAGAAGATGAAATATTTAATAAATTAGGACATAGAAAAATGATTTTTAAGTGATTGAAGTGCAGTGATTACTTTAATTAATACATTAGTACATAAATATCTTGAAATCTGCATTATTTTATTTTCATACTAGCATTCCCCATCGCGGCTTTGCCCGCGAGCCTTTAAAATCAATTCTATTATCATTATCTTGGTATTGTTTTAATATAATATGTTAACTGATTTTAAGGAGATTTGGTAGAATCGGAGCTTGCGGTAGGTGAAATGTTGAAGGGGGAAGCTGCCGGCTCGGTAGAAGAGAGGAAGGCGCGCAATGGAGAGAGTTCCTATTATTTTTGAAAATCAATAAGCGCGCTGAGTTTTACGCTTTATCATATTTTTTTCAATCAACCCAACTGACCCCCCTACCGAATGATTTTTCAACCAACCCAACTGACCCCCCTACCAAAAGATTTTTCAACCAATCCAACTGACCCCCCTACCGAATGATTTTTCAACCAACCCAACTGACCCCCCTACCGAAAGATTTTTCAACCAACCCAACTGCCCCCCCTACCGAAAGATTTTTCAACCAACCCAACTGACCCCCCTACCGAAAGATTTACCGTTACTGACAGGAATCAATTATAAAATAAAAAATATTATTCGAAGATGACAGATATAATGAATAAACATGACGCGAAAATGTTCCTTTGCATTATTTTTTAAATTTTAAAATCTTTGTGAAATATCGCACGATAAAAAGACTAGTGTCGAAACTTCCGAAGTAATGCGTTAGCTAAACCACAGCGGTCTTCGCATGTTTTATGAAATTGGAATTATTTTTTTTTTGTTAACTAGAGCTTAAAATATAAGAAACTGGAGTTACAGATGTGTTACATTACGAGAGCTTTTTGTACAAAAAATGCACGTGAATCAATAAAAAGCTGAAAATAGTCATGTTGAATGTTAGGACAATCATCTCATGGTGCGATAAACTCCTTCAATATTTCGAACATTCTTTTCGTTAATATAGCAATTTTACTGTAACTTTATTTTACTGATAATATATATCAAGACATTTCTCAATCAACAACAAATGAGTTCTAATGACTATTGATAAACCAGTTAAAAACTGTTTAAATATAAATATATATTGTTAAATATAACAAAAACTTATTCTTTATTTATAAGCCAACGAAAAACAAACTAGCAATAAGAAAAAGGAGTTTAAAAATGCTCAAGATATAGAAAAATCGTGGATGCGTCAAGCTGATAAACGAAATGGTTTCAGCTGCATAAAGTCGCCTTATCTTCTGATTTAAAAGCTCAGTACAATCTTTTCCCTGGAGCATAAGCCTATTCTACACAACATGGATAAAGGTTATCTACGATAAAATATCTGTTTATTTTTAATGAGTATCTCCTAGGTTAAGGTGGTACGTATTTTTTGTACCGAGGTTCTTTTATTACAAAGTAAGATAAAAAAGTAAGCTAACCTTCTTGATCCATTAGGCTCATGTTGAAGAAATCTCTTACGTTAAGTTAACCTACAATTCAAGCATTATGTTTTTTTTTATAAGTTGCGATGAAATGTTTGTAAACTATTTTTTGAGATTTTAATATTTTTAACTGTTAAATCTGTTCATAATAGACTAGATTTACCAGTCCTCCCCCTTTGAGACAAAAAATTTTAAATGACACCGAAATATTTAGGATTGTGATAATCCAGGCCAAAATGAAGCTGAACTTTTAATTTAGTCTGTATTAAACGATTTAATGAGCGGCCTTCTCCTCCCAAAGGACTCGGCAAAGGATTTACCAGGTCTGCAAGTTTAAAATGTCGTTTATTTCTTAAAATATATACACAGTAATTTAAAAAAAAAGTATAATATATTTTATTCAAAGTACTGGCCCTCGCTTTCTACACATTTTGTCCATCTCTCGGGCAATTTATGGATACCATTCCAAAAGAATGCTTCATCTTTATTTGAAATCCATTCATCGAGCCATTTTCTTACATCCTCCAAATTGTTAAAGTGTTGCTCAGCCAATGAGTGTCCCATCGATGAGAAGAGATGATAATCAGAAGGCGCCAGGTCAGGTGAATACGGCGGGTGGGGTAGGAGTTCCCAACCAAGCGAAGAAATCGTTTCCTTAGTCAATCTGGCTGAATGTGCAGGAGCGTTATCATGCTGAAGAATGACTTTGGCGTGCCTGTGAGCCCATTCTGGGCGTTTTTCGATCAATGCGTGACTCAAATTGATCATTTGTTGTCGGTAGCGGTCGGTATTGACTGTTTCGCCGGGTTTGAGAAGCTCGTAGTAGACTACTCCCTTCTGATCCCACCACACACACAGCATTGTCTTCTTCCCAAAACGATCCGGTCTTGCACTCGATGTGGATGGTTGTCCTGGCGTTACCCATGATTTTATTCGTTTGGGATTCTGAAAATAAATCCATTTTTTATCGCCAGTTACAACTCGATGCAAAAAACCCTTTCTTTCGTGGCGTAAAAGCAGCATTTCGCACACAGTTTTTCGTTTTTCCATCTGTCGTTCGTCCAATTCATGTGGAACCCATTTTCCAACCTTTTGAATTTTTCCCATAGCTCTCAGGCGATCGGAAATGGCTTGCCTAGTGACATTCAACTGTTCTGCCATCATTTGTTGGGTTTGGGTATTGTCTTCGTCTAATAAAGATTGCAATTCGACGTCCTCAAACTTTTTTGGTCGATTTTCTCGTTTTTTATCAGTAACATCAAAATCACCACGTTTGAAACTTTGAAACCAACGTTCACATGTCTTGACGGTTGGAGCAAGATCGCCATAAGTCTCAACAAGAATTCGATGACATTCAGATGCCTTTTTCTTTTGATTGAATAAGAAAATCATGACATGCCGCAAATGCTCTTTATTTGGCTTAAAATTAGACATTTTTAACACCAAAGAAAGGTATGATACGTCCACGTAAACGACTTAAAAACAACTGACTTTTGTAAACAAATGACTAACAAACAAAATAGCGTTTAGAGATAAGCAAATCCTTCAATAGGCTAAGAGCGCATTCTATTGGAATTAAAACGACATTTTAAACTTGCAGACCTGGTACGGTCCAATTAAGACGAAAATCATTTTTTTGGACTCAGAAAGTTACATTTATGGAATAACATAAAATAAAAAGCTCTATGCCTTTTTATATTAATATAGTGTTCAAGTCCTGGTAATAGAACCAACACACCAATCATTAAACTTAAGAAAGTCTAATCTACTTTTAAAGATACTTCATCATACATAGAAGGCTCAATACCAGAGACGGGCATTAATCAACTAATTTTTAAGTCAACTCCAAATGTTGATAGAATTTTTAGTTATGGATAATGTTAGTCTTATTTAACAATGTAGTAAATTAAAAATATTTAATTTTATAGAGACTGAGAAGGAAAGCGACTTATCTAATAGCTCCTTGCGAGCATGCCAAACTATTGAGATATTGATAACTTTCGGTCTTTTCTCTATATTCAGAATATTGGCGTGTACAGCGGAATGATCAAAGCAAAGATCGGAACTCAGTTATTTTCGATTTAATCGAAATTAGGGTGCATATTTACCTTCCTCTTTATAATTGTAGCGTTCGCAGTTCGATAACCCAAACTAAAGTCAATAATAATATTCGACTTTTCCCATTTCATTACCGCTCAATGATGTCTACATCGAAAAACTTTAATTTTACACGGTATAAAAGTCATGGCCTGCATTTTTAGAGGCAAGCAACATTATAATTTTCATTTTTACTTTCACTTACCTATATATGAAATATATAGTAAGTGGAAGTATTACGATCGTGAAAAATTTCGGCTTCCGGTTTTTAACGGAAATACACGTTTTGGGGTGTCCTGAGACCAATTAACCAAGTCCCGCGAAATGGTCTGTGTGTGTGTGTGTGTCTGTGTGTGTGTGAACAGACCAGCTCAAAAACTATAAACCGTCAAAATTGATCAACCGGAGGGGGGACTTTACTTAATAAATTTTGTATCATGTTTTTTTTATTTACTCAAAAAAGGCTTTAACGATTTTGATCAAACTGGGTATTTGATGGATGTATATGCCAAAGATGTGATAGCCAATATTTCATCAAAATTGGTCAAACGGAGCGGGCACTTTATTTCAAAATTTTTTCCAATTTTTACCTTTTTTTCGATTATCTCAAAACGATTTCTATCAAATTCGTCATGTTTAATGAAAATTAGGTGTTCTTTAATATCAATGATGACAAACCATTGTTCATAATTTAATTCATTCATTCATTCATTCATAATTAAAGCCCTCTGATCATTTGAGAAATGACAATTAACAAAACGCATTAATTTCTAATCTAAGTAAGTTGGTAAGTGAAAGTCGTGTTGCGCGCACGCACCAGATTTTTTTTTTCGGTATGTGCATTAGGCGAACTTGTACTAATAATTGACTCAGAACGAGTGTTTCCTTACAAAGTTATAAGCCCAAAAACTGGCTTGTATAGATACACTTCTTATTTTTATAGATAAAATCGTTCTAATGAAGACTACAAATATGCATCTAAACCTGCTGGACATACAAGTAATTGGAAGTATGCTTGATTTAGTTGCTTTGGAGTTCGTTCTCAGGAAGCGAGTATCATAAGCTAACGATTTGCAGGGATTTATGCAGGGATATTTCATATGACACGTAGGCAACATGTTAAAAAATTGTTTTGTTTGTTTTTTTCCTTAAATCTGTAACCATTAAGCCAACAAACCTTGTCTAATTTACAAATTAAATATTTTTTAAACCAAATAATTGACTGTTTTTTTTTTCATTACAATGAGAATAGATTGCATAATTTTTACCTGTTTCAGCAAAAAAATAATTATTTAGTCCTAATTTTTTCAACTCCAGGATAATGTAGAAACATAAAAAATATCTGATAACTCCAAAAAGTCCTTCAGCTTATGAAATCACAAGAGGAGATGATGCAGTTAGTTCTAATTAGATACCTCTTTTCCTCTCTAGCCACAGACAGAGCTTTGCGCTGAGGGGTCCCTAGTTACTAATCTTAAAAAAGATCCGATTTCACCATACTAGTCTTTGTGACTCAGCTTAATCCTACACAAACGAGAACAAATGTAGATATAAAGCCCTCAGTATATACGGGAAAAAACAGAGGTTTTTATATTTTAAATCGATTTATTTTGTATAGGCTAGATGTTTGTATGTTGTTTTTTTGTTATTTTGTTATTTTGTCTTATGATTAAAACTTATATTCATAAACTTCTTTTAGAAAAAAAATTTTTCACGGTACATGAAACATGAATGAAAACATTAAAAAGAATAGAATATGTTAGAGTTGAGGATAGAAATGTTCTCATTAAAAGTATCTGTTAAAATATACTTGGGTAAAAGCAGCATATATTCTCAATTTTTTTCCTAATGAGACACAGAGCAGCTGAGAAGCGGACACACACAGTAATCTTGACGTTGATGAAGCACCACACTCCGATGATAAATGGTTGGACTCTTAAGTATTTTCCTCACAAAGCTCACAACCTGGCAGTCATTTCGTTTTCATTATTTATAAAAGTTTTTGTGGCGGAATAGGAACTCTGTTCACCTATCCCTTGTTACGTATTAATTTAGGATATAAACATTATAATTAGGCATTAAAAAAAAAAAAAAAATATGGTTTAGAATAGTTCAAGAACTTTGGTTGGAACGAACTGACAGCAACAAACTGTCGTAGTACAGTTTTGTGACTACGATGTACGAGTACCATAAGGTTCTGGATTATTCTCCTTACGACTATATATAAGGAGCGTTGGACTGGAGAGTTAGTCTTATTGTGAAGCTCAAGTCATACGGTTATTTCCGTGTTACAAAGTGATAATATTTGCAACCTATTCATTCATATTTGGGTTTTCATAATTTGTTTAGCATTGACAAATTGTTATTTTTTTTTTAATAAAAATTGTTTAACCCACAAAAGTGTTACAATATATATATATATATATATATATATATATATATATATATATATATATATATATATATATATATATATATATATTAGATCAATCACAATGTGAAATTGTGGAATCTAAAATTAGATTATGAAATGAATAGACCTTTATAATGAGTAATTTAAGGCTTTAATGAACACTGAACGATACTACTTCAATAAGTGTTTTGAAATGTAAATGACATCATATGAGTAATAATTAAACATTGATTAACAATAACAACAAAATATATCTTGATAAATAAATTTCACGACATTCTTCCCCTCTTCATTTTGGAACACAATCTTAGAAGTATGCCGGTGGACGTCTGATTCGAGAAGATCTGCGAAGCGTTTGAGTCCAGTCTTGATCATCATGGCTAATCGGTGGCGGTTGATCCCCTGATTCAGCTGCCTCAGCGGTAATCGGAGACTCAAGCTGGTGGGAGTTATTCAATTCGTTACCAGCACTAGATTCAGTGGCGTAGTCAAAGTCTTGTCTAGTTCTGGCTTCAGTGTCTCGGATAGGTGCCTCCTCTTTTCTCTGCTGCAATGTATTGTCGCCCGTTGGTGCCAGGTGGCGGAGGTTCACTGTTGTCTCTCTTCCATCTTGGAGCCGGACCACCGCGTAGTACGGATTGGTTTCGATTAATTCTACTTCCTCGACAAGTGGCTCATATTTACTCTGTCGGAGAAGTTTCTTCATGAGGACCTTCCCTGGAGACATGAGCCACGACGGAAGTGAAACTCCTGATGAAGATCTTCTCTTGTGCTGAAACATACGCTCGTGTGGAGTGGCGTTGGTCGAGGTACAGAGGAGTGAGCGGATGGAGCTCAGCGCTTCAGGTAACACCCTCTCCCACTGACTGGTCTTAAGTCCCTGGGACTTAAGTGCCAAGGAAATGGTCTTCCATATGACACCGTTGTATCTTTCTACTTGACCGTTCCCACATGGGTTGTATGGGGTCGTGTGACTAGTCGCGATGCCTTTAGCGAGTAGATAATTTTTAAATTCTTCGGACATAAAAGATGACCCGCGATCCGAATGAATAAAAGAAGGATAACCGAATATAGAAAAAATTTGGCCGAGCGCTTGCTTTACTGTGTTAGCTGATAGGCTGGAACAAGGTATAGCGAAAGGGTATCTGGAGTATTCATCTACAACTGTCAGGAGATATTTGTTCCTTGTTTCCGACGGCATTGGGCCCTTAAAATCCAGACTTAAACGTTCAAACGGAGCCGTCGCTTTGATGAGGACGCCTTGTCTATCTCGGTAAAAACGGGGTTTAATTTCAGAACATATTTGACATGACTTTGTGATTTTTCTTACGTCTTCAACGGAGTATGGCAAATTTTGTGATCTTACATAGTGAGTCATTCGAGTAATTCCAGGATGACATAGCTTCTCATGCAAAGATATTAAATTCTCTATGGTATGTGTTGAACTGCATATTCTTGAAAGTGCGTCAGCTGCTTTATTTTATTTTCCTGGACGGTATGTAATCTCATAAGATGCGAGTTCTAGTCGCCATCTTGTGATCTTCTCATTCTTGATTTTCCCGATATGCTTGGTGTCAAAAACAAAAGCAACTGATTTTTGGTCCGTGATTAACTTGAATCGACGTCCTATGAGGAAGTGTCGCCATTTTCTAAGGGCTTCGACAATCGCGTAGGCTTCTTTTTCAACTGATGAGTGATGCTGTTCACTTTTTGATAATGTTCTTGAAAAGAATGCTATTGGTCTATCGTTTTGCGTTAGGATAGCAGCGATTGCGAAATCTGAAGCGTCTGTCTCTACGCAGAACGGTATTTCTTCTGCAATACTGACTACCGATGATTTTAGAATAAGGTATTTGAGATTTTCAAAGTCTTCGACTAGATCCTCACTCAAAGGAAATGTTTTAGTATTGTTTAATCGATAGATTTTTTCAGAGAATCTTGGCACCCATTTGGAATAATAAGAGAAAAGTCCTAATGCTCTTTTTAGAGATTTTGAATTCTGTGGAACAGGGAGGTCTATTAGTGGTCTCAGTCGATCTGGATCAGGTCTTAAGGTGTTATCCTGAATACAGTAACCTAGGAGTTTGATTGATGTCAAGCCAAAGTTCGATTTTTCTTTATTTATTGTTAATTTATATTTCTCACAGTCTTCTAAAAATCTATTCAACTTTTTGTCGTGATCTTTTTTGTCTTTTCCGCAGATCGTTATGTCGTCTAAGTACACCTCAATGCCTTCTAGATTTTCCTGTTGGATGATGTTGTCTATGGCCCGCTGAAAGGCTGGTACAACATTGGTTACACCCATAGGGATTCTTGTAAGTTGCCATAGTTGCCCACCTGCTTCGAAAGCTGTATATGGCTTGTCTTCTTCTTGAATGGGTACTTGATAGTAGGCACTCTTGAGGTCTATAGTGCTGAATACATTGTTAGCAGCTACTCAAGCGACCAGTTTCTCAATGGAAGGAATCGGGTAGGCGTCTAATAAAGTGTATTTATTAATAGTTTGAGAATAATCTATAACTAAGCGTTTTCTGTGTTTCCCATTAACTACCAAAATTTGAGCCCTCCATGGAGATTGACTAGGTTCAATAATTCCGTCTGCTCTCATTTTTTCTATTTCAGAAAGAATAAACTTTTCGTCCTCTACAGAATGGCGCCTAGATTTTATAGCTATGGGCTTGCGATTTGGGGCTAGATACTGAAATAAAGAGACAGGTCTTACTTTAGCACATGCAAGACTACATATATGAAGTGTAGGTTTTCTTCCACCAAAGTTGATTGATAAGTTTGAATGTTGTTTTAATATGTCATGTCCTAGTATAACATCGGCACATGAATTTTCTAATACGCTTAACTTAATATTTCGGTAGTAGTTGTCTGAGATTTTAATTTTAACCTTGCAATAAGCTCTGATTGGAGTTGTTAAAGACGATGAAGCCATAGATACTTCACTATTTGTAGGGTATAGAAACAATTTATTTTTGGCAACAAATCTGTCACTCACAAAGCTTTCTGAACTTCCGGTATCAATGAGACCTTCAGCGTCGAAACCATTTACTTTAATTTTTATAATACTCTTTCCTAAACAATCGGGTGATGCAGCTAATACTTTCGAAGTGTCATTTTTAATGTCTTCGTTATGGGATTTAGTTCTTATAGAAGCTATAGTTGCCACATTAGGGCGGAATTTAGTTTTAGAGGACTTGCAGACCCTAGCATAGTGACCCTGCTTGCCACAAGACTTACATTCAGCCTCCCATGCAGGACAGGATAGTCGGGGATGTCGGTTGTAACCGCAGAAGTAACACTTGGAGTTGGCCGCGGCGACGGTCGGACGGTCTTCCTGGTCAGAGGAATTACTAGGGACAGTAATTTCAGGTCTAGGAGAGAGAGGTTTAGAGGTTGAGGCTAGTGTCAGCTGACAAGATGGAGAAGAATACGACTCCGAATAAAGAAAAGATGTCTCCAACGCACGAGCTTTTGAAGAAGCTTCTTCTAAATCTAAAGTTGTATTTTCCAGTAGTCTTTGACGTATCACGTTGGAAGATAAGCCGCTAATAAACGCATCACGTACGTATTCATCTCTGTTATCTTGAGCTGAGACGGCCTTAAAATTACAGTCTTTGCTTAGTGTTAGTAAGGATTGTAGGAACTGATCTACTGTTTCCCCCGACTGCTGTCGACGGGTTGCTAGTAGATGTCTAGAGAATATTTCGTTTTTAGGTTTGTTATATACTGAATCTAATTTGTTTAAAGCATCGTCATAAGTTCCACAATCACTTATTAGTTCGAATACATTATAACTAACATAAGAAAATAGCAAAGTTAACTTATCTTCCTTGCTTGCTTTTACTCCCTTTAGGAAGCCCTCGAATGTCTTTTTCCAGTGAAGCCATCGTGGAGTTGCCGTGCTCAAGGTATGTTCAACATCGAATTTTTCAGGTTTAAAGTACTTTTCCATTCCTTTCCCTTTGAATTAAGTGTTCATTAAATTGAAATGAATAGACCTTTATAATGAGTAATTTAAGGCTTTAATGAACACTGAACGATACTATTTCAATAAGTGTTTTGAAATGTAAATGACATCATATGAGTAATAATTAAACATTGATTAACAATAACAACAAAATATATCTTGATAAATAAAAATTGTTTAACCCACAAAAGTGTTACAATATATATATATATATATATATATATATATATATATATATATATATATATATATATATATTAGATCAATCACAATGTGAAATTGTGGAATCTAAAATTAGATTAAATATCATTCCTGAAAAGCAAATAAGAAACAGTGTAACTATTTATTTTTTTTTTCAAAAATAGAGATAACTGAAAAATAGAGGTCCCATAGAGCCTGTAAGGTGGGGAAAAATTATAAGCCAATAAATATAATAATATTAGATCAATTTACCTTATAAGATTTAGGTTTATGCGTAATGATAAAAGGAATTCGGCAAATACTTGCATTGTTTATGATTAAAATGTTTTTAAGCAACTCTTTTTTTGCAAATCTGTTTTACCTTCAGATTTTATCAAAAATAAATAAAATGTACCTACATTTTATAATATAAACAATTTTTAACACGCATTTTCACAACCAAAATCATTATCAAACTTTTAAAAAAAATGTCAATTGGACTCCCAGTCTTCCTAGGCCCACATATACTCGTATCAACGATTCATACAGAATTATCGATATTTTGTTTTTCACCTTTTCCATTTGCAGGGCTACATAAAGATATCTATGGATACCTACTATTCGTTTCATCTCTAAATTCATTTTACAAAACAAATGAAGAGCATGAAATTATTAGCGAACATTTCAGCATTCCTGACTCTACAGAATAATTGCATAAGATAGAGAAAATAAAAACTATAATTTCTTCGTTAATTAAAAAATATTATTTCAACTGAGGTTTGAATTGAAACTCCTTCCTGTAAACATTATTTTTGTCACCTTTTATATAATTTTCTCAATTTTTATTAACTGTTAAAACACTTGATGAGATATTGCGATTATTTTTTGGATATTTTCAAACATTTTTTTTTTAATCATACGTATCAATCAAGGACATATCCAATTAGGAATAATATGTGAATACTACTTAAACACCGATCATATCAAATACTTAGTCAATCCATCAATGTAGATTCGCGTTCATTAATACGCGATTTATTTCAAAACATCAAAAACTACATATTTTTTTTTCTAAATTTTAGAAGAATATTTTGATATTTTAAAACCATAATTGTCATAAAAAAAAAAAAAAAAAAAAAAAAATTATATATGATCAGTTGCGCCACAATTATGCTTTGAACGTTATAATTAGTAAGTACTAATTCTCTAATAAATAATATAAATAACAATTTTCCTCACTCATCGGCTTCTTCGTTTTTAACTCGCGATTAAATTTAAAGTACACAAATTATGTTCAGCACACACCGCCGAAGTATTTGCGATCGCCTCTGCCCTTCGTATTAGTATGTCAATAACTCAGCATACCATCGTTATAAGAAATATAAAAATCATGTTTTCGGGACATCCAGTGGTCGTAAAACGGCATTCATTGAACAGGGAAAGTCCGTTTATTTTATATGGATCCCGAATCACATAGGTATTGTGGGCAACAAGCTTGCCAGAGAGAAAGTTATTGCCTGGCCGAGGAACTGCCGTTCTCACTCCACTCTAAAAATCGAGGTTTCAAATAAATAGAAAACCATGTGGAAAGAAATTCCCAACAAGCAAATTGAAAAAATCAAGATAATAGTCAAACCATGGACCACATCCTGCCCCAACAATCGAAGGGAGGTAGTTGCCATAGCCCGATTGAGGATTGGCCACTCCGCTCTCACCCCCTCGCACCTTATTAAAAAAAGTACCACCTTCATCGTGTCAATTTTGCGATTCTCTCCTTTCGAATAGACATATTTCCGAAGAATCACAAAAATCGGATTAACCCCAAATTTGTCAGGGTATCTTGCTGATAACGATGCTTCAGCCACATTGGTCTTTAAATTCCTTAAAGAAAATAAACTCCTGATCTGAAATTTAGTATTTTTTACAGGTTTTTTAAGAACCGGACACCTAATATTAGTTTCTATAAACATGTCTTTATAGCTTTATTAATTTTATCTTAAGCTGCTTAATAGACAAGAGAAAAAAGAGGGTGCAGTCCTAAATAGATGCTATGAGGGAGAGTCAAGATAAACCTTCAGAAAACGGATATCGACTGATGAAGAAATCGAGCTGAAGAAGAATTACTGAAGAAACTGCAAATTCTATAAGAACTTCGGAGAAGAAGATGGAGATGAAAAATAAAAATCCGGGCGTTGATGACGGAAGAGTTTTACGCCTTTAAACAAAACAAATAAATAAATTGTCCTCACTTTTTCAGAAAAAAATAACATATTTAAAATCGATAAAAATCAAACAAAGACACATTCACTTGGATCTTCATTGCCAGAATGAAGTTCTTCTTGTTTGTCCTGAGCAGTATCTTTTTGTAAGGATACCGTTGATTTTTAGCGAACGATCTACATCACGGAGTTTTAGAGGGTGTATGCTATGAACGGCTAGGATAGATTTGACATTAGTACTATATACTTAGTAGCATTTGATTTGTAAATTGAATTCTAAATGCTATTTCGAGTCGGATTTTACTGTTTTTTATTCAAAACATAAGGACAGTGGATGAAACATAGTTTTGAAATCAGTATGTTTTGATTAAAATTTATGTACAAGTCCATAAGTAAATAATACATTTATGGTCTAATTGCATAGAGGTCAATATTCACCTTGTTTGACATCTAAGTTTTTCAATGAAACGACACAAGAAGAAGATAAATTTCATTCAGATTCGCTCGATCGAACGGTCGACCTAGGCAGTCTCCACAATGTCCAATGCAAAAAGAATGCTCCATAATAGTGACCCTACCTTATCCATTTTTACCTTTATCTGCTTCTTGGGCGTTACTGACCAATGTACCAAACATATGACGTCAAACTTCCTGTTGTACAGCAACGATCCCAACATCGAAACTATTTAAAGGACCAAGTCAGTCTCAAATTCACTAAATCAAAAGAGCAAAAATGAAAAATAACTAGCCTAATTCAAGATAATAGAATCAATTCGTCATTAATAGTCATGCAGTCAAAGTGACAATATATAACAGCATATGTTATAACATAATAATTAGATTTGGGGGAGGGGGGATTAGTCCCAGAATAAAATAATTCTTTCAAACTAAATAAAAATAAGAAATAAGAAAAACAACAAACAACAAAGCCTATACCAGAGTAAGTTAAAATACCCAGAAGGAGATCCATGCATTATATCCTGCAGCAACGGAGATGGCAGTTTGGAGGGCTTGGCGGTGGATTAGGAAGCTTTGTCCACGATCCTCAGCCCTCTGTCATCAGGGGTAGGCTTTCCAGAGATTTATCACGGCTACCTGGCGTCCTGCCATTGCACGGAGAAAAATATATCTGTTAATTCTGTTGGCTAAGGAAGAGAGTTCCTTACTAAACAATCATGCATACTCATCAATATAAATATCTTAAATAAGGAGTCTAAGAGATATTTTTTTTAAACAAACAAATTATTGATTGGCATAATAGATTGAAGTGGATTTCATGACAGTGATAAATTTAAATAAATAAAGAGGGGAGGGTGGGGCTGAATGAAACAAAAAAGTTTCTTTACCCGTAGCACTCAACCTGAGATTTTATTTTCATTTTTTTATTTTTCCATGTTACCTTAGCATCTAATCTATGTAAAGAAATGTTTTTAACATTATTTTATTATGTGTGACCGCACGCAGCTATTTTCCAAAAAATGAATTTTGTTTCCTTGTGCCCCATGCTCGGGGTACAATGAAACAGCGCAAGGGGTACTTTGAAACAACTAAAAAAAAAAAAAAACACCATAATTAACGAAAAGCTTCTGGTGGGTTTTTAGTTCTCTTACTTTCGGATGGCCACGAAATTCTTCAGGAGAGAGGAAAGTTTGACTTGACTGTCAGAGAGGAAAGTTGTCACAAATTAATAGAGTTTTTGTGATGTTCCGCTCTCGATTTCGCACCATCCTGTAAGAAAACGAAAACAAAAAACCGATTATTTATTGCACAATGAAAAACACATGGGCTCCATGAAACATTTCATTGTGACTCGAACGCCCCTGTTTCAAGGAACCCCATACTGATGCCATTTTGATGTCTTACACTTCCTTCGATGAACGAGTAGAGTTAGGTAAGCTAAAGTCAGGCAAAATCTTAAGAGATACATGCATAATGAACTGTTGTAAGGGCAGATTGAATAAAATAATTACTCTTACCAAGAGACGAAAAGTTTTAGTTGTACCACACAAAACCGCACTTCCGCACGTGAAGTCTGGCACGCAACTAGTCGAATGGGAACGATTGCTTACTTTGTTTGGAGTCACCTTTACCGCTCGCTGTCTGAATTTGGTTGCACTATACCTTTCGGCTCTTCCGGAGCACAGACTGTTTAATTGTGCCCCACCCTCCCCAATATTAAAAACCAGTGTGTCAAAATTCGTTGAAATCGGGTTTACCGGTAAAAAAGATACCTAGGTAGATTCTTTGACCGCCATCCCAAACTGATTCTTCCCTTAATTATTTTATTGCTAAATAAGCTATAGTGAATTATCTTCGGTAAAATGTTGAACGGAAAAATTATAGGTTATAATAAAAAATAGATTATCCTTTTCTATATGGATGCCCCAAACCTAATTAGGCCTTACTCAGCATTCCAATCGTTTTGCAAAACTCCCATGAAATTCACCTATCCCTAGAACTCTCTAAGTATATTGAATCGGAACTTGACCAACTTCTGTAATCATTCGTTCGGCTGTGACTGTATTGTAGGCCTAATAATTCCAACGTCGCGGTAGCGGGCGCTGGGATTTCGAGGAGTATTGCTTTTCCCTACACATACAGGTGTAGAACCCGGGTCCGGAGATACCCTGGCTTATTTTAAGTATGCTCTAATTTGGAATACTGTGTCCTTACAGCCCTAATATTAATGCCCTTGATTGTGGCAGAATGTATTAATTCTTTCAATAAAAAAAAAAAAAAAGTTAGGAATGCAGGTGTTTTAAATGTTTATTTTTTTAAATCTTTCTCTAAATTTCGTAAGCTCAAATTATTTTGATAGTTTCAATTTTGTGAATTTATTTCCTGTAAACGGTGTATACGAATACCACCCTATCATTTCTGATTTTATTATGTGTGACACTGTGATATTATTCAAAGGATAGGATATAACAAAATTAGTGATATAACTTTTTCTTTTTCTTTCTTTTAGTAATAGAAATTTATAGTGATAAATTCCGAAACAAATAAGCAAACTTATTATAAGATGCATTTTAAAAAATAAGAATTTCCAAAGAAATATAATAATAAGGTATCATTGTTCTATCAGGTACGAAAAGAGTAGGGTAACTTAGTAGTGTGGGTCTAAAGGGGACAAGCCGGGACAACCATGACTCCTTTGATATCACATCGGCTTAGTGGCCCAGCCAATCTTCTCTGTCCTTTGCTTTTTGTTATACCTTCTTACATGCTTAGTTTAATATAAAATATTTTTAAGCAATTCAAAGTATTTTCGCTTAAAAAGTGAGCCATATAAATAAAAAAAATGGATAAATAAGATCATAAATAGTTAGGTAAAAGGTAAGGCAAAAAATTCATGTCAAATTATTTATTTATTTAATTATTTGTAATATTAGCTGATCATTTAAAATTGTTTTCTACTTATCATGGGAATATTAATTCAATTTTGGAGCTATGTGAATACTTTCCTATATCTACAAATATCTATATTATTTTATAAACTTTTAATTATCTTAGGGCCGGATGAAATATATTCATTCTTGTACTCATTTATATTTTTTCATGGTTTTATTCTAAAGCTCCTTTATTCTTTGCTTTAGAAAATTTAAATATTCCAACAAAAAAAATAAAATTATTTTTTTTGGCTTTTATTATTTATTCGCACCTGTCTGCATAATGCTGACAATCAGTGAATGTGGTGGCCCGATAAGAAAACAATTAAATGTCAGCCATGGGAAAGAAAAGTACTCAGCAGCACCTACTTCCTGGCTTGATTCAATTAGTAGAGCTGTTTAAGTAACGAGATCTCTCATCCAACGCCTTTTAAATCTCCTCGTCGTATTTATTGGGATATCAGCTGTTGCCGTATTCATTATTAGGCGATTGTTATGTCCATGTAGGTTAGTGTGAAAACGTTTATAGAGTGTCCCTGTGTACTGGTCAATTGTTGGCTGGTGAAGGTCCGTATGTAGGGTCTGGTTAGTCACGTACGTTTTTTGATTGAAATCTTTGAATTTTATTTAAGTGTGTCTTTTTAGCTGTTCCGTAAATCTGTGATGAGTAAGTCCATATTGGTTTAAGTAAGTATGTAAATGTCTTTAATTTCTGTTTTAGTTTTAGTTTTGAAGTTTTTTGAGAAGAGTGGATAAAGTAGTTTCAGTCTTTTTGTAAGCGTCGTATGTTGCATTTTAACATGACCCCATGTCATCCTTCTGTCGAACATAAGTCCCAGATTGTGTACTTGGTCTGTCTGCGGTTGTTGTCAACATAAACGGGGGGGAGGGCATCATGATTCAGTCTAATTTTCTATTTTTTGAAGCAGTCATGTACAACTATACAATTTGTGTAAGTGATGTTGTAAAGTTAATGAAGCTTGTGTTGCGTCCTGATGTTTAGTGATAATTGCTGTATCGTCAGCGTAAGTTACAGTCAATCTCTCGTTGTTAGTAGGTAAGTCGTGCGTGTCTCTGTGATCTAGAGTAAATGTGCTAGTATTGAGCCTAGGGTACTCCCGCGAAGATTAAGTAAACTGAAGAAATTTCCGAACCCTGTCGGACGTAGAAAAATCTATCGAAGAGGAAAGATTGCAGGATCAGTAAATAAGTGTACGGTAATATGGTCTTGAGTTTAAAGAAAAGACCCTGGTGCCAGACTTTGTCAAACGCTTGAGCCAGTCGCATATAGTTTTTTTTTTTTTTCTAGAGCTCCTGAAATGTTGTCAGTAACTCTATGTAATTGATGCGTCGTCGAATGTTAAGTGCGGAAGTATCAGGTATTGCCTTTAATATTATTATTTACCAGGTATTAATTTTACCTTTGGTGGTGAGGTATTACACCAAAAAAATTAAATTAAATAAATATAAAATACAATATATCACAAATATTAATAATATAATTTAAAATAATATTCCAAGAAGTAAATTATCAAATCATTGTACGTACTTGATTAGAGGCGATGTACCAAATTCCAATTAATAGCACGTCAAACCACAATTCATGCGGAAAGCTCAATAGGTGCCAACAGTGAACCAATCTTGAGTTGAATGGCAACCATGTGAAAGGCTATTGTCACATTGTCCTTTGTTAATTAATTTATTTGTTTAACGCTTCTCACAACAATAATGAATTAGTCAAGACCTTATGATTGTAATACAAGACCTTATAAATGTATATATGTGAAACATATACATTTTTTTTATTTTATGTTTAATTGTAAACATTATAAAAATAATTATTATTCGAAATGCAAAATTTATATAGGTAAAAATGAAATTCTTCACCGAAGAAAATTGTTAAGTTAACTTCATCATACTTCCTTCAGTTCAAATAAGCTCACTTAATTTAGGTTTATTTTCTCGAACTTGATATACCCTTATTATACAAATACATACTTTATCTCCTTTTTGGGTGAAGACCCTTCCTCACGACTTTGGTTTTTATCAATACATTATAACTATTTCTAAATTTTCTCTTTCTAATTTAAATCGATAATTTTTACACACATCCTAAATCCATGTTAAAAAAACATTTTTTCTAAGCTTCTGTACATCTAAAAGGTTGACTTCAAAGATAATGTTTGTAAGAATATATATCTGTCTTAAATTAAATAAATATAGTTATCAACTAAAATATCAATAGGAGGCATGAAAAGTACAGGAGTAAATTAAGAATACTTTTTCATATTTTAAAGAATCAAACCCAATTTCTAACAACTTTTTCTTTTGTTTATTTTTTAAACTTAATCCTAAAGTAAGAATGTTTGTCGCAGGCATTATTTGAAAGAATCTTCAAAGTAATCTAGAAAAGCTGAGGAAAACCTTGTTTACTAAAACGAAAGCTGTTTACAAAGGGGGACCGCTTTCGTGAAAAGTGGACCAGTTTCCCTCTTATCAAGCGCATTTTCCTCATAATATGTGATATTCTTCTTAAATTCTACCGTTGAGAAATCGAGAATTAGTTTTTTTTTTTTTTTTATAAAACTGAATTCTATGAATATGAAAAATTTATGTACAAAGGTTAATTTATATTAATTAATTTTTATTATTATGGTGCAGTTAAGAAAAGTTGTTGCTTTAATTCAATAAGTCTACTTTGTTTCTATTTAGGTTTAGAACCAAAAAAAAGAATGCGACAGACGATTCGAAATTTGGCGAAACTGAAAAAATTCAAAGCCGGATTGAATTGAAATAAATCAAGAAAGGGTGTTTTACCTTAATTACACAAACCTAAAAAAAATATCTTTCCGCTGGAGCTCTGGGTTAGCGCATGGAGAAGTCTGTGCGTGCATTTTAGGATAGTGGAACAATAAATATTCATGTCCAATAAGATTTAAAAAAATATATAATGAGGAAACTGTTTAAATATATTTAAAAATGAAGTTTTGTTATTACATATTAGATAAATGAAAATCATATAAAAATTGGGTTTTATTGATCGTTTAAAGCCCTTGTTAAACTTCCTATTGTGAGACCAAACATTAAATTATCTATCTTAATACTAAAATAGTCAGTAAAAAAAAAAGTTATCAGATTTCTTTGAAAATTACTTTGAAAACGTAGTCGTTTATCAATAAAATACTTGAATCCCGATATTCAGAGTACTAAATGATGAACCAAAGAATGGACACAAAAGTGTTTAAGTGGTGACTAAATACCTATTCAAAAGCTTCATAAAAAAACTAATAGGTAAAAAATGAACGCCAAAAAGGTATATAGGACAATTATGGGAGTTTAAAAAAAAAAAAAAAACTGAGATTATCTATTTATAAACGTAGAAAAGCCCATCAATTTTGCTTTTCTCTTGAATTTTAAAAAAAGCTTCCTTCTTAAGATATTTAAGGGTCATTAAAAGTGGATGTTTTACCTGGGATATCCTGTTTTGTTTCATATCTAATACATATATAAAAAAATGTATATGTATTCATTTACGAGTAATGACGTGTGTGAATGACTCTTAGAACACTAATCTCCAATGCTCTTGAGTTCGACAGGATGTATTAATTCTTTAACAATACAAAATCATTTTCCGCGGTGAATGCTTTAAGGAGTTTATATTAAGTCGTCAATTATTCATCTTAAATTTTACCACTCACTTAGGTACTAAAAATTAAATTAATTGCTTATACTAATACAATATGGGTAAATCACCTAATAATAAAAACATTATATAACGTAACTCTAGTTATATAAAATACGTTTTTGCTTAAAATTTTGTTAGTTCCGACCTCTCGGTGTGTCAATATATTTTCTTGTAAATTAGTGATAGTACAAAATGGTACAAAGCAGTACCCAAAAACTAAGATTTAAACCATCCCCTATAATAACTGGAGTTTAAATAGTATTTTTTAAATGATAAATACAGCAACCTCCAGAACTGCCAAGTAAAGAGAGGACATTCATTAATCATTAATTTCAAAGGAATAGCAAATATGTCCATCGCAAATATGGACCATGAACGAATATACCATTAAACGAATAGCAAATATGTGCAATTTTGTATTGTTTCCGAAAACTATAAAAACCAATAAATACTACAATATAAAATCATTATATTATACTAATAATAAACATAAATGAGGATGTAGAATTCAGAATAATATTGTAGAATATCTGGGGTGGAGAAACTCCGCGACCGAATCCGGAAAGAAGAAATTCCCTTCTCAGCCCCGTCATCGTAAATGGGATTTGGAGGTTTTTTTGAGAAAACGCTTTGGGTGTGGGAAGAGAGAAGACTGACAGACATCTAGCATCGGATCTCTGAACAGACGAGATAACACCCAAGATACTGAAGACGGTGTCTTTTACTCGTATATCCATCCGCAAGGCGAGGAATAGTAATGACCCGTTATTCGTGCTGCTGCGATATGCATAATACTCCAAAATCTTTATAAAATATAGCTTTTAATTTATTATAGTAAAGTTACTAAAATATTTTAAAATAATAGCGAAGTAAGAAAGTATTTTTAGTAGGAAAAAAATTGGACTCAAGTTCATAAAATCTAATAGAAATAAAATAAATTATTTATTTGAAATATTTATAGAACAATATTATTTGTTTTTATAGTATTTAGTGAGAAATATATTGCGAAAAACTTACAAAAACACAACCATATGGAAGTATATATATGTTTAGTTGGTCCTTTTGTGGATAGATAAACTAAGTGAGGTTTTATTGCAATCATCTTTTACCTGTAATATTATTATTATTACAGTTTGGAGATTTGATGTGTTATTAATTGTTGGTTATTGGTGTAGTTTAGCAAAATGGTATTATTTTAATGTATGGAAACTTTTTAAGGAAAAATAGTTTTTTTTTCAATTGGTGTCAGACATGTTGGAATAGCCGCACAGGCACAAGGAGGAAAAATAATACCTAATGAGAATGTAAGTGATGATATTATAAAACTAGTTAGATCAATATGATATACAAAAAATCTGGTGCGTGCTCGCAACACACAACTTTCACTTACCAACTTACTTAGATTAGAAATTAATACGTTTTGTTAATTGCTACTTCTCAGATGACCAGAACGGCTTTAATTATGAACAAACGTCTGTCATTAGCGTACTCCGCATTATTTTTTTCTCTTTTATATGTATTCTTTATTTTTATCATATCTCATATTTAGCCATTTCTTATATTTAGGCGTAACGAGAGACAGTTAATTTCTCCATATAAACAAAACCAAAGGTACTTTAAAGCAAATAAAAAACCAAACAAACAAAAAAGGCCCCTACACCATTTAAGCCCCCTCAGAACATTTTAATAATGATAAAGCTTACCTGATATTAAAGAACGCCTAATTTTCATTAAACATGACGAATTTGATAAAAGTCGTTGAAGCCGTGTTTGAGATCATCGAAAAAAAGGTAAACATTGGAAAAACATTAAGAAATAAATACTCTAAATACCATCTAAATATACATACTCTAAATACCCAATTTCAGGTTCGCACGTTTTATAGTTTTTGAGCTAGTCTGTTCACACACACACACACACACACACACACACACACACACACACACACACACACACACACACACACACACACACACACACACACACACACACAAACACACACACACACACACACACACACACACACACACACACACACACACACACAGACCATTTCGCGGGACTTGGTCATTTGGACTCAGGGGACCCCAAACGTGTATTTCCGTTGAAAACCGGAAGTCGAAAATTTTCACGATCGCAATACTTCCACTTACTATATATTTCATATATAGGTAAGTGAAAGTAAAAAATTTAAGAAAATATAAATATGCCAAATTTTTATTTCTGACATCTGATTTTAATGGGCCTGAATATCTTACAATTCAGATATTTAAGTTATGTTTAGGTAATGAATGAAATACGAAATTGCCCGAAATTGGGTGAACTTGAATTCCGTTAAACAAACTCTCCCCTGAGAATGCAAGACAGGTATGCAGCTACAGTTATAAATAACCGCACGGTTGCTAGAGTAATTTGAATTACATTAATTAATTCGCTTCAATTAACCTCTGCAATCGCCAACAGGGTATTCGAAGAACCCATCATATTTATATGATCGTCAAAAAATGCTCTTATCGAACTCGCAACGCCGGGATGGAAATAGGGCGTTTAACCATTCAGCCATACCAAGCACCTAAATTTTAATTTGTGTTTATTCCTTCTTTTATTTTTTATTTTAAAAGAGTCGACCACTATGGTCATCGTTGTCTACTGAATTTACATCTTTCAAAAAAATGGAATTCAGATGATTAGGAATCACTAAAAGCCACTTACAGTGATTGTATGTGTGCTCCACATTCTGCAAGATACGGGTATGACACTCAAGTATGAAATGAGCCAGCCAGAACTTTATGTGAGTCGAGAATAACCTACAAATATACGTACTAAGGCTACTTCATCTTTTCGTTTCTTTCTAATAGACGATTTCCAGAGGATGACATCATTTTTTATTTACTTCGATTTAATTTCTGTTTATTATTAATTACAAGACCGCCTTCGTTCCAATTTTATCTTTATTTTCTGTTTTACGAGAAGTACATAATCCTCGACCGAAAACTCACGATATGGCAAACAATGCCATCGGTTATTGTTTTTTTAGGCTGCTTGATCAGCTGATTCATTTTTGGCAATTCCGAAGTTGTCACGGACAAATGACGTGTTCATTCCTTGACAGGTCATGGATCAGTTTTATTTTTTTTTAGTAATTTCTGATGGTTTTGAGTTCCGTTTATTTGAAGGTATATTATAAACGTTAAATAGGGCTCTCTGGTTCAAAAAGAATTCTTCCTCTTTGCTTCTTACAGAGCCTATCAGCGTAAGAAAATTTATCAATGATCCCTTTCCTATTTTTTTTAATAGCTTTTATATTATTATTAATATTTTAATTTTTTTAGAAAGTAAATTGATTAATTAAATTAGCATTAAACCTACATTTTTCATTCGTCAAGCCATCATAAATTCCGTACTTTTTCTATTCATAACTCCATTTCATTTATAATTATTCACGCCCTAGTTAAAAGAGCATTTAAAATCTGAATGCAAAGTTCTCAATAGCAGTTAATTATAAATTATAATTATAATGTTTTTTTTGTTTTATTCCCAAGAAGGGACAAAAAAATCCGTGCAATTACTTGGAGATATAAATACTCCAGACAGAATTTAAGTATCACAAAAATAGAAGAAAAAAAAAAAAAAAAACCTTTTCGTCCCATTTAATTTCCTTGTGGTTGTTCAATTTAGAAGAACATATTAAAATAGTTGAAGGGGATTTCTAAAGCTAGAAAACATTCCCAAAGAAAGATCTACATATTAAAGCGAAGCGGTTTACTCATTACTGAATTATTTTACGGTCCAGATAGCTCGAACATTGGACACGGGAGTAGCCGAAGCGGCATACATGCATTCATGAGGTAATAATAGCGACATGACATATTACCCTACCTGCTCTCAGGAATCCCCTTCTCGCTTCAGTGACTAGTGCCTTCGGGGGAAAATACTCTACGGTACGAGGATATTACCTTTCATGAGGTAATGAATAGAAGATCCTAAGAGTAAGTATTCCTGTGATGAAGTAAAATACGGAAAATAATTGTTTGAAAAAAATAAGTACAAATAACCAGTGCGAATTATTTGCAAACCATATTCATAATGAGCTTTTATCCCAAATTTGAGTTTAAGTATATATATTACAGTATAAACAGGAGAAGTTTCGTTTCCTACCTATTTGTAGGGAATACAGAGAACTGTTACAATTGTATATGCGACAAAAAAGATCGATTTTGAGTTATGCGAATATAAAGTGTTCTTTTATTCATATCTCTTCTCCGGCGTTTCTGGGAGTCTGACTGTTTTTCCCATCTGGAGGGGAAGGAAATTACTAAAAAAAAAAAAACAAATTTTAGAAATATTAAATAGTTGATTAATTGAAGTACCTTATGACTTTATTTAACTCAACCTTATCGATTAAATTTAACTTTATTTAACGTTAAAGGAAAAACATGACACAGAAAATGAAACGTATTATTAAAGAAAAAATTTAGGTAATTAATTAGTAAATTAGGTAAGTAAACATTTGTATGCGCTATTTTTTTATAAATTATACTAATTTTATTATTATATATTTTTCTTTAATTTTAATATATATTTTTATTTATGATTTTTTTTTTAATATATTTTCTTTTTATTTTTAAATATATTTTTTATTCCCGTTTTTTTATTATGTTATTGCATGCTAGTTAAAAATTTTTATCTCGATTTTAATTAATATGTTGTTTGTTTTTTTAACGTCACTATATGCCACTAAGGCTAATCGGACGAGGCTACAGTGGAAGTCCTAAATTTTGCCTATCCAGGTTTTATTAGGATAAAACTTTAACTGAAAATTCACAAACGATTTTAATTAATATTGAAACAGTTATGGGAATTAAAATTTAGTATCGATAATGCCTAAGCCATTCATGATCGTATCAGCTGAAGTAAATCAAGAGAAAATGTCGAGCACAAGGAATAAATGGGCGAAAATTCAAGAAAAAAAAAATGGAAAAAAGAAAGGGTCTATTTGTATTTTCTACACTCGCTAATATTTCTTGAACTTATTATTATCAATAGCTATTAGGTAACAACATTAACAACTATTGAATATGAATGATAGTATGGTGTGTAAGATAATTACAACAGCATACTTTTTGAACAAAGTGTTTCTCTTACATGAATATGATTTTTTTTTGTCCATTGGCTGCACAAAACATTGCAGAACTTTGGCCTGAAAACCCGTCTTTCCTTCGTATATATGAATCGTGCCTTCGAAACTCCAAGGATCATACGACGAATGACTACAGCTAACATCCCCATCAATTCGTGGAGGAGATTAAAAGGCTTTGGATGCGAGATCCCCTAACTTAAACATTACTAGTAATTGGAACAGACAGAGACAGCTGAATACTTTGCTTCCCTATGTCCTACACGTCTTTTCTTTAATATTCACCAGCACATTTTTTCATTAATAACGAATGTTAAAAGGAATTTGTTAGCTTAACGTCTCTTTATATACTAAGGCTGATCTGACGATGCTACTATCGGAGTCCTAAATTTTGCCTATCCAAGTATAATTAGAATATGGATCTTCAGGCTCGGGACCTCCATTTTACTTCATATCCGAGGGACGGCATCCGGTACTGCAAGAGCGTTTGTTCATTGCAACAATTAACTAATCAACTGCTGGGGCATTCATTATTGTCGTTCATGGGCTTCATTGGCATGTTTCAGTTTAATCTCTCGTTTGTTCAGATAACGCAAAGGACTAAAAATCGCATAAGATCTTCCGAGATGGGCCAGTATAAACTGTTTATAATGAATTTTTAAATAATTTATTTTTTGAAGAGAAAAGATTTGGCTCCGCCGGGAGTCGAACCCGGGTCTCCTGCGTTACATGCGAGGATGCTAACCGCTACACCACAGAGCTCGGCTAGAGGAAGGATTTGCTCTGCCTTGAGCCGAGCTCTGTGGTGTAGCGGTTAGCATCCTCGCATGTAACGCAGGAGACCCGGGTTCGACTCCCGGCGGAGCCAAATCTTTTCTCTTCAAAAAATAAATTATTTAAAAATAATTTAAGAATGGTGGTCAGCCACAAATTAAGATTAGATTAATTAAAATGTTTATAATGAAAGTATAAACAGGAAAACAGATAAACTTTTCTAACTTCATTCCTGAATTTTTTAGTGGAATTTAATGTGTCTATTATCGGTTATTTAATAAACCAGAGCAAAAGAGGAATACAAAATTAATTTAGTATTTTTAAGTAATTTAGGTTCTTGAACAATTGATAGAAAAGAAAAACATGTACTATATGTACTAAGTTTATTTATTATATTTAGTACATATAGTACTAAGTTTATTTATTATGTATTAGATGTACTAAGTTTATTTATTATTATGTACAAGAATACTCTCAAATGTATGCATTTTACTAATTTATTCATTAACACGTTAGGTGCGTCGACGTATTTTAGGGGTATCCTGAATTGAACGGTATCGGTCCCAGGCGTCCGACTGCTGGGATGAGCCACAGACGATACCGGGCATCGGGGTCCGATGGGAGTGCCCTGACGGAAGCGTTATCTTTTGACTTAAAAGTGAATGAATTGAGCGTCTCAAGGTTAGGATTGGAACTAGAGATAATAAGCGCAGGACAGGCCCTGTTCGAGCCATTAGCTCGAAGCATCTGAGATTTTATCTTTTACTTTGTGTAATATTATATATTTCATATATCATATAGTTTATGTAATATCACCTATTACATAAACTATCTTAGTTATATATATTGATCTTAGGTTAGGTAATATATCATATATATATATATATATATATATATATATATATATATATATATATCATTATATCATAATAAAATTAAATGGCCAAGTTCATGGGTTGGCAACACTGAGTGACGTCTCACGGGACGGACTGTGCGTGAAGAGACGGGCAGTGAGACCTCATGGTGGCGGAGACATTTTCCAGCATATTGAGCACATTAGGATCATGAGGGAGTAAATTCGGAGACCCTAGTGGGTCCTTGGGACCGAGGATGAAGACGGACAAGCTGAGTGCTGGCCAGCCAAAATGATCTAGTTATTCACAGGCGCAAGAAGAGCCCTTTTATTTTAACTACTTCAAATACCAAGGTAGGAGAGCTCTTAAATTCATCATTCCTACGTTAAATGCAAGAAGAATTCATCAAATTATCAATCAAAATTTTTAATTAACAACCTATGTAACTATTTCGGCCATTTAATTTCCAGCAATATTTTTATATATCTCAACTACAACCCCACATTATGTTCAGTTAATAGTTTAATCATTTTCATCACTCCCCCATTATACAGTCCACATTACAATAAATACCATAATTACCGTGATTACCAGCGGAACCACCAATGGTTCGTGGTCTATAATATTCTCCAAAGAATTATAGACCATACAGGCCCCCGGGGTCCGATACAGGATTTACGCCGTACTTTATCGAAAATTGCATTTATCTGCTTTGAATTACCATCCATATTGATAATTTTTACAATGTTAAAACGATTTTATGGAGTATTTTACTCCTTTACGACCACTCAATATGAAGATAAAATTATGATAAAAAAAGCAAATATCGGTAAGTTTTGTTTATAATTGCAGACCTAGAAAGAAGTATTAAAAAAAATATTGTTTTCTTTCTCATATTTATAAAATAATTAAAGAATTTCAAAGAAATTAAATAGCACTACATAGTATAAAATCAAACACATAAAATTAAATATATCCATAAAGGCGCGGAAGGCTGATGCCGTCCCCTAGTCTTGTTTTATCACTCAGGGCTGGTATCGGACCTCGGAGTCCGATTCCAAAAAACAAAAGAATTTCAGCTGTAAGCAACATTTTATGCACTAAAATGCAATAATCTCATTAAAAATCGACTAAATTGATTGTTTGAAGTGTTCAGACTTTCAGACATTTTCATGTGAAAATCGGCAGTTAAGAGGGGAATGTAAGACAGCGGACTCCGGGGACCGATGCCGCACCTAACGTGTTAATTAATAACTAATTTTTATTCTCAGGTATAAGAGAAGATGTTAAAGCAGGATATTCCATAAAAAAATAGTATGAATAGAATAGAATAAAGGCTTAACGAACCCAAAGGCCCGATGCCGACAACACCAATCGCTCCCTACACACCCCCATAAACTTCCCACCGTCCAATCCACAAGATCAACCTTTACTGAATCCTCCCACCTTCGTCTAGGCCCAGCCCTCCCCCTCGGACGTTTTTCAGTTGGAATTCGTTTTCCAGGTATTCGTTGGCAGCTAAGACTCGCAATTTTGCACGCCCACTTTAATTAACGCGCAGATATAACTTCGATTACATATACCGGGTAAAGTTCAAGCAATTCTACATTGCTTAGCCATCTAAATTCTCCTATTGACTCATCATTCTTCGGCCAAAATATTCTACGCAGTTTTTTATTTTCAAAGACCTTCAGGCTTTGCTTGTAAGCGGTCATGTTTCACATTCGTAAAGAACTGTTTTTAAATTTCAGGACAGAAGGCGTGAGCTGATTGAAGTATTTTTGCAACCGAAAAATAACAAGAATTTCCTGCCTTTAGCCAAGCCTTAATTTCCTCTTCAATGTAGTTATTTCATACAATAGAATGATAAATTAATCCTTTAATAAAAGATTAATTAAGATGATATAACAAATCAATCAATAGCAATAAAAATGTATTTAGAGGAGAAGGAAGGAGGAATCATTTCAATCTGAGGTAAAGCGATTACAAGGAATCCATCCAATGAAAACGAAGATCGAGTGCTTTTAAGATAAATGGCCCCTCCTGGAATGGAAAGTCATTTTCCGAGTGGAAGTATCGTTCTTAGTTACTGAGAAAAATGAAAATCAAAACTATTTCCAGAAGTAGTATCGGATTTCCATAAACTTGTGATGAATGGTCCCGTTCTAGGGGAAAAAAAAAACGATATAAGTTCATTCAATTCGAATGATAAATAAATAAAATGCACTTTACCACCTCCGTTCACTCCTTCACAAGTCGCTCTACAAATCAAACAATTACCAAAAAGGAAAGCCCCTGGTTATGACATAATTACAGCTGAGGCACTCCAACAAATGCCGAGAAAAGCTCTTATATTTCTAAAAACAATTTACAACTGTATACTGAGAACGTCCAAATTCCCAATACAATGGAAGTACTCCCTCATAAAAATGATCCACTAACCAGGTAAAGACATATACAACCCGTCATCCTACAGACCAATCAGCCTCCTCCAAATATGTTCCAAATTATTTGAAAAATTAATACACAAAAGATTAGTTGACATACTTACAGACCAAAAAGTGTTACCTGACCACCAATTCGGCTTCCGCACTTTCCATTCGACGACGCATCAACTACACAGAGTTACTGACTACATTGCAGGAGCTCTAGAACAAAAACTATTTGCAACTGGAGTATTTTTGGACGGTGCTAAGCGTTTGACAAAGTCTGGCACCAGGGTCTTCTCTTTAAACTAAATACCATATTACCTTCCAGTTTTTATCTGATTCTTCAATCTTTCTTCTTCGATAGATTTTTCTCCGCCCGGCAGGGTTCGGAAATTTCTTCAATTTATCCAGTCTTGGCGGGAGTGCCCCAAGGTTCAATACTAGCACCTCTACTCTACATCATTTACACGCACGACATACCTATTAACAACGAGACATTGACTGCAACTTACGCTGATGATACTGCAATTATCACGAAACATCAGGACCCAACACAGGCTTCATTGACATTACAACAGCACTTGTACAAATTACACGACTGGTTTCAATTATGGAAAATTAAACTCAATCATGACAAATCAAAACACATCACATTCACTCTTAGAAAACAAACCTGCCCCCCTGTTCATATTGACAACAACCAAATTACACAGACGGACTCAGTACACTATCTAGGATTCCTCTTCGACAGAAGGATGACATGGGGCCCACATGTCAAAATGAAAAAAAGGACTCTTGACAAAAGACTAAAACTTCTCTACCCGCTACGTTCTAAATCATCAAAACTGAAACTGAAACAAAAAGTAAATACGTACACCTACTGAAGCCCATATTGACATATTCCTCACAGATATTCGGCATTGCTAAAAAGACTCACTTACAAAAACTTCAAACTTTTCAATCAAAATTGTTACGACTTATCACAAAATCACCCTGGTACGTGACTAACAAAACTTTACATACAGACTGCCATATACCAACAGTCGACCAGCACATAACGACGCTATACAAAAGATTTTTTAATAATTAAAACGGACACCCTAATAGTCTAATCAGTAATATAGCTGAAGTACGGATGGATACGAGAAGACTAAAAAGGCGCTGGATGACGGATCTGCTCCCTTAGACAGCCAAGGTAATTGAATCAAGCCAGGAAGGGGGTGCTGGGTGCTTTCCCTCCTCATGCCTGACATGTCATCGTTTCCCACTACCGTCATCTCATTCGCTGATTGTCAGCACCTTGCTGACAGGTGCGAATCGATTATTAAAGTAAAAAAAAAAAAAATACTCGCAAAACTAGAGGAATGGGGAATAAAAAGATGCTAATTGTTATAGATCATTGCATATAACCTTTCAAAACCATACGTTTATACTTCTTGGAAGGGTCTACATCTGAAGGTATATATGACTCATACAGTGCATTTCATCATATGTAAGCTGTGGCTCAATTCCGATAAATATACAATACGTATCAAGGTTCCTGAAAACATATGGTTTAAGCACTTTCTTTACGAGTATCACGCCACATTTAATTTGTTCTCTCTATTTTTTGGCTCCTTTTACATTAACCCTTTGCGTAATTATTCGATTGCGTACTTATTACTTACCCATATTCGAGGGCTCCGGAGCGGAGCCGTTTAAAATTTGTCTTCAAACTCGAGGGCTCCGCTACGGAGACAATGCAAATAATTTTTAGTTTTTAACATATAAGGACATAAACAAATCGAAAAAACTATTTATAGGATATTTCGCTTTTGGTGATAAATGACGGTCGCTGATGGCGGTGTTTTTCATTATTTTTATAGTACGTTAATCTTTTAAGATCGGCTATATTTTGTGGTTTTAATTCATCTTTTATTTCCTCAATTGCACAACAATTTAGGTCGGGGCACCAAATAATCACTTTATTTTGATTTAGTTTCCTATGTGCAAATTTTCAAATTTTAGGAGCTTTTCTGATTGAATATCTGAGAAAACTTCAAGTAAAGGGTCCCATCTCGTAATTTTTTAACAGTTACTTCTTCAATTAGATTTTTTATGCTTTGATATACAATAATGATAGAATTATAAAAAAATATATTTAAAAATTTAAAAAAATAACTTCAAAAATTAAAAAAAAATATAAAATTTAAATTTTTTTTTAACTATGTGTTCTTGAAGCTTCACAAATACATATAACCTTAATATATATTTCATTACAAATCCTTACTTGGTTCTAAAATTTTACTGTATAACATTGCGTTTTCAGGGTTGACGTTTTCCCGAATAAGTTGCTTCGAGTTGAAGGTAGGTAACGTCTGAAACGGTGCCGAATGCAAAGGGTAATATAAGTTAGAGCTAATGCCATCATTATAAGCACCGCAATGTCAGTCCTCTAGTCTGTCGTCAATGTCCGGGTCTGTAGTCTTCATTTTCACGAGTGGTGTACATGCACATTGGAGTCAAAGCAAGAAGATAAAACCTAATACGAGATAAATCGAAATCCATTGAGTAGACGCACAGTTCGGCTGCCTCACCATTTGCGTATAAACCTTCAGTTGAAGGTGAAATGTCGGCTTATAATAAAATATACTGGACAAACCTTTTTTCGAATTAAGGTTAGGCAAAAAAAAAAAATTTGAGTAACCAATGTAAAGGATGGAATATGATGAAATTGATACTGGAATTCTTTTGGAGAGATATCAAACTTTACTCCTCTTCTAACCTTGTTCAGAATCGTATGAGCAGTTTTTGAAATACAGACAAGAAAATACTTAAGGACATGTTAAAAATAATAAGTACTATATTGATTATTAATATTTTTAAATAACTAATATTTTTAATATTAGTTTATAATAATATTCGTCATAAGGATGAATCAGGGCGAGATTCCTATAAAAATTATGTCGGAGCAAGTATATGGAACAAGGCGAGTAGGACACCCCAAGCTTCCCTGGGAGGATTGTGTGGCTACCGACTCCAGAAATCTGCTTGGCATAAGAAATTGGAAGGCAGTGGCATGCAATAGGGAGGAATGGCAATCCTTGTTGGAGCAAGCTTTGACTCATCAAATGGGTCGTGATGCCAGATAAGAAGAAGAATATTTTTACTGTAATGTTTTTTTTTTCATTTTATCTTTTTATAATTATTTCGTAAGTTATATTTTGTAAACTAAATAAAATAGCATAATTAAGATGCTGGGATTATATTTATATGAAAAGCAGTTTATTCAACAATATCGAACTATCAAACTGTTCAAGAAACTTTGATGCAAGGTGATAACATAAAAATAAAATCTAACATTTATAACAGAACAATAGACACAATAAGAAAAACAAGTGTCTGGATTGTGAGCCGATATCTAGTAGGTTAGTTTCAAATGTGAAGAAGGAAGAAGTAGCCCAGATATTAGAAATATGAGAATTCCAGAGGGTAGTGGAAGTGGCAGGTGAGGAATGTTAGAATGCTTGGTGGGGTATAGAAGTCAAAATGACCTCTGTTAGAATTGAGGAATTTAATAGCAGAAAAATCGAAGCACATTAAGAGTGCTTGGAGTATTCTATTTAACTATATATGAAAAAGATAACCAAGCTTCTTACAAATTTGCAGTTGCAATTTACATCAGTTACAAAAATGAGGCAAACATTATACGGCGAGTATACATAAGTCTTTCACCAACGGATAAATCGCAAAATCGCTTGATTCAAGGTTTTAAACCTAATTTTGCTCTTAATAAATAATTTCCACATATAGGCATCCATATAAATCGATTATTTTTCCTTATTAGGAAATGATTTTTTTTTTTTTAATACTAAACTAGATTTTCACTTATGTAAAGCTTAAGTTATTTTCATACACATGCTAAGTGGACGGTTCATTTTAAAGAAATTTACATTTCACGGCCCATTATTTTTTCAAGATAAATAGGATAAGATTTGTTCATTATTTCACAGAATTATGAATTCCATGAATGTCCACCGACTGTTTTCCGAATGGTTTTTTTATTACGATATGAAAGGGATTTTTATTTGAATACTTATGATTTGGCATATAACTCGAATTACTTTTGGGCTTTAAACTATGTTTTTAATATTTTAAAAAAATTGTATTTCATGAATGGTAACGGTGTTTTTGAAATCAAATATACATGATTTGAGATTCCTAGCTCACGTTCAGCCGAGTTTTATGCAACCTCGTGTAAGTTTTATTTGTGTAACTATGAATCATTAGGGGAAATAGATACTATTACTTAAAAAATTTCGTAACCTGAAAAACTCATGAATGTCACAAATAGTTTTATATTTGAGTTGTTACACGATTGTACCATACTGAGAATAGCAAAACCCCAAGGATACACTCTGTAATCGATCAGTAAAATAGGTGGAAGATTTCATATTCCAACAGATAGAATTAGCTACAATTTTATTTTTTTGGCACGCTATAAAAAAGTGTCTAGTTGGTACATTTATAGTTAAAATGACCCACACAAAAGTCGGTGTTTTGCCTTTAACATCAGTTGTCTATCCGTGCAGGCATACTCCCAAGTGTCCAATCTCTTCTCAATTTATCGGCTGATTTTGTATTTTAAGGCATTCTGAATTAGATAAAATAAACCTACATAAATACCCAAATAAATGCTTTCAGAAGTTACTCTAATGCACAAATATTTTGTTAAAACCTTACTAGAGCAGCTGTCCCATCAGGAGGCTGAGAAAATAGTTTGTGGGAAACCTCTGATTTTTGGAGAGAAAATACAGCATATCAATCATCATAGGAAAATGAGTAACAGTTTTCGCATAGAAGATACTTCACATCTAGGTACTTCACGATGGTGCATTTAGAATTAAGTTGTTTTTAATCGGATCTAATCAATTTTTATTTAATAAACTCATTTTTGTAACTTATACTCGATCAAATGTATATATAAAACATAGTTCTGTTCGTTTGACCAATTATAAGTCAAGAACGACTGGACCGAATTTTACTATCTTCGATTTTTGGATTCGTGTCTGTTCCAAATAGCAGGATAAGTAAAAAAACATCAAGAAAAAAATTGTCCTGTCTTTACCATTTCTCATGGTGTCTAAATCGAGTAATTCGTTTTTTAATTCGCCTATCAACTATTTAAATTAATTGAAGCATCGATGGCAGCTTTAAATGGGTAGGTATTTAAAAAGGTATATATGTATTCACACATTTCTAGTTTGTAAAAATGCATCCATTAAATATTGAGCTTTTCACATCCTACATAGAGCGAATGATATATCTTTGAAGATCTCTTGAAAGCAGCAACACAGCCTCGCTTGGGTGTAAGAGCCTCGCCTGCTTTGAGCGAAGCCATCTCTCCCCCCCACCCCAGCTTTGTCACCAACCTTTTAATTTGCATTTGAGGCTTGAGTGCTGCTTTCCCAGTCCCTGTAGCCTTTTGACAGACATCACTTGACACCAACGAGTTGTGGTTCACGGAACACTACAGAACTCTCTTCTTTTGCTTATCACAAAAAATTCTTTATAAAAAAAATTTGCATTTTCTCGGAACCCTATCACATCGCTGATGAAAAAAGCACGGAGAGACTAAAAATATACTTTTCTAAAGTATTTTTTTAAAAGATGAGAAATTTTGGGAAAGGTTATGTATACTTCGCTGATCTAATCCAAATAGTCCCGGTGTGACCAATAATAAGTGACTCAGTTCCTAGTACCCATTGTGCATATAAAATGAATATATCAATTAGCCTAATGTTTAAAGGCCCGCCTACCATCTTAAAGCCGATAAAATTAAAAACGTCCTTCAGATTATGAAACTTTTAGAATTTGTTTGCGATTTTTTGACTCGAAAACGGCGTTTCGCACAGAAATTTGAATTTTCTTTAAAATAAGAGAGCATGAAATAGCGCGTAAATCGTTAAGTTAATATAGGCAATTTTTACCATTTTGGAGAGAAAAGTAATTATCCTCACGATTAAACGCCTGAAACTCGAAAATGGGCGTTCTAAAAGAAAATTGTTACGTTTAAAATTGTGAAGCATCGAATTCTCCGTAAAACTAGCTCCTTAAACTCCTTAATTATGAGATTAGCATCTTCCTGAGTAGATATACTAAGTAAAACGTAAAAGTATTCGTAGCACATATTTCCTTCCATGATTTCTAAACGATAAAGGATAAAAGGAATTATTTTTTTAATATATTGAATATGATGTAAGAAGGTTCTGAAATCCAATTATTAAAAATCGTATAATATTCTTCCGGTTATCCTAACAATTAAAATATTCTTCTGGTAAATTAAGTAACATATTCTTTAGGTAATCCCAGTTATTCCAGTATATACCAAAATCCGATGAAGTCAATATCCATTAGGCTTGATTGAAATCGTTCATGGAACTCATACCTGCGATTGGCTTACAAGAAGATTAAAGCAGAACAAAATGTTATCGTGATCACCCGTGATCAAAATTTTCCAAATATCAACGTTTTTTTAGGTTTAGTTGAGCAATATGAAAAAACAAACTGCCTTGGTCACAGATAAATTTTATAACTGATATATAAATATAAAAAAAATATAATTTATCAATAATCATGTACATTTTTTTTCAATTTCACAGTAAATAAAACTCCTACATGTTTTAAAATTTATAACTTAAACAGAAAGGGTGCTTCATTTGCTGGGGTGCTTTGCATTATTAAGGCATTAAAACAACCATAGTTTTTTTTTTCAGGAATTAAACGAGCCCTAGATGAAGTTAAAAAAATTGAAAATGATTATGCTTGTTCGAGCATATTTGTCAGAAATAAGTTTTTGTTTAACTTTTTTTAACATGGCTACTTTTTGAAAGGATATAAATGTCATTTAAATTTTTCAAAAGGAGCTTATTACAGACAAATATCCTTAGATAAGCATATTACTTTTTAAACTGCCAAAAGATGGGGATTCGTCCCCGAAACTTAGCGTTTTATGTCTTCTCATTATCACTCCTAAACGATAATGTTTAGATATTATGGATATTTTAAACTCATGAATTTTCCATATGAATTTTGTCACCTAAATACATACAGTAAAGCTGGCTATTTCATTTAAAATAATACAGCAGTCTAGATATTTAAAAAAAAAACTATTTAGTCCATATGAAAGTAAGTTGATGACTACCATTCATTAATAGGTAGAAATTATTCTATCTTTTCATCATGAGTTTAGTAATAATTACTCGTCTTAAGAGATTGGCGGTTTCACGTTGGTCCGCGTTATACCCAATAAAAATTATATTATGCAAATGCTTGATTTTTTTTCAGTCTTCAGTCTACATGAGAACTTTATTCGTTGGCCTTAAAAAAAAAGAAAAAAAAAAAAAAAAAAAAAAAAAAAACCAAGCGCGGCTTATTATAAGTCGATGATGAAACTATTTGCTTAATAGAATTAGAAGTTCTGACACGTAATATTCACATTTAGACGATTTTTTTTTTTATTTCTATTTTTATTTTTGTATTTTGTCAGCTATTATACGAAAGAGCTTCTAAAATCCTCCATTTTCTTATTAAGTGTGTTTTGTAAAATAGTACATGAAGGGGCTTTGGTTACTCGTATAGTAACGATAATAAGCGCTTGATCCAATTTCATTAAATAAACATAAGCTATATTACCTATCTCGTTTAGCCACTTAATCCTCAATTAATTACTAATCGAGGCAGGGTTCGCTAAACTAAAAACCCTCTTTTGTCTGCTCCTGGAACTTTGTAAAGAACTTCAATATCGGCCCACTTGTGTGGGAATAGTTAACGGTTTAATAACATAGTTCTCAGGAACGGTGAACTTCCCCATGGCTCTTCAATAGCTAAAGCCCTATAACTTTATAATCTCATTATTCATAATCTGAAATTTGAATTCTTACTTGAAACCAACTTCAACGCTGATTTGATTAGCCGTTCTAGTGAGATAATTTTTTATGGCCAATTTGATAGACAATATAAGCTTTAACCTCAGCTCGAACTATATCAATAAATTTAAGCATTTCCTGACAATCTAATTCCTATAGGAACTCTGCAAGGCAGAGAAAAGTTGAAAATAAACTAAGATAGGTAAGAGGGAAACAAAATGTGTTATTTAGGAATATATGTGTGAAAAAACTTTTTTTTAACATGTGAAAATTAGTGCATTTCAATAAACAAACTCTGCATATTTACATATGAATATAGATTGATTAAGGGCCGCTTTCTCCAAGTTAGTTTAAACCGAGTTTAAATTTAATCCGGATTATCTCTTGGTTTAAACCAGATGTGAGTTTCTTCAAGTCGGTTTAACCTCTAAACTTGGTTTAAACTTAGATTAAGTTAATCCTTCATTTTTCCCGGTTTAAACTCCGATTTAGGTTTAAACTGCAAAATATAAACAAACATTTTGTGTGATAACATACTCGCTCTTGTTACTCAGGAATTATTGTTTGCACTTGACTGAATACAAAAATGGAAAAATAGATAATTGAATTTTAAATGACATGGAAGAAGAAGATTATGATGTGTTTTTGTTGCCAAAGGGACGCATCAATAGACGCAATCAGTTAATCCAAGAATATTTTCAGAATATGTTAAATCAGTGAAGTAGAATTGAGATGAGAAAAAAATGTTTCTTAACGTGCATTATTTTGACAGTGATTGTTTCATAATTAATATCAAGGTTATGTTGTAAATTATGTTTCATTTGAATATATCATAATGATGTAATTTTATTATTATTAAGCTGTAATAATTAAATATCGCTCAACTTAGATCATTTATTATTCAAACAAAATGATAATAATAAAAATGTTCAACATTATTTGAAAAAAAATTATGAAATTTAATAGAGGTTATTATTATTCTTGGCATAAAAATATATCATAAAGAGCATTTTATTAACATACAAATTAAATCTTTGAAAACAGCACCGCTCGTTTCATTGAATTTATTCGCCAATTAATTCCATTCATCCTCCTTCTCTTTGACAGTAACGAAATCTGTTTTTTTGGTTTCAAAAATGTCTCCCTTCTCTTCCACAAGAGCCAGAAGAACATTAATTTCACACTGAGAAAAGTTTTTACTTTTTTTTTATTCTTTTTGCTCCATTTTTATAGAACACTTTCCCCTTTTTTGGTAAAAACATTTTACTTTTTTGGTAAAAACAAAATAATATGTATAAATAATCTTTCCATAACCCTTACATTACCTTCTCTTTCCATAGAAGTTTCAACAAGGAAATGTAAACAAATATGTACCAACCTTTTAAAAAACATAATAACCTTCACATGATTAGGTTTAAACCGAGCTTAAACTAAACTAAGGCTGTAGAAAGTGAATCAGAGTTTAAACCTCGGATAAAAGATAATCCGGTTTAAGTTAATCTAAGTTTAAACTATATTGGAGAAAGCGGGCCTAAGTCATTTGTAAAAAAAAATTAACGTTCATGCTACTACTTTTCTCGTTAATCCAACGGAAGAGATGATCAACTAGAAGTTTGTCCAACGTTTCCGAACAGAGTTAAGCTCCGCACCTTTCTATAGTTATTAATATAGATAGTTTTTCGCCTCTATTAGACCACACCTCTCTACTAGACCAAGCATGTCTTCAGAGACTCAGTCCATTCACTTCTTTCTTTGTCGTCCTGACGGTTGCCACTCCAGAACTCTATCTATCTCCAGACTAATGCTTCAGCGGCATTCTCCATCAGCCCATACCACCTCAACCACCGTTTCCCGATTATTTTAAGACGGTTTCTACAACACGCATCTGTGGCCTCACCTCTTCTATTGCGTACTCTGCCCAGTCTCGTTATTAGGAAGCATGTTCTCCATTATTTCATTTCCTTAGTAGTTCTTAGTATTAGGGATGCGACATCGATGTCAATGTTACTAAAACATCGATGTTATGTAGCATCTTTGATAACATCAAATTTTATTTGCTCTTCTACAAAATTCAATGCACTTCCTTGCAAATGAAAATACATCTTTACTACTTTTTTGGATTGCCTATTAAAAGGAAACGAAAAAAAAATCTGAAACGACCCTCGAGTGTTATATTTTCCATAGCATTAAAAAAATTAAAAAAATTGAGTGTAATTTTTGCGGTAAACAAAATTGATAGAAACAGAAAGAAATTTATACTTGGCTCGTGTTTTTATTTTATTTTTCCTAACACAAATCTAATAAAACAATTATAATGTTATCAAATATTTTGTCCATACAAATGAAAGTTAATTAAAGGTTATTTTTTAGTATAAACTAAATCTTTGTGACATACTTGTAGAAAATTAAAATTGAATTCTTCTTTTATTTAGTATTTATAATACTTAAGAATTTTTCGAGATTGATTTTATCTACCATTTAATATGTATTGTAAAATATTATGTGTAAAACCGTCTGCAAAATAAAAACTCTTTCATTATTTATCACTGACTCTAAAGTTACTAAAATATCATTTCACCATCGTTACTAGATAAGAGATCAGAATTTCCAGAAGAGAGAACTGTTAGACAAAAGATAGTTCTCAAAGAAACTAACTAGGTACTGTCGCTCTAAGAATTCAGATTAAGTTTATCTAGCAAGGTATATTGGGAAAACTTCTAGTAACTCCTTAGGGTCTGTTATTTATATAATTAGTATTACAATTACTACCAGATAGAATTTTCTATGAAGATAGCGAATTCCTTCAATTTTATCAGTACCTTTCACATGAATTATTAATAGCAGTATTAACTGAAATTATTTACAACAAGCTTGAGCAGGTTTGTAGATAAACTACTCATTGTCAGGTACCAGTCATAAATGATTTCCTTATTAGTAATGCTTTTAATGCGGTTTGATTAAAAAAATATTTCATTTTTTGATTCTATTTGAACAAGGTTTTATAGATTAATTTTTATTGAAATTATCCCTTGTAATAATATTATAAGGAATAATTTGGTATTTATATACTTGATGTTATAATTAGAACCAAGTAAAATTTCTAGGAAGATTGCAACAAACTGGAATCATACACAGCAGTTAAAACCGTTATTAAATTATAACTATAAAAATTATAGTTAGAAATTTTCTTAAAATATAAAAACAAATCAACCTTTATTGATTTAATTTTTAGCTTGTTGATTCATAATTATTTTCCCTGTACATGCCTGACCCCTTAGTATCAACTTTTACCTGAATTCAACTATAATAATGTTTCTTATTAACATCGTTATTTGAACATTTATTAATGAATCTTATTTGATACATAAATACATTATACATACTTAAAGTACAAGATTTTTTGTATTTATAATAAAGCGGGTCATGAAAATTTAGATCTTTTTTTGGTTTTTATAAATAAGGACTTGGATATGGGTAACAAAAATAGAAAAATTAAAAATATTATTTCCTAACAATGTCAAACATGTCATAAAATACAGTGAAGAGAGAACAAATGATTCAGACACATTTTCTGAGAAAAGATTGTGAAGCGGAAACGTTTTTATTCCCTCAAGCGGCGGAAATATTGAACGAATAAATATATTTGAGAGGGTAGTTTTCCCCATGGAACACGACATTAAGTTACAAAAATAGACCTATTCGGCTCCTCATACAGATAGTATATTATACTAGACATAAATATAAATTTAGAAATAAATGTTCGAAGGTTAATAATATAATTGTTACAACTTAGTTATGTTAACTCATAGAAACTCACAACTCAACTAATAAGATAATACATTATATGTGTTATAATTGACAAATCACCAAGTGTCAAGCATTATTATTGTCATATCACCTCCTGACAAGACCACTGAGCAAGAAACAGTACTAAACCCTAGACCCTTTGATTTATAGTGGGACATGTTTTTTTTTAAATTATTGTATTCAAAGATGTGAGATGATATATTACAACAGAGTTTTATTAATTACAACAGAGTTTTATTAATTACAACAGAGTTTTTCAAAAAGGAACCCGTTATGCTCACTATATAATAAAAAAGAAAACGAGAACATTTTTTTAGCATTAAGTCCCATTTTGTGAGACATTAGAAATTTTTGATTTAAAAAAAATGATTTGAATTTGGAGGAGTCTTAAAACACATTATCAATATAAATTGATTAATTATTGCTGAATGGCCTGGCCATATGGACTTATACTTACAGAAGAATTCAATAACAAATAAAATCTAATAACTATGACTGGTGAGTTAGATCTCATGTATTGTAATATTAAACGCTGTTATTGAATATTACATGTTAAATTATTAAATGTAAATAGGTAAGTCATATTCAAATTTGAGAATGGGTGAAGCGATTAGTTTGCAGCTTTTTCTGTTTCTCTTCTTTTCTTATTTTATGCTGATATTTTTATCTCAGAATTGTAAAATGATGTATTTATAGAATGAGATAGGTCGGACCCTGGACTGACGGAACCAAAAGACCATAGTTCTATTAATGTTTTTATTCAGATCTAAGAATAATATGTTATTGTAACACTTATGTGGGCAACAAATATTTATTTAACTGAACTATACAGTTATCACAATGCCAACGAATTATTACAACTTAAACAATTGAGCGGGTTACAAAAATGATAACTTTATCACACAAAATCATATGACTTGAGCAACACAGTTATACCTGTTCGAGGTGGGTGTGGCCAAACCGCATCTCTAGCCGGCTTACTAGCATGTTAAAATCGTACGCGTCGTCAGCGTTGAGGGTCTGTAGGACATCCAAAGCGTCGCCTCTGAGAGCCACCGTAAGGGCAACCGCCTTATCTCTTGAATACCACCCATTAGCACTGGCCGCAGCGTTGAAATGCTTGAGGTAGTTCGCCCAGGACGACTTACCATCAAAAGTCGGTGGCTTTATTCTGGCTCGGCTCTCTATTACGGCATGTTCACGTCCTTCCTCTTCTATCGGTGGCTGTTGGGTGATATGCCTTCTAACGGCTACCTGAACTTTTTCTTCCAACCTCCTTTCTAATTTCTCAAACTCCTCTTCCAACATCACAGCCCTTGTTTCCTGCTGAGCTAGCCTGTCGTTTAACCCAACCACGTCACCAGACAAGTTGGTCAGCTTTTCATTTAATCCATTCACATCACCAGATAAATTGGTCAGCTTGTCATTTATCTCAGCCGATAAACTTGATTTCAGGCTATTCATCTTCTCATTGAGCTCCTCAGACTGGCTGGCCAATTTATCATTTAATTTAGTCAACTTTTCATTTAATTCAACCGACAAGTTAGAATTTAGGCTGGTGAATTTTTCATTCATTTCGGCAGTTTGGCTGACTAATTTTTCATTTACCTCACTAGACAGGATAGTCAATTTATTATTTAGTTCGCCAGACATGATTGCTAATTTACCATTTATTTCTGCCGATTGACTTGTTAATTTATCATTTATTTCAGCAGACAAATTATTTATAGCGGCTTTAAAAGAGCTATCCTCAAACTCTACAGTTTCAGGATCTACGCCCTGACTCGAGTAATACTCACGTAAGCAGGCCAACAAGATCGCTTTTGGCCCTGTAGTGTCAAAATCCAGCTCTTCCAATTCTCTCCGCAGCTCCGTAACTTTAAGTTCTCCAATTCGTTTACCTGACATTTTTTTTTTTCTTCTCTCAACCCCACACCTGACACCAGTTGTAACACTTATGTGGGTAACAAATATTTATTTAACTGAAATATACAGTTATCACAATGCCAACGAATTATTACAACTTAAAAAATTGATCAGGTTACAAAAATGATAACTTTATCACACAAAATCATATGACTTGAGCAACACAGTCAAGACACAGACTTCAACTAACTCGTTCAGTCTCTGCCCCTTATATATATATCGTAAATAGTGGGGCCTGGAATATTCTAGAACAATGTCGGCAGTTCTCCACCATCACGGAATGATCTAGACAAAAACAGTTCGTTCCAACCGCTTATTTTGTCCCAACAAGCGGTCCGGGAGGTTACGCCATATGTTTTTTTTTTATTTGCTTATCGATTTAACATTACATTATGTTCTCTAAAAATTAATAAAAACAGTTATTCGTTCACAATTCATAAAAATATTGTATTAAAAAGTTTTAGGTGTAATGTTTTATTTAACATGTTCATATTTTGTAAAAAACAAAAAAAAAAAAAAAATGCAAATTAAAACAGGGACTTAATGCAATAAATTAAATGAACGGTTGTATAATTTGTAAAATGAGTGTTAGTCCGCCACTAGACGGGAAAATAATTTCTGTAGCGCAATCATCCATTGACTCCAAAAATAACAGGATAAACTGCACCAAAAAATTAAACACCTTCAAACACCAATGGTAGCATAAGGGAACAGTCATTACTCTATATCGTTCCATGTCTTCGGTAGTGGTTCGATTATACTCATATTAATTCATCTTTTTTGTTTGTTTAACGTAACTTTATGCCACTAAGGCTAATCGGATGATGCTTCAGTGGGAGTCCTAAATTTTGCCTATCCAAGTATAATTAGGATAGGGATCTTTAACGAGTACCCGACATCATATAGCTCGGGACCTCCATTTTACGTCCTATCCGAGGGACGGCATAGCTATAGATTTTTTACTCCCATTATAAAATCCTAGGGCCACCGCTGGGCGCGAACTTGCGACCTTTAGTATTGTAGGTTGCCATGCTAACCACTATACCAAAGGTTCATTTTTGTTTTAGGGGAACAAGAAAGAAAGAAAAAAAAACGTGGCGGTGAATATGACGCGTATATGATTTAATTTGTCATATCACTTATACAATACAATTAGTCTTCTTGAGGTTCAATAAATACGGTTAAATTATTTAATAAGCTACACTCTTTAAAATAAACGAGCCAAAGTTAGTGATGGAATTGTTTTGAGGCTCAAAAGGCCTTCTCGTTGATCAGCCAATACTCCTTTTGTCCTCAACAGAGAACCCATGGTACACAACATGTAATACATATGAAATAATAACCAAACAGAAACAAAGGACGAAGTCTATAGAAACATCCTCGATAAGGGTAAACACGTGCGGCAAACAACGAATGGGTTGGCATTAGCTTTCAATAACAGATCGATTACCTTCAGGTAGATCAAAACAATGTCCCTATACACATTGTCTATGACTCCGAATGGAAACACAGAGCCAACTGAGTAGGCCCATAAATGAAATTGATAAAAGTTTTATCAAAGTCGCCCCAGTTACTCTTCTTCGTTAATTCAATACAATTAAAATCTGAAGGCTAATTTATTTGAACATTAATCAATCCTTTCAACAGAGTAATATCTTAATAGGCATTCAGGAGATTAAATTTAAATTAGTAGAGTATAATTTTTTCGGAATAGATATTAATCCTCTGATTGAACTCGTTAAAATGCAGGAGATTGTAAGTTAATTTAACTAACCTCATGTCACTAAGGCTAATCGGGGTGATAAAAGTAATAAATTCATAATTAGAATATGAATCTATAACGATTACCTGACTTCCTACAAGCTCGGGACCTCCAATTTTCATCCTATTTGAGAGACGGCATTACAAACGATGTGTTACTTCCTTTAAAAAATCCTAGGGTCACCGCTGGATGCGAACCCTCGACCTCTAGCATTGTAGACTGCTATGCTAGCCGCTACACAACAGGTGACACCATGCAGGAGATGGACTTAAATAATAACTGACTTTTCTTCTTCCTTTGGAGAAGAAGTAAATAGAAAATTATTAAACTTTAAGCAGGGTATTTTGATTTATGACGTTTTGTTGAAAACATTTGACTACCGTGCTATATAATTCAGGATATAATTACTCTTTCAACACATTTTTTGCCGATTTTTGAGATGTGAAGGTGAGATGTATATATATATATTTGCGATGTTAATGCCACTCTTTACCTGATAAAACACTTATATTTGTGTTTGTGTGTGTGCAAACACGCTTCAATTTTTTTAGTGGTCATATATAAAAATATTATAGGTTTTATATCATCATTTATATTTTCTATTGTTTCATTATAGATTTTATTCTATATTAGAAGTGCTTACTATAACGGAAGGATATTTTCGTAGACAATTTTTCTGAGGATTTTTTTTTTTTAAATAAAAAAAATAAAAAATAATTCTTGTTTCCGTAGCTATTTCACTAATAATTTCTTAATACTTAAATATGTTCAGTATAGATATTAGGCCTCTGATTGAGCTTGTTAATATGCAGGAGATGAACTTGGATAGTAACTGATTTTTTTTCTTTGTATGAAGAAGAACTAAATATAAATGTTTAAATTTCAAGCAGGTGTTTTCGATTTATGACGTTCTTGTTAAAAATGTCATAGACTTGGATAGATTTAAAATTGTGACAATCTTGCAAGTATATAATGCTCTTTAAGGCTTCAGAAATTAGTCATAACTGAAAAATGGACAACTTTTGAGGTATGACGTTGTTGGAAGAGAGTGAGATATATGTTATATGTATAATTTATTTTTAAATTATACACATTACTCCGATTTTTATAAGGAATCGTCAACACAAAAGAACAACAAAAAATACTGATTTCTTGTAGCTATTACACTAATAAAATCTTAACACTTGTAATGTCAAAAAAGTTGAAACTTTCCAAATTTATTTAAGACGATTACCCATATAACCATGTTCCAGTTGTATCAAGAGTAAGTTTTTATCTATAACCTATCTACACCATGCCTGGTTCCAGGGTTAGGATCGTATAAGGGTAAGTAATTCACTAGTTTCAAGAGTTGCTTTGCGGAGGGGTATTCATTACCATAGAAAGTGGGCCCACACTCAACCTGTCCATGCAACAACATGAGTAAACTTTAAGCTACAATCTTCTGCTTTTGAACTTTGCCATGCAGGACAGTGAACTAAATATGTATTCCCAAATTTTAAGTTGGCAATTACATCACATATTCATAACCATTTCGAATTTCCATCTGTCTTAGCAATAGGTAACTCAGCACATAATTATAAAAATTATTCATAATCGACACGAGTTATTGACTTAAGCGATAATAAATTGCTTGATCAGTTGAAAGTCAATTTATAATGACTCAAACTGTCACTCAGATAGTCTAGCACACGGTTTTTCAAAACGTTAAAACAGATTAACTATTTAAGGTACGTAGAACAGAAAAATATAAAGGGCTAAAACATGCATCACTCACTATTAAAAAAATTGGAGTGTCCGCAACACACAACTTTCACTTGTCAACCTATTTTGAGTAAAAATCGTCGTGTTTTCTTTAAGATATTTAGCAACTTCACACACAATTTTTTTTTCAACAATCATTTATTTATTTTTTTATTGTTATTCAGTATTTGTCCAAAACGTTACAGTGGTTAGAACTTTTCGATTTATTATTATTTATTTATTTTGTTAAAGAGGCCCCAAAAATAATTTAAGTTGGGTCAATGTCTTTAGAGCCATTTTTGAGGAAGTAGTAAAATTGCTTATTGTCGTCGTTATATTATATATTATAAGTGCCCCTGCAGCCATATTATGCTATATCACGGGCATATAAATACCTACCTAATTTCACGTTCGTATGTATCAAACCTTTCGTGTTACCTAGTACGAAACAAAGACCTTTTTCGGGACTAGATGATTTGGACTCAAGGGACCGCGAAACTATGCTATCCCTTAATATATACTTCATATATAGGTAAATCAAAGTAAATAGATCCCAAATTAGAAACATTGCCCGGTGAAATATAACGATTTTATTATTTTATTTTGGAATTAAAAAAAAATAGATGAAATCCACAAAAGCGAAATCTAAGACCTGGCTGACAAATTGAGCTTGTCACTAATAACGTGGACAATACATCAACTGTCAGCAAAGCGTTCTATCTCTTCCTTAAATCTTTCGAAAGCAAAGTAAAGGAAGAAAAATAAGTTTTCTGGCTTTCTTTAAAAGTTAAGTTTATTTTTACTTTCACTTAACTATAAACGAAATATATAGTAAGAGAAAGTATTGCGATCGTGAAAAATTTCGACTTCCGGTTTTCAACGAAAATACACGTTTTGGGGTCCCCTGAGTCCAAATAACCAAGTCCTGCGAAATGGTCTGTGTGTGTCTGTGTGAAATTTCTTCAAAATTGGACAAACGGAGGGTGTACCTACTTTATTTAATAAATTTTACTTTTTTTCTACTGCACATACAAAACTTATAATTTTGTAGTTAAACTGTTTTATTATCCAGATATTACTCACTCTATGCAGCTTTAAATAAAATGTATTTAATTATATATTTATATAATGTATTTAACTTTGCCTTTAGAAAAATAGTGTTAGAGAAAAATTCATAAACCACACTTCCGATTTTTTTATATATTTTAAATTTTTTATTCTTATCATGTAAGAGAACCTAGAAGAAAGACAGATATAAAGAACAAGGAAACTATTTTCAATAGGTCTGTTACGCTATTCGCACACACGGATGATGTTAATAATGTGTAGTTCATTCCAGATGCTTTTATTGATAGGTTTGTTTGTTTACCACTATTTTGGAGACCTTCATGATATCATATTGTATATTGGCTTATAGGGTTTTCAACTACGTTGAATCTAGTCATTGCAAATGGCTTTTGGCCAAGATTTCTTAAGATACTTCTACAGCATTAAGAGGAGAAATGGCGATATCAGATTATAGGTGAAAAATCAATTGTATTAGGCACTTATTGGTAGCTATCTACAATGGGTTTAAATTACCCAAGTCGTGATTTATTAGAACTTTTGTAACAGTTTATTATTTTATGACTTGAAGGGAGGACATTCATATTTGTTTAGTTTTTTTTTGTTACATAAAACTTAATTATGATATTAGCAAATTGAGAAAAATAATGTAACGATAATTATTTAATCAATAATTTAGTATTTTTATTGATTGACAAAATAACTAAAAATAAACGAGAATATTTCGCATAACATTTAATTTTAATTGTAATTATATTAACATTATAGAGCACCCCCATACGTAGTGAATATATATGAAAATTATAAAAAGATACGGAAGATATATATTTATATTTGTCTCTGAATTTCTCAATTGGAGCACCTTCCATTATACATAAATATGTCTTGAATGATATTTCGTAGGTACTTCTATACAGTAATTGATAGGCCTCTTCAATATTTTCGAAATTAAATCGAATAGCAGATTACTAATAATTGTCTAAACAAATATGATGACTATTCCAATAATAGTTAATGTTATTAGAAATAAAATATCTCTAGAAAATAACTGAAAATTTATATGAAAAAAAATACACAGATGAACTAAAATAAAGCCGGCTTCAAAGCCATCACACACGAGAGACCTAACCAAACAATTTTTCGCTGGGCGGAAAGCCGCATGTTTCAAACGAGGACTTGCCAAATGCAAATATAGCGGAACAGCGAGAGAGAGAGAGAGAGACAATTGAAGAGGCTGTGCATTCTGGAGAAAAATAAGACTCCACTGGAGATTTAGTGGAACTCATCAGAATCCAGAATCCTCCAGCTGTGTTTGGTAACATGTTCCTCTTCCGCCTCTTAACCGAACTCCGTTATTTACAGTTCGTGTCTTCCTTCTTGTCCCGACAATATACGGGTTTGTCACCTCTATTCCAAGTCGCATGACTCTTTTATACCTTATTATTTACTCTGTTCATCTAGAGCGAAAGGTCTTTTGGAAAGTCAGGGGGTAATGAGAAAAAAAAAATATATATGACAATATCCAAATGAAAATTAAATAAAACTTTAAATTAGTACTCGATCGATACCAAATGAAAAATAATTTACTTATACTTAGTGTCTTTTATTTGCTTCATACGATTTCGTAGCGATTAAGATATATGTAACGTTAAATCTGTAATTAAAAAACATGGTTTAAAAATCCCAGACCTTTTTTTTTGAACGAACTACCGGTTGAAGCGGACCGTCAGAGGACTAGTTCAAGGCCTGGATGATTCCACGGGGGTCTGGAGCGTTCCAGACCATTCCTTTTACGACTATATAAAAAGAGCGAGTGACTGGATCAGTCAGTCTAAGTTAGTATTTGTCTTGACTGTGAAGCTCAAGCCATATGATTTGTGTGCTATAAAGTTATAATTTTTGCAACCTGCTCGAATATTTATGTTGTTATAATTCGTGTGGCATTGATAATTGTATATTTTTGTTGAGTATAAATAATACTAGGGAGAGATAAAAAAATCTGGTGCGTGCGCGCAACATACAACTTTCACTTACCAACTTATTTAGATTAGAAATTGACGTGTTTTGTAAATTGCCACTTTACGAAGTCACAAATTTTTCCACATTCATTTCTTATTTTTGCCGTTTATGAGTAAATAAAAAACACACGTGAAAATAATACAAAATTTATTAAGTAAAGTACCCCCTCCATTTGATCAATGTTGATGAAATTTTTACTGACACATCGCGGGCACATACATACACCAAATACCAAGTTTGATCAAAATCGTTAAACCCGTTTTTGAGTAAATAAAAAACACACGTGAAAATGAGACAACATTTATTCAGTAAAGTGCCCCCTCAAAATGATCAATTTTGATGAAATTTTTACTGTCACATCGCGGGCAGATACATATACTAAATACCAAGTTTGATCAAAATCGTTAAAGTCTTTTTTGGGTACATAAAAAAAAAAAAAAAACGTAAAAGTGGGACACAATTTATTAAGTAAAGTACCCCCTCCGGTTGATCAATTTTGATGAAATTTTTGCAGTCAAATCTCGGGCATATTAATGCATTAAATACTCAGTTTAATCAAAATCGTTAGAGCCGTTTTCGAGAAAAACGTAAAAAGTTACTAAATAAAGTACCCCCTCCGTTTGAACAATTTTGATGAAATTTTTGCTGTCACATCGCGGGCATATACATACACTAAATATCCAATTTCAGATTCGCACGGCTTATAGTATTTGAGCTAGTCTGTTCACACACACACACACACACACACACAGACCATTTCGCGGGACTTGGTTATTTGGACTCAGGGGACCTCAAAACGTGTATTTCCGTTGAAAACCGGAAGTCGAAATTTTTCACGATCGCAATACCTCCACTTACTATATATTTCATATATAGGTAAGTGAAAGTAAAAAGGAGAAACTCAAATAGTTATTGTGAGTTAAAGAATGAAATGTGGTGTGTTTATAGTGAATGAATGATTTTCCTGTTGAAATTGCGAAGTATTTTTGATGGTGTTTTGTACAGAAAAATATACATAAAATTTGTTTCGTCTTATGCCTAAATAGGTTTCAGTATAGTGTTTAAGCTATGTTTCGTGATTATCCTTAGTATTTTTAGTATGTTCCAAGAGAGCCTTACGACTAAGTTAAGTCCTTGGAATCGTAATAAATTTTTCAAGGAACTGTTGGTTATGAATTTTTATTGGTTGATAGTATAAAGCCCGTTTTTATAAGTAAAATAAAATATAAAAAAATAATTATGAATAAATAAATCCTTCAAGAAACGCCATATATAAATATATATTTTACATTACATAGAGTGATATATTTAAATATTTATTTGATAAAATACATAGGATTAAGTGACGCTGAAACATCATTTTAGTTCTATCCTATACCTATAGGGCCTAGCCTGCAAACACTAATGAAAAATATTATTAATTCCACTAAATTTTTCATTATTAATATTAATTTTTAATAACTATAATATGTTTCTTATGATTTAATACTTTATTACTACGCTATCAGGGTCCGTAGATATCGCCACATTGTAAAGGATAATCGGGAGGTAGACAACGTCCAATGGCGGGATCTAATTGACAGATTGAAATCATTAACCATTATTATTATTAAATTTAATGGTGTTTCGTAATTTTTAAATAATTTTATCGAATGAGAAAAAACACGAGATGCATGGCCCGCACAGGTTTGCGCGACAGCGTACAGGTTACCGCGGTGCAACATTATTACTATATCAATATAATGATTAATGGATAATTTATTCTATTATTGATATTATTATTTATATTTTATTATTAATATCTGGTTAAGAAACATATTATTAATTACATAAATACAATGATATTATACTATCAAGCAGGCTATTTTGTTCTATAGCTATCTAGTTAAAAGTTAATTAATTATTATTACTCTGTAATTCATTTTATTCTTTCTTTTTTATTAGGTTTTATGTTTACTTTCTCATGCCTCTTTTCTTTTTATTGTTTAAAGTTTATTGGTAAAGCTCATTCGAACTCCGTTATTTTCCTTTTAACAACGAGTGCTCCGTTTATCACTATTTAGTTTATAGCTGCCTTCAAAGACCATAGCTTAATTAAAGGTATTCTTTGTTTGATACCCTCTAATACTTTATTATCCCAGTGCTTATCTCAATTTCCTAATTAGTTTTGATAATTATTACTCTTTGTCCACATATCAAATACGGAATCAAACGCAAAATAATTTCCTTGAGATGAAAAGTTTAAATAATATCGAAGCCGAAAGTTATTTTAATAAATGAAAGTGATTCTAAAACCTCCACTGATGGTTCTATCGTTAGTAATTCGATTGAGGGAAGCCAGAATTGTTTGCCCCTCAACTCCTGTAGTGACAAAGTTCTACAAAGCAAGCTTGAAGTTTTAATTGTAATTACTCCCGAACAATATGGAGTATACGTGATTGTGGAGGTGCGGCAGTAACAGATGTTTGATCATTACAAATGTTTATTTTTGAAATTGAATGAGTAAATGTCGTGGCTTCAGTCAATTAATTACAAATTCACCAGAAATGCTAATTGCTAATTGCTAAATAAAGCGATGCAAATAATCCTGAGTGTATTGTCAACATTCCTGCACTTATCCCTTCCAATACTATGGGGGGATGGATGTTTTAGGCCCCTAAACATGAGACAAAATATGATTTTTACATACGTTTATAACCTTCTTCCGGGCGCGCGGCAGATTACCGTCACATTTAAAAAATCTCGTGCAGGTTTTATCAGGCAAGTCACAGGTTGCCGGGAGGGGTATGTATTCTCTAATTGAATCTTATCACTCACCGCGGAGACAAGAATCAAGATGTTCTTAGAAGTATCCTTTCTCTTTTAGTGTTTTAATTCCGAAAGTGCCGGGTGTCGGTAGATTACCGTCGCGCGCTCATTTACGTATCTTTTTTTACCTCTAAACCTCGGAGCGAAATGTAAGTATTAAAAAGAAAATAATTTTAATGTAAATATCTTTATTTGATATGATAAATGCTTTTTTATAATTTTTTTGACCACATTCTTACCATGATCATAGGAGACATTATTGGAGATTTAATTTTGACAATATTTCTGTTCTCTCTTCAAAAATTTGACCAAGTTTCTATTAGACTTATTTCCTTTCGAATTTTTTTTTTTTTGTTCCTAGTGTTTGTGACGCTAAATGTTCTCTTCCTTAAAATATGTCTAACTGATCATTTCTTTCTAAGTTAATTTTTATGATGAAGTTTCAATGTGTTGTGATAGCAAGTTAAATTTTTATTTATTTAAATTTTTTGCTGCTTACTTTTGTTCTTCAATGTCATAAATATTTTAGTTTTATTGCAAATAATATTTGTAGTTTGCATGTTTCATTAATATTTATAAGACATGTAAAAAACGGAGTTTTGAATTTTATTCAAGCCTTTTCTTCTTTCAATTACATTACTTTATAGGTCAATGTATTTAAAAAAAATGAAAATGCAGAAATATGAATATTTTTGGCAAAGATTTGAGGCAAAAAGGCGTAAAACTGGTGATGCGGTAAATTACCGCCACGCGCCTGCTTACGTTATGTTAAGAGGCGCGCCCGGAAGAAGGATAAGAACTATAAAAAAAAAAAATTTTCTTCTTCATTTTTTTCAAAATCTTTGAACACTATCTATGAGACGCAGACAAGTTAATGCAAAGGCGCAGAGAAAGGTAAAAACATGACTTGCTGCCTCATTTCAGCATCCGGAAACTCTTTCCTCCTGTGTTGTTTTAAGGTAACCCTCACATGCAGTAGAACAAAACAAAATTCTGGCAAAAAATGGTGATGACAGTAAGTAAACAACTTAGTATAGAAAATAGTATAAAAAAATGCTAAGCACTCCAGATTATATCTGTATTTGATAATGATGGATTTTACCAATATCATTCCAAAGAGCAGCCAAAAATCTCTCAAACTAATTGTTTTTTAGTTATTGTACAACCATACACAAGTTTGAATTATCGCTCCATTTAAAATAATCGTTATGAAACAATACAGGTATACATATAACATATAAAGCTTATCCCTCTAAGCATGTCAACTTTCATATTGGAATTAATAAAATCGAATCGAAATACAAATATTATAAAACAAATAAATTGTTCCAATGAGAAAAAAAAATTTAATTCCACATGATTTACATACAAAAATATATGTTACACATTAATCACTGTTTTACTAACCAAGCATTTATTTTAAGTTAAGATTAATGTTTCAAGGTTTAAGGAGTTTTAAGCTAAAGGAGTTTTTCCCATTCTTATGTTTAATTGAAAAAATAATATAGTGTCGAATGTCGGTTAGAAGAAAAGAAGGACTAATATACTGCAGATATACTCGTATATTAGATAAACAATATGAAAAAGTATGGAAAACAATTCTACTGATTACTAATTCTCTCGTTGAAATAAATAATTAAAAGTCGAAAACGTCGATTCTATGAAACATTCGCAATTTGGATGTGTGGCTTGTGAGAAGATCATAAGCTAGACCTAGGAAAACCTATTTGGAACACACCTAACGCTTAATACAAAGAAAAAGGAAGAAGTCCCAAGCCGAGATAAGGTTACACAAGTAAGACACCGAGAAGTGTTGCTCAAGTGGATGGAGGCTCGTCCACGCAAAACGCAAAATCAAGGATTTGTAGTTTTATGCACAAACATATGATTATTCAATCTTTCACTGATACAAAATATGAGTTACTATTAGTAAAATCTGTAACCAGGAAGTTAGCGATGTTATGGGGAAAAAGTTAGGTAAATAAGTGATATGCATAAATTTCCTTAAAATATATTTAAAAAAATAAAACTTTAAAAATTAGTTTTTCGTCCATATGGGCTTGAGTGTGTAAGTGCACGTATTTAGTTTTTGTTTCAGTTTCAGTTTTGATGATTTAGATAGTAGTGGGTTGAGAAGTTTGAGTCTTTTGTCAAGAGACCTTTTTTTCATTTTAACATGTGGGCCCCATGTCTTCCTTCTGTCGAAAAGAAGTAATAGGTAGTGAACTGAGTCCGTCTGTGGAATTTGGTTGTTGTCGATATAAACGTTTTAATCAAAATTGTTACGACTTATCACATAATCACCCTGGTACGTGACTAACAAAACGTTACATACAGACCTCCATAAACCAACTATCGACCAGCACATAACAACGCTATACAAACGATTTTTTACTAATTTAAACGGACACCCTAATAGTTTAATCAGTAATATGGCTGACGTACGCTGCTGTTGGGTGGTTTCCCTTCTCATGCCTGACTTGTTATTATTTCCTACTACCGTCATCTCATTCCCTGATTGTCAGCACCTTGCTGAGAGGTGCGAATCAATTATTAAAGTAAAAAAAAAACGTTTTTCATGACTACATTACCTTAACATTTCCGTTTAATGTATTCTAGGTATTATGAAGTTTCATCCCACAGATCATAAAATTATATGTTGCCAGATTGTTATTTAATTAATTTAAATTTATTTAAAGTAGTAATAATTTAATTTTAGTTGAAAAGTATTAGTATATGTATTACTAATGTTTTTAACTCAGACATGGTGCTCAGAAGATTAACATGTCTGAGTAGTCCTTGTAGTACAATATCTTCGACTTCGCTAACGATACAGTTATCCAATCTTTCAACAAAGAACCCGCGATTGCATCAACTGCGGCCTTTATAAACATCTAACCACCACTTCCTTGCAAAAAAACATGAATACTCCAACAGTAAACTTATTACAGCGAGAAAAAATATAACACATTTCACTCGTCAACTCAACACGCAACACTCAAATCCAGTCGTGTATTTTCTTTCATCCTCCCTGTTACCGAGATAACAAAAAGAAACCAGATATCTTCTTCAACATTTTATATAATTTTATATATAAATTGTATATAATTTTATACAACAATAGTATATAATTTTATTCTCATTATCTATTTTAACCAATTCGAAGCTATTCAAGGAAACGAAAGACTTATTACTAAATTGCTTGATGCAAAAAATCATAAAATATAAAGATAAATACACATTGACTATTAATAAAAAAAAAGAAGCCAATATTATCCTAATAATTTCATTCTCATATGATTTAGTGCCATATACATATATATCAATAAGTATAGACGGTTGTTAAAAGTAAAACGATTAGAAATAGGTATAATTTCTTTTTTACTTAATTTTTCGATAAAATTATGTCCATTTTTATCTACATTATTTTTTAATGTAATATTACATATAGATAGCAATCAAGAATTTCATAGAGAGAGTGCTATGAATAAAACTTTTGCATGCATAGAACAAGGGAGCGTGGATGATTGCAAAAAGTAAACTCCCGTTCCAATGAGCAATTAACAGTTGGGGTGGTGGTAGGGGGATAGACCCAATCGACCGCCGATGTTAATTAAATGCATTATTTAACACCTGATTTCGTTTTCCCCAAGTGGAAGAAAAAAAAAATATAATGAAATAAAAGTTTCTTGTAGGATCGAAATGGTTCAGTTTGTCCAGTTAGTTTTAAAAATTATGAAGCGGGAAAAGATAACTTTTATTTTTATGAGTTTGAGTTTCAAAATTATTGTCAAAACTTTCTGTTTGTTTCAGAAATTAATCCCCCTTCTTTATTCATAACGCGGGCGGATAAAAAATGCAAATGGCTTTCCTCTGCTTAAGAACATGTAGATAGATAAACACGATGAAATATGGATTTTTACAGTAATGGATTTAATAGTAATTTTAATGGAATTGAACAGAAACTTCCGAGTTAGTGTAACTAATAATAACTTATTGTAACAATTTTAAATTCAGAATCTATATAAATAAAGATGAAATTCTGTTTGTTTCTTCTTTATAGAAATCCATACCGTTAGTCCTAAATTCTCCAAATTCCGCTCAGTTGTTCTTTGATACCAGGTGCGAACACCTGTCCATATTAAAATTGCATAACTTCGGCCAAACTCTGGGTATATTCTTTATTGTTTTAAAAATCGTGTTGATCTCGCTATACATTGTTTTTTATGAAATCGACCGTTTGAGTCGATGAAAGTCTCAATTTATAGATTTTGTAGATTTAAATAATGAAATTCTCCGGGTGAAACCGGTATATACAGCTAGTGGTTAATACAATTATAATTGCTATAAATCTATACAGTAGAATCCCGATAATATTCAAGGGACCGAAAGGAAAATACGAATATCAAGAAATACGAATTCCATTAATAGGGGATAAAAATACGAAATATCAAAACTAATTCAGTTATTACTATGTAAGAATAAAGTTTAGAGGTAGAATAATCGAACATTTTAATTTAACTTTTGAAGAAAAAAAAAATCTGTTTTTTTTTTTACTTTCACTTACCTATATATGAAATATATAGTAAGTGGAAGTATTGCGATCGTGAAAAATTTCGACTTCCGGTTTTCAACGGAAATACACGTTTTGGGGTCCCCTGAGTCGAAATAACCAAGTCCCGCGAAATGGTCTGTGTGTGTTTTCCTATAAAGTACCTTTGTTTTAGTTTATATTCAGAAATTAACTGTCTCTCATCACGCCTAAAAATACGAAATGGCTAAATATGATATATGAAGAAAATCAAGTAAACATATACTGGAGAAAAAAAGAAAACTATTCCGTCAACTCATAAAACACCTTGAGCTCACGCATGCGCCGTACACCTTTAATGACAAACCAATGCGTAATAATTAAAGATGTTCTGTTCATTTAATGAAAATTATTTGTTTCAAGTACATAGAGAATTATAAAATCAGACGACTTGGAGTATTATGCTTGGATTGCCGAATTATCACAGTTAAAAACTTTTATTTAATAATAAAAGAAATTAGTTTTTTTTTTTTTTTTTTTTTGAGCAAATGAAAACAAAAATAAGAAATGAATGTGGAAAAATGTATAACTTTGAGAAGTGGCAATTAACAAAACACATTAATTTCTTATCTAAGTAAGTTAGTAAGTGAAAGTTGTGTGTTGCGCGCACGCACCAGATTTTTTTTTATGTATTCCCTAAAGGCGGCCAGTCAATAGTTTTGTCAACCATGTTAGCCGGGAACACTGCTAGAAAGTGATGCTTGCAGCTAATTTTGACATTTTAGGAATGTCAATTGTCTAATTTATCATTGGAAAATATTTTTGGTTTAGAAAAAATCTATTTCAGCAGACTTATCTATCATGGACGGTCGTAATTGTTCGTAGCTATCAAAATGGTCACTAACTCATTAAGTTTCCAACATGACACTGTTCTTCCGTAAAAAGTACAACACGATGGGAAAGTATTTGAAACATAACCCCTATCTCTTTTCTGAGTTAATAAAGAGCGATCATACTTTTCTACACATCTTTAAAGTAACAATAAACTTCATTGGAAGAACTTTCTTCCGTAATTTAGTTAAATTTTGTATCCGTCGTTATTTTAACACATTCGGTGCGGACCCAGTAGTGGGTGCCTGTCTACTCACCGTACGGACTCAGTAGATCTACTGGCCATGCTGCGTAGTTAATGACTTCACTAGAAACACTCGTGGAGGGGGATTTTTGACAATTCTTTGGCAAATCCGGTATATTTTGCTTCAGTTACGTCTTAGTTACCTAAAATTGGAAGCCGTCCTGAAATATCAAATTTACGATCTGTTTTATTTGGAATTTTCTTCGAATTGCCGTAAGTACGCGTTTTTACTAAGTTTTTTATTTATTATGCCTAAAAGGAATTATCTTTATTGTTAGTCCTAATACTTAGAAATACTTATCTCATAATAATTTTCAATTACAGATCGAATTTCCGAGAAACCAAAAAACGCGAATTTAATTAATTTTTTCGTTTTCAGCTGCATTCGTTTACTTAAAAAATGACTTTAATCAATTAAAACACAAAAAAAAATTCACCCGCACGGGGTAAAAAGGGCAATTACTACGCCCGCATCGAATGTGTTAAAAAGATAAAACCAACCATTAGTTGTTTGAAAAACTTTAATTCCAATTTGTATTGCACAAAAAAAAAATTATCATTAAAAACGTAACCCCCGACCAGCAAGTAAGATTTTTTAGAATTATAAACTTGCTTCTTTATAATATTTCTGTGTATTCGCCAATCGTGAAGTGTTTTAATTTACTGCTCGTAGCCAGAGAGGATATTTGGTCTTTGTTTCAGGTTTATGATCCAAATTTAGATATTTAAAATACAGTGTCGACGAAAATTAATATGACTTATTGAGGTGACCAGATTAAATCCTTTTTATACGAATTAGAGGTATGTAACGAAGCAGCTAAGAGGAACTTAAGGAAAAACAAAAAGTTGGATATACACAAATGTAGATTGTGATATCAAGAAAGGTACCCATCCAGCCCGGAAATCTCCTTAAGAATCCGTTTGATTAATTATGAAGAGAGAGAATAGGACAAAGCTCGGATCCTTGAGGGAACCTAATGGATGATTAGCTCCCGTAATCATACCAATTGAACAACTAACTCTTACTTGCCTTTCACATAATGAAATGAACTAATCACCTTTTGAGAAATATATATTATACTATATATATATATATATATATATATATATATATATATATATATATATATATATATATATATATATATATATATATTTAGGTGCAGATTAATATCAAATATGTCAACTCGAGGAATATAACCCCAGCCCCAATGCTAAGATATTAAAAAATATATCAAATAAATATAAAACAATCAAACTTTTCTTACAGTCTACTAACCGTGAATTAATGTATGCGATGTGAATAAGTTTCTGGCAGACACAATATATAGGTTGTAAAATCATATTCAGTTTCCTTTTCCATTTCAGGTATTTTTCTGAATTTTTGGTTGTTAAACCCTATTGATAAGATATTAAAAAAATCTGGTGCGTGCGAGCAACACACAACTTTCACTTACCAACTTACTTAGAATAGAAATTGACGTGTTTTGCTAAACATCATTTCCCAAAGTCACACATTTTTCTACATTCATATCTTGTTTTTGTTAATCGTTAAAGCGGTTTTTGAGTAAATAAAAAAACCCCGTGAAAATAATACAAAATTTATTAAGTAAAGTCCCCCCTCCCGTAGATCAATTTTGATGAAATTTTTACAGTCATATCTCGGGCATATATATACATCAAATACCAAGTTTGATCAAAATCGTTAAAACCGTTTTTGAGTAAATAAAAAAAACGCGTGAAAATGATACAAAATTCATTATGTAAAGTCCCCCCTCCGGTTGATCAATTGTGATGAAATGTTGGTTATCACATCTTTGGCATCTAAATACATTAAATACCAAGTTTGATCAAAATCGTTAAAACCGTTTTTGAGTAAATAAAAAAACCATGTAAAAATGATACAAAATTTATTAAGTAAAGTCCCCCCTCCGGTTGATCAATTTTGATGAAATTTTTACAGTCATATTTCAGGCATATAAATAGATCAAATACTCAGTTTGATCAAAATCGTTAGAGCCGTTTTTGAGAAAATCGAAAAAAACTTAAAAAGTTATTAAATAAAGTACCCCCTCCCTTTGAGCAATTTTGATGAAAGTTTTGCTGTCACATCGCGGGCATATACCTACACTAAATACCCAATTTCAGGTTCCCACGGTTTATAGTTTTTGAGCTAGTCTGTTCACACACACACACACACACACACAGACACACACACACACACACACACAGACCATTTCGCGGGACTTGGTTATTTTGACTCAAGGGACCCCAAAACGCGTATTTCCGTTGAAAACCGAAAGTCGAAAATTTTCACGATCGCAATACTTCCACTTACTATATATTTCATATATAGGTAAGTGAAAGTAAAAAAAAAGAATAATAAGAATGAGGTATCAGATGAAGAGGAAATTCACGGAGACGTGATTCAATCGTAAGTTAGATCTGCAAATGCTTATTAGAGATTAAATAAGAAGAAAGTAAAAAAAAAAAAAAAATAATGGTTTCACACCTAATAAATTGAAAAGTTTAAAGATAGATTATAAAATGTTGGAGCACATTAATTGGATGAATTTCTTTGTACGGGGGAAAAAAAAATCAATCTTTTCGACAAAAACATGGTTTTTGCTTGGTTTTTAGCATCGTGAATTTGACATGCATATAAACAAAATAGATCAATAAGAAGATCTCATTTAGCAATCAATATATGAGACGTTTGGTTTCAAAACCGGTTACACCCATTGGTCCAAACATTTTTTTTTTCGCAAGTTTTTAATGTTAAAAAAATGTGTTGGACGCATTTGTTTCAAAAACATCTAGACCCTTCGATAATTAATACTAAAAGATTCCATTTCTAATCAAAAGCGGTTCCAAACGATCCTTTTTTGATCAGTCCTGAAAAAGGATGTAGCCGGTTTTGAAACGAAACGCCTCAAATGGAATAATACCAATGAAAATAATATTTCTGAAAAAATGTCTTTAATTAAAATTATTTAAACCCACTTAAGTGTTCCAAATAGCAATATTTTGTGTTGTATGATATTAAATTTTGTATACATGTTAGGAAAAATAAAATAATGGTACATAATCGAATTTAAATACTACACATTTCATCAACGTCATTTAAATTTGACAGGGGAACACACCCAAAACATGTACGATGAGGGTTGGTGTTCTTCTGAAAAATTCCTTCCATGTTTCCGTTGCTTAAGCTTATATATATATATAATTATAAACAAGTCAATCGCAACTTATAATCGAATTAAGTACTAAATATTTAAATATTTCTGTATAAACAGAAACACAAATACTTTCTCAAATTAGGCCTCCCTTTGACTTGCTAAAGTTGTCTTCAGCAGCACAAAGGGAAGCAATTCCCTTCATCACGTGCACATCAAAAGCTCATAAGCTATCTTGATGGACGTTCTTATCTGCTAGAGATCTTTTTAAATTCCCATTTGGCCTGGAAACATCAGGGAGGAAATGCTGTGTCGTTTGGTATGCTTACTCGAAGATCGACTCACTAAATGTTAAGGAATAAAAACTGGGTCAAATCAACTTCACTAATAAAAAGCATATTTTCATACTGAACCCGATATACACCCCAGTGTATATGTCTGCAACAGTATTGCACTGTTAATGATTACAGCGTTTTTTATTTTCAGTACATTTGGTTTAACAGACCGTATAACATGGTCATACTATTTTTTTTAAAACAATACCAGAGTTGTTTATAATAAAATTGTTTAGGTCTGTAAAGAAGTATGTCATATGATAAATTATTCTTTAGCCTTTTTTCCACTGGAAATAATGATCAAATCGATCGTTTGATTCGATCTAAGATAATAAGGATATAGCTATAAAAATGATGGAATTTTATCTAGTGTAAATTACATTACTAATTAATGTTTGTCCTTACGAAAAACCATCAATACTGATTAGTATCAATTTTTTTTTTAATCAGTAGTGATCAAACAAAAAATATTTTGAATTTTGAATAACTAATCTTTAATTAACTAATTCCGCTAAAGACCACTTTTATAAGGATGAAAATAAAATAATTTTGATTATTACCCTTAAAATTGATTTGATTTGATCAAAGCTTTTACAGCTTTATTGTTTTAGATTGGTTATAATGTAAAGTTAATAACGTATTTCACCATTATCTTCACAAGACAAAAAAGCTAAGGGAAGTACAACTTGACGTAATGCCTTTTTTTTTAATCCTAAACATATTTTTAAGCAAGTAAGTAATAATTATAATAAGCATTATATTAGTCAAACTGTGAGAACTTTTAAGCTATGCCTGTAGCAATAAAAATGGCACTAATTCAACTCAAGAGGCTGTAAAGGTTCAGTCCAAAAATGAAAACACATATTTTATTTTTATGAAACGCATATGAAGATTCCACGGAAGAAAGGGGGAGAGTCAATTTTTTTCCAAATTGTAGTTATATATATATAATTGTTTGTCTAGTTGAGTAGAATATGTTGGTGAAAATAAATAGTCAGAAAAAATGACAGTCGGTTGGTTACAAGCGATGGAAAGATCCACGTACTCGGAAGAAAGGGGGAATGTCCTCGCGGAAAAACCTAGAATGGGGGAGAGTCATGTTAGAAGTTATATGGATTGTGTATTAATATCACCATTTCATCAATAAAACAGGGAAGAAAGGGGGAGCGTCCAGGACTATCCCCCTTTCTTTTATGTATAAGTTGTTTTTTTTTACTAAAACATTTTTTTTTAGAGCGTGTTATGTCTGTTTCGGGCAAATTTATTATTTTGACACGCAAAACAAAAGGAAAAGGACATATAAAAAAAATGAAGAAAAATAATAAAAGATACTTAGGTAATTAAAGATCCAAACCTAAAAACTCGATTTCCTCGGAAAGCACTCCAAATGACATCCACCTTTCTTCCGTGGACTCTTCATATGTATTTTTAGTTTATTTTGTACATCACATTTAATTCGTAATAATCATCGATAAAGATATACCCGAAATACATTACACTATATGGCAACTAAAATTTTAACTTTTTTAAATTATCAATAAATTAAAAATAAACAAAACATTTTGCAGTACAGAGAAAATAGAGAAGAAATTATACTGACCCTAGAACGGCAAACTAAATATTTATAGGCCTTGCTGACTCTGAGCGGCCGTAATACATGGACCTAGCCTATTTTCACTTGAACTCAAAACAGGTGGCCCCAATGGTGGTGATCTCCCCGTCTAATTGGCCCCAATGTGATTGGTTATGAATCTATAAAGCAAACTGCTTTCACGATGGTTACCATGATTCGCATCAAACTGAGGTTCAGGCTACCTTCTCCCAGCAATATACACTTCTCTAAGAAGACCAAATTACGCTTTCAAAGATCTCATTTGGTCAATTATTAACTTTTTTTTGGTATTCGGTCTAATAGTCGTTAGTAAAAAATACATGTTTTTTTTGTTAGTTGACTTTTAAGGAAACGCATTGAATTGAAAATGTATGAAGGCTAAAGTTTCAAGCTTCTAGAAGATATAAAAGATTAATATGAAGTAATCCTATAGCACTTTAGTACGGGTAATCTGCTCTGGAGATGTCGCTGTTATACAAGTGCGAACAGGAGAGGCGGGATAGGGTAGGGGTAGCCTCAGGGGTGAAACTAATGACTACAGAGTCATTGTCCACTAAGGGCCTTCGTTTTCCTCAGTACTTGTCTCTGTTTTGGAAAAAGAAATAAGGTAAGTTTGAGAAGTTTTTTTTTTTTTTTTTTCTCTGCAACTGAGTTTCAATAATTAATGACATGTAGTTAGATTATAAGGTAATCATAGCTTATGAGTTTATAATAAAATGAGATTATAAACTCTATAAACGAATGAGAACCACAGTAGCCGTAAAAAGATCACGTAAGATACCATAAACCAGATAAATAGAAAAATCTCGAATTGGAGGAAACTGATTCCAGCGCCCCAGCAAAAAATCAACGAGGTCTGTTAATCCAATAGAAAAACAAAGTAATAACACATTAAACGTGAGGTGCGGTATCGGTCCCCGGGGTCCGATGTCTTACATTTCCTTCTTAACAGCCGATTCTCACATGAAAATGTCCGAAAGTCCGACTTCTAATACTCAATTTTGTCAATTTTTAATGAGATTATTGCATTTTAGTGCAGAAAATGCTGCTAACAGCTGAAATTTTGTTATTTTTTAGAATCGGACTCCGAGGTCCGATTTTCGATAAAGAATGGCGTAAATCCTGTACCGGCCTGTCCTGCGCCTATTATGTCTAGTTCCAATCTTTATCAAGAGAAATTGACATTGAGATTGATCTCTTGAGACACTCATTTAATTCCCTTTTAATCAAAAGATAACGCTTTCGTCAAAGTATTCCCATCGGACCCCGACGTCCGATATCGTCTGTGGCTCATTCTAGCAGTCGGACCCCAGGGACCGATACCGTCGCATTCAGGATACCCCTAAAATACGCCGCCGCACAGTGCTTCGATCAATGGACAAAAATCGAAAAATCAAGTTTTTATTTTTTTCTTGAATTTACATTTAAAATTTTCCTAAAGATGTAAATGATCATTAATTATAATATTTACATATATTTGTAAACTCAATTGCTATTAAAATTAAGAAATGTTTCGAAAAAAACAGTGCTAGTGACCACTTACTTACTCGTATTAGTCGAGAAGGGATTTTAGATCGAAGGTAAATACAAGATGTAAACATTGGCTTTGTCGTAATCTTTTCATTTAGTCTTCTTTCCGTTTAGAAGAGGTATACTGTGAACTTCATTTTAAGTGAAAGTCGAAATTATTTTGGAAAATATGGCCAAGGGTAAGAAAATTTTTTGACTCTCTCGATGTTCTACTAACTTTAAAGTGAAATATTTCAAAATGTCCGCAAAACCCCTCTTTCATATTTTTAATAGTTGTAGTCTAACTAATTAAGAATAAAAATGTATAAAGATAATCTGCGATAACCTGCAACTCTGACTTTGACAATTGTTTTTCAAATGAAATCAGGCACTCAGAAAACCAATTCGCATCTACAACAATTAGATTAGCCGTTCTAATTAGATACATTTTTACACTTAAATCCATAGAAAATATTAGTTTTTACTGTAAGGAAATTGACCAATATCAATAATATAAAGCAGTGTCTAAAATTATGCCCTAATTTAAAAAAATCAAAATAGCTCCTATTTTTATTCACATTTATTTAATTTGTGTTTGGAAATTGTGTTTACTGCATTTGACTATAAAAGTAATATTTGATTTTTCAATTAAACACAACTCTCATCTAATTTTGGAACTGAATTTTTATGACATTGGCCCAATAGTCATAAGTATATAAGTCTTGAAAATCCAGAACTCTTTAAAAAGTCTATTTCTGCGCCTCCCAGCTGTAAACAAAAAGGCCGTTTTGTCTCATTTATTAGAAAAAAAAATAGAATTGGAGTCTGATATTAAAGATTTTGATATAAAATATTCATTTAAAGGAATACATTAGAAAGAAAATCAAAGCACAATGATGTTCCAATTGAACAATATTTAATATGTTAACGAACTATCAATAAGCTGACAGAAACAAGTTTAGATTTGTTCACCGATATAAACTTAGAAGATAATCTTATATATATATAATCAATAATTAATCAAATCAATAAATAATCAGATATCAGATCAGGTTATAATGTCTTATTAATTAATGTTAAATTTAATTTGAATTAATTATAACATAGTTTGAAATTAACTAAACTTATATAAATATTTTTTTTTTTTTTTTGACTTCAATAATTGATTCGCACCTGTCAGCAAGGTGCTGACAATCAGCGAATGAGATGACGGTATTGGGAAATGATGACATGTCAGGCATGAGGAGGGAAAGCACGCAACAGCACCCCCTTCCTGGCTTGATTCAATTACCTTGGCTGTCTAAGAGAGCAGATCTCTCATCCAGCGCCTTTTTAGTCTTCTCGTATCCATCCGTACTTCAGCCATATTACTGATTAGACTATTTGGGTGTCCGTTTAAATTATTAAAAAATCTTTTGTATAGCGTCGTTATGTGCTGGTCGACTGTTGGTATATGGAGGTCTGTATGTAAAGTTTTGTTAGTCACGTACCAGGGTGATTTTGTGATAAGTCGTAACAATTTTGATTGAAAAGTTTGAAGTTTTTTTAGCAATGCCGAATATCTGTGAGGAATATGTCCATATGGGCTTTAGTAAGTAAGTGTACGTATTTACTTTTTGTTTCAGTTTCAGTTTTGACGATTTAGAAAGTAGCGGGTAGAGAAGTTTGAGTCTTTTGTCAAGAGTCCTTTTTTTCATTTTGACATGTGGGCCCCATGTCATCCTTCTGTCGAAAAGGAGTCCGAGATAGTGTACTGAGTCCGTCTGTGGAATTTGGTTGTTGTCTATATGAACAGGGGGGCAGGTTTGTTTTCTAAGAGTGAATGTGATGTGTTTTGATTTGTCATGATTGAGTTTAATTTTCCATAATTGAAACCAGTCGTGTAATTTGTATAAGTGATGTTGTAATGTCAATGAAGCCTGTGTTGGGTCCTGATGTTTCGTGATAATTGCAGTATCATCAGCGTAAGTTGCAGTCAATGTCTCGTTGTTAATAGGTATGTCGTGCGTGTAAATGACGTAGAGTAGAGGTGCTAGTATTGAGCCTTGGGGTACTCCCGCCAAGACTGGATAAATTGAAGAAATTTCCGAACCCTGCCGGACGGAGAAAAATCTATCGAAAAGGAAAGATTGAAGAATCAGATAATAAGTGGAAGGTAATATGGTCTTTAGTTTAAAGAGAAGACCCTGGTGCCAGACTTTGTCAAACGCTTGAGCAACGTCCAAAAATACTCCAGTTGCATATAGTTTTTGTTCTAGAGCTCCTGCAATGTAGTCAGTAGCTCTGTGTAGCTGATGCGTCGTCGAATGGTAATTGCGGAAGCCGAATTGGTGGTCAGGTAACACTTTTTGGTCTGTAAGTATGTCAACTAATCTTTTGTGTATTAATTTTTCAAATAATTTGGATCATATTGGGAGGAGGCTGATTGGTCTGTAGGATGACGGGTTGTATATGTCTTTACCTGGTTTGTGGATCATTTTTATGAGGGAGTACTTCCATTGTATTGGGAATTTGGACGTTAACAGTATACAGTTGTAAATTGTTGTTAGAAATACAAGAGCTTTTCTCGGCATTTGTTGGAGTGCCTCAGCTGTAATTAAGTCATAACCAGGGGCTTTCCTTTTTGGTAATTGTTTGATTTGTAGAGCGACTTGTGAAGGAGTGAACGGAGGTGGTGGGAGTGTCAGCTGTAGTGGAATGTCTAAAGTATTCTGTACGATGGTATCATGTTCTGTATTAATGAAATCAGTAAATGGTGTAAATATAGAAGAAAGGTGGTTGGCGAAGAGCTCAGATTTTTCTTTATCCGAAACGGCCCAGGAACCATCTTCTTTTCGAAGTGGTGCGGATACCTCTCGATGCTTTAGCAGTTTTTTTGTATGCTTCCACAAGCTTCCATCGTCCGTCGAAAGGCTACTAATGTAAGCGTCATAGTTTGTCCTGTTGAATTTTTGAATTTCTCTTTTGAGTTGATTATTAAGTCGGTTGTATGTTTGTCTGTCTGAGGGACGTCTGTCAGTCTGCCATACCTTACGCGCCCTTCTCTTTGCCCTGATCAAGTCCCTTATAAACTGAGGATATTGCGGTAAGTGCGCAGATCTGGAATGATTATGCTTGGGCATTGAGGAAGACCATGCCGCTTCTTGAATTTTTGATGTGAACATGTCTACAGCCTCTTCTAATTCACTTTCATGTTTTATAGAAACTGGGATGGAAAGCGAGTTATCTAATAGCTCCCTGTATGCATCCCAGTCTATTGTGCCATTAATAAGTTTCGGTCTTCTTTCCAGGTTAACCGCCTCATCCATGATAATGAGTTGTACAGCGGAATGATCAGAGCAAAGATCAGAACTCGTATGTATGGTGTGAGGAACAGTCCTCAGTCCATTTGTAATTAAAAAATCCAAAAGGTCTGGGGATTTACGTAATGATGTTGGCCAGTATGTCGGTGTGTCAGGATTTATCGTGTCTAATGAAAGCTCATGGATAGCAGCCCTCAGGTTCCTACCTCTTGGGTTGCTTAGTCGTGATCCCCAATATTGGTGCTTAGCGTTGAAATCACCACCTGCTATAAAGCACCGCCCTAGGCTTTGGAAGAAATTGCAAAACATCCAAGATGTCAGCACATTTCTTGGCGGACAATACACCGAGGCTAGTGTCATTGTGTAGTGTTTCATGTACAAAGTAATGCCTGTAGATTGGATGTCAGGTGTACTAGGTAAATGTAAATGGTTGTGTGATAATGGTGATCTTATGAGTATAGCTGTACCTCCATGGGCAGTGTTGTCGGGGTGGTCCGTCCTGTGTATTACGTATCCAGAAATACCAAATTTAGTTCGTGGTGTCAGGTGAGTTTCTGTTATCAGGGCCACGTCGATTCGTTTTCGATGAAGATATTGTCAAGTTCAGTTTTGTGTTGTGTCAGTCCGTTGGCGTTCCACAGAAGGATGGACAAAGAGCCCGCAGTCAGCTGATTAGGGGCCATTTGGAGGAAACATGGCTTGGGTCATTTGTGCGAGCTGTTGGAGAAGAGTAAAAAGGGGTTGCATGAGGGAGTTCAGACCATTAAGTAATTGAAACAATTGAGGAGGGGCTGGTGGGTAATTATCAGCTGAAGGTGGCTGCTGGGGGGATTCCCGTCTCATGCCCGAACATGTTTGATTTTGAGATGATTCGCAGATGGTTCGCTGTAACGTCATCGGTGAAGATGGTCCCAACTGATGATCCGGAACAACCCTCTGCGGTTGACTCTTCTGTCTGTGCTTGGATGGTTGGAGAGTTGGATAATGTTCGGAATTCGAGGGTGGAGGCGGAGGTGGAGGTTGAGGCGAAGACCGCTGGAAGCGGTTGATTCGTGCTTTTCTTAGAGTTCTTAGGTCCTTGAGAACTTGGCATCCTCGGTAGTTGGCAGGGTGTTCTCCGTTGCAGTTAGCACATCTAGCTGCGGTATCCCTTGGCTTGGTGCATGAGGCGCTATCGTGACTTTGGCCACATCTTACGCAACGAGGTGCATGATTGCAATAGGATTTTGTATGCCCGTATTGTTGGCATCTGATGCATTGTGGTATTAGTCTTTTTTTTTTTTTTGGTTCTTCGATGATTATTCATGTGTAGTAGATTGATTTTATTTCATAAATTTTATCATTAAAGGTAGCCTTCGATATGTCAATGAAAAAAATTGGTAGGGGTCGTTTATTAAAGTGAGATATAACATTGGCTATATTGGTAACCTCATAGCCATGTTTTTCAAACTCATTTTTTATTTCAGATACGGGAGTGGTGTGATGTAAGTTTTTTACAACTATTCGCATATTCTTATCTGCAGGTAGCTGGTAAGTATGGAATCCAGCTCCGTTAAGTCTAAGACTGCTAACCAGTTTTCTGTAGACGTCTGAGGTCTGTGGATAGACCGTAACCCCCTTGACTGTGCTAAATATAAAATATAAATAAATTTAACATGGAGATTTTCGCCATTGAACCAGAAGATTCAGCTTTTTATTTTATTTTTTATTTAGATTTCTCTTGTGTAGATACTTTTAAAAATTATTTTATTTATAATGTAATAAAATTATGTAAAATATTATTTTTATAAGTAGATGAAGAAAGTATACCTTGTATTTGATATGTTTTGTTTGTTATCTTATTAAAGATAAATTTTGATCAACTAACCGATAATGATTCTCTAATTTCTCTTAAAATCTAAGATAATTTGCCTAAACCATGATTTGCCTCTTTTTTTGGCTCTAACATGGTCAAATATTATTTCCGACCCCGTATATAAGGTATATTCGTAATCAGCTCAGCATTCCCTATAATATTCCATGGTCAAAAGACTTTTGTCCAAAAACTCCATATACTCGAAGCACTGTGCGCCGCACCTAACGTGTTAAATACAACTAATTTCAGTTTAATGACATTTTATCTTGGTCTGGTATATCAAAAAATAAAAGACGGATGTTGAATTATTTCGTAGACGATGTATTCCTAATCGCAGGATAGTGCAAAAAATATTATCTCAAAATAAATTTTGCAAATATATAAATAGAAAAGTGACCTATTCCAAAGAAGTCTCCATAATAAATGAAGACCAATCAATTCCATATGTTCAAGAGTATATTTGTATTTACCTTGTGAAAGTTGTGTTCTTCGAAAATAAAGTAGAAAATGTGGTTATTATAAGAATTATATTGGGCTGGAAGAAGTTCTGGATGTTAAAAGCATATTGAAAAGTGATGTATCAATAGAATTAAAAAAAAAAAAAAAAATGATGCGGTCAAGTAGTGTTTTTGTAACTATATTAAATGGTTCACACGCTTGGCCCTTGAGCAAGGCTATAGATAAGAAGTTGGAGTCCTCGCATGCAGCTTTCCTCAGAACAAGATGGGAATCCGTAGAAGATAATAAAATTATGACATAATAGAATGCTGGATAAAACGCTAAAAACATAATTGAGTAAAAATTGACCACGCGGTAGTACCAGGTTGTGATAAAATCAAGATGAGAAGTTTTATGAGGGCTTTAGAATGAATCTTACTGCTTCGTCGCTAGCATAATTATTTCTGTTTCATTCGGTGCTTTTAAAAGATTTTATTGGGCAGCGTAAATATATTATATAAACATTTAAAGTCAATGCAAGAGGTGAGCAATGAATTTCCTCTTGATGGTACCGATGACAATTAAATTTTCGAGAGCGATGGAAATGTTCTAGACGATTAACCCTAACGACGCTGGGTTAACGAGCTTCCGCGCAATTGGTAATTAGCCTCGTGGAGCCCGGATCAGAGAGGGCCGCAGGTTTTCGCGCTTTTCAAAGCCTAATAAGGACGAGCTTAATCCTCCAACTTCAATTAGTGAAGGCGTCAACAAGGAGTTCCCCCCGGTTAACCGGTTAATGAGATCGTTACCTTGGAATCTGAAAGGCTTTGCTCACTACAGGGATTTTCCATCCTGGCCGCTTCACTCACAAAGCATACTTAAAATCTTCTTTAAACTATGCCAAAGTCAGGTTAACTCGGGTTCGCGTCCCGCCGTGGCCCTATGACCTCCTTAATAGAAGTAAAAAATCCTTGGCTATGCCGTCACACGGATAGGACGTAAAGTGGAGTTCCCGATGTCAGGTACTAGTTAAAGATCCCTATCCTAATTATAACTGGAGAGGCAAAGTTTAAGATTCCCACTGTTGCATCGTCCGATTAGACAAAATGTACTAAAGTGACGTTAATTAAACAAACAAACCATTAGGTCTGTAATTAAGGTCCTATGTTCAGCACAGTATAATATTTCCCCAATAAGTTTATTAAAAGCTGCGAAGTTATTAATTCGAAGATATTTAGTCATAAGACATTTAGATTAAAATTTTTTAGAGCTGTTGAAAAGTAATTGTTTTATTTGTAAAAAAAAAAAAAAAAAAAAAAAGGCCTATTTCGATTAATGTTGTTTTCTTAAGGCACGAAACTGTGCATCAAACATATCGTCGTCACCATGCTAAAGTAACGATATGCAAAGGTTTTAGTTGCACATTCGTTACTTTAGCATGGTGACGACGATATGGTGAAAAAATTCTTAAAAACTAAATGGATTCTTAGTGTGGTACAAATTACTATATTACTGTATATACCTCTGTTTTCCTTCAATCCGTAACACCAAAGAAAAATTTGAACTTAATCACTGTATACGAGGAAGCTTTTATAAAATAAAAAAGTTAAAAGTTAGTTTAAAAAAATATGATAATTTTGAAAATTCGTCCTTAAGAGTAGAATTTATACTAAACTCATTTGTTCCTTGATTAATTTATTTTAAACCATTTTTTATTAATATGTCTTTTTAAAAACGGGAAAGATCTTTTTAAACAGTTTTTGAAGATAACAGATTGCGGCTGCATTCATTCATTTTTTTTTTTTTTTTTTTATCAGATTATATATTTGAAACCAATTTATTTTATTTTTTCTCAAACAGACAAAGTACGATACCTTGGACTAATATTTGACAGAAGGATGACTTGGGGCCCTCGTGTCAAAATGAAAAGACAGACATTAAACAAGCGACTGAAAATACTATACTCACTATTTTCAAAATCATCAAAATTGAAAATCAGACAGAAACCTAGTAAATACACATATTTAATGAAACCCATACGGACGTACGGCTCACAAGTTTATGGTACAGAAAAAAAGACACACAAAAACTACAAACCTTCCAATAACGAACGATCCATTGTACGTTAGTAACAAAACACGTAAGGACTTACTACAACCAACTATCGACGAACAAATTAGAACCATTATGGATTTCACATCAAATTGCACGCACATAAGAACAGACTCAGTAATGACATGGCCACGACTAACATGCCTTTTATGAGGCGACTGAAAAGGTGTTGGATGAGAGACCTCCTCTCCTGAAACAAGACAGGGATGATGTTCTGTTGAGCACTATCTTCCCTCATGCCTTAAAATGCCACCAGACAGCAGTTTTCAACTCCATTGCTGATTGTAGCTTATTATTCGCGATAAGTGCAAATAATAATTTCATAATAACGATATGAAAAAAAATATATATATTTTTTAGATACCGTTGTAATCTCACATAATGTAATAAAAAAAAAAACCTGAATATAACATCAACTATGACATGTGACCTGTCTTATCTGCTCACAGGTAAGACTTTTCCAATACCCTTCCATCCTTCCTGTGTTTCGTAAGGACGATATTATGATTTTCATACTGAATATAAAGGAGGCGAGGCATAAATCAGCCAGTGCGGCAGCGTCAAATTTCCCAAGACAAACTTCCCAACAGCTTACCATCACGCCTAGACTATAATATAAAATGGTCTTGCATGATAAACATGTATTTTCAGATAAATCTATTCACAATATTTATTATTTACTAACAAGGGTACCCCGCATCGCTCAGGGAATTGAAATGAGATTGTGTGATGTTTTGAATAAAAGGCTAAAGTTTAAAATATAATAAATAACAAATTAGTATTAAAAATACATATACTAACTATTTACAATAATTGATTATGAAGGTACAATTTTATCGAAATTATTTTAGTCACAGTATAAAATATCAATTAAAAAAACTTTACATTTACAAATACACTAATTACCCTTTATTCTTGATTTATACTTTTTTTTTTTTTCATACGGCTCTACGACCCACAAATTGAGTCTTGGTCTGCTCCAGCAATGACCGCCAGTTATTTCGGTTTTGTGCTGCAGCCTTCCAGTCATGAATGCCCAGCATCAATAGTGCATCGGTAGCAACACAGTCTTCCCATCGGAGCCTAGGGCGTCCAACCTTCCGTGGTCCAAACAGTTTCTCCGATAGGACTTTAATGGGATTTCGGAGGAATTCATTCGAACAACATGTCCCGCTCATCGCAATCGAGAGAATTTAATCGTATCAACCACGTCTAAGTTCTTGTATAGGCTTATTAGCTCGAGGTTGGTTCTTCTCCTCCAGTCTCCGTCAACATATGCGGCCCCATAAATTCTCCTTAAAATCTTCCGTTCAAACCTGGAGAGTTCCAGTTCCTGAGTCCTTGTAAGCGTCCAGGTCTCAGAGCCGTATGTTAAAACAGGTCGAATCAAGGTTTTGTATATTCTGACCTTTGTTGATTTGGACAAAATTCTAGACCGGAGATGCTTTTGAAGAGCGAAGGAACACCGATTAGCAGCCAGAATTCGTCTGTCTATTTCTTCTCCAATGTCATTCCGGTTGTTCACTTGAGAGCCTAAGTAGACGAATTCTCTTACTACTTCTATACGGTGTGGACCCAACTGAAAAAAGCTTTCCCTGATATCATGTTTTGGGTTAACACACAAGTATTTGGTTTTTTCAGTGTTTTATTAGCAGCCCCATGCTTGCTGCTGCTACTTCCTTGGCCTCAAAAGCTCCCCTAACTGCTTCCAGTGTCCTTCCGGCAAGGTCCAAATCGTCTGCATATCCAAGAATTTGAACAAGCCTATTTAGAAGTGTTCCAGTGGTCTGAATGCGAGAATTTCTCACAGCTGTCTCGATAGGCAAGTTGAACACAAGACACGCCAAAGCATCGCCCAGACGGACTCCCGTCCCTGTGTTGAAGCTTCTTGAGAGATCTCCAAACATTCGAACACAGCACAGGTTACCCTCCATTGTCATCCGTGTGAGTCTTACTAGTTTTGGGGGTATCTGCATGTTCATCATAGCTTTGTAGAATTCATTTCTGTTTACAGAATCATATGCTTGCTGAAAGTCTACGAATGTATGGTGTGTGCTGATTCCATACTCTCTTATTGTCTCAAGGAGCAGACGGAGAGTGAAAATTTGGTCCGTTGTCGACCTGCCTGATCTAAAACCACTCTGGTATTTTCCTATTTCACGTTCTGCATAAGGGAGTACTCTCTTAAACAAAACCGCCGACAGCACTTTGTAAGCACAGGAGAGGAGGCATATTCCCCTGTAGTTCTTGCATTCTAGAGCATCATGTGGTCTCCACTCAGTGCCTCGTTCTCCAGATGTTCCTCCTGGCGACCGCTTGATGTCCCTCTGTTTAACAGTGCACTGAAGTAGTCGGCCCATCTATTCAGTGCTGCCTCCCTGTCAGATATAAGGGAACCGTCTTCTGCCTTGCAAGCATAAGTTTGGGGTTTAAAAGGCCTTCTTCCGCCATTAACGAGTTGGAAGAACTGCCGACTATTCTTGTCATTAAAGGCCATCTCTATATCATCAAGTGCCTTGCTTTCCCCACACTCTCTTCTTTCTTCTCCTCAGATGTGAGTCCTCACTACGGAGGCGCTTATACTCCTGCGTAGAGGCTCTTGTATGCCTGCGTGATAGCATTTTTCTGTATGCCTCGTTTTTTCTTTCATTTAGAGCATTACATTCCTCATCAAACCACGGGTTACGCTTAATTTTAGTGGCCAATCCAAGAATCTCTGCAGCTAAGTCGGTGATGGCTTCCTTGCAGCATTGCCATCTAGCATCAATACTCTCTTCAGCATCAATTCTTCGAATCCTAGCATCTAAAGATTCACTGAATTTCGCACTTTCTTCAGGGATTTTTAGTTTTTGTACACTGAAGCGGTTAGGTTTGTTCTGAGGCCTGCATTTTACTATGGGCACTTTCCCTCTTACCTTGGCTATAACCAGATAATGGTCAGAGTCAATATTAGACTCTGACCTGCTCACCCATCCGGGCGCGGCTACCTAGGGGAGGTGATCCTAGGGTGTGTAGGGTAGGTGTCCTTCGTCTGTAGTGTGGGGGTGTGTGTAGTGTGCTGTGGACAGTGTACTGTGTGTGTGTTAGTGCTTGTGTTCCCCAACCTGGAGGGCCAGTGGCAGAGTGATTTATACTTAGTCACGGTATTATTTTGACTAAAGTGTAATTTAGAAAATAAGAACTTTTATAAGAGATTTTTAAGGCCTAATCCTTTTTTTCTATAGAAATTATTAACATAAATATGTTTCTTAGTTTTCAATTAATAACTAGCTGACCCTTGTGAAGCATCCGTACGCTAACCTACTTAAATCTCACTCAATTAAAGTACACACCGTACATTTAGCACTTGCTAGTGCAAATGCTTTTGATATTATTGGAAGGGGGGAAATGAGGAGGAGCCATGAGTAAGTAACCTGTAATATAGAGCAGAGGTGCGGTTAGAAAATGGAATACTTAAATACACATATAAAGCGAGTGCGCTGATTGTATTGACTGAAATCGCATGTTTCTGCTTGTAACTCGCAAGTGACGACGACAATCGGAAAAGTGTATAAAACCAAAAATGTTACATCTTGGAAAAAGCCCTGCCACCATTTTCGCTGAGAATTGCAGTTTTGGCTTACAATTCGCAAACGAAGGGGTTAATCTAAAAAATGTATATGACCGAAAATTTTTTCCTTGAAAACCAGAAAATATTGACACCATTTTGATTTTCTCACAAAAACCGCGCCTTATAACTCGCAATCGAAGGCGTAATTCGTTCCTTTAAACGAATTTGTGTATTCGTTTAAAGGAAAGCTTTGAAAAGATGCCTCATTCATGAAATTTGATGAAGTATTAAGGAAGTTATGGCGGACCGACAAAGAAAAAGGCCTTAAGAAATAATGTAGGTATATGATTTTCAATTATCAAACGATTTATAGAGCAACAATAAAAAAACAAATAAATAAAACCTTCATAATTTGTGGTTTAAACCTTCATAATTTAATCATTATGGACATAATCAGAAAAACAATTAGCTGAATTAACCCAAAAATAACCCTCAGAGCCAACATTACAATAAAATATCGTATATACTTTAAAAATGTCAACTAATTAACGGTTTCATGGACCTTAATCGCGGAGGTCAATCATGTTAATAGAGGAAAAGTTCTTGGACTATGTTACTTCTTATAGTACATTATATACTAAATTAAGATTTTTTTTAATGAATAACCATTCGAAAAAATAAACAATAATGCAATAATTTGCACCTTTTTACAATTAGGAAAAGAAAAAATCTGGTGCGATGCGCGCAGCACACAACTTTCACTTACCAACTTACTTAGATTAGAAATTGACACGTTTTTTTAATTGCCATTTCTATAAATAATATAAAAAAGATGACTTGATTTTGATTAAAAATGATTAATTAAATTAAAATCATTTAATCATCATCCCCCCTTTGCTCATGTTTGCTGTCACATCGCGGGCATATTCATAATCAATACAAGTATTAATTCGGGTTCCAGAAGGGATTATTCAGTTCCATTAATCCCACCCTCACATCAATGGAAACTTTTAAAGCACCAATCGAATCGTTAAAAATTTAAGAAAGAACATTTTAATCATTTAATTTATTATTCAATATATTAATTTTAGAACAGTAAGTGTAGTTTGATCATCATTTCCTTAATTAATCCATTGACCTCAGCAGATATTTCATAGAAATGAAACATTTCCAATTCTTTTATATGAAAACAGGCAATCACTTAAATTTCAATGCTCCTGTCAGGGTTCAGAATGGACAGAGAGATTCGATTCCAGATTGCGAGCACTGTGTCACTGATTAATTAAAAGGAGTGGTTGTCCCGTCATCACTACATCAACAGTTGTAACATCAATTTGTCACGAGTAACTTTCAGAACGTTTATTTCAATAACTTGATAAGTTTGAATTCTAAAACGCAGAATGTATAACCGGCTATAAATTGCCGTGATTGCATTAAAAACTGTAAATAAATCAATCATATAGTAAAAAAAATCTGGTGCGATGCGCGCAACACACAACTTTCACTTACCAACTTACATTAGAAATTGACATGTTTTTTTAATTGCCTTTTCTATAAATAATATTTAAAAAATGACTTGATTTTGATTAAAAATGATTAATTTAATAAAAATCATTAAAGCCGTTTTTGAGATATTCCAAAAAAATGTAAAAATTGGAAAAAAGTTACGATATAAAGAGCCCCCTGCATTTGACCAATTTTGATGAAATTTTGTCTGTCACATTGTGAGCATATACATACACCAAATATCCAGTCTTATCAAAATCATTACAGCCGTTGTTGTGTAAATAAAAAAAACCTAAACATTAGATAAAATTCTTTAAGTAAAGTACCCCCTCCGTTTCACCAATTTTGATGATATTTCGGCTGTCGCATTGCAGGCATATACATACATCAAATACATAGTTTGATCAAAATCGTGAAAGCCTTTTTTGAGTAAATAAAAAACACACGTGAACATAAGACAAAATTTATTAAGTAAAGTACCCCCTCAAATTAATCAATTTTGATGAAATTTTGACTGTCATATCGCAGGCACATACATGCAACAAATATCAAGTTTAATCAAAATCGTTAGAGCGGTTTTTGAGAAAATCGAAAAAAACGTAAACATTAGATAAAATTCTTTAAGTAAAGTACCCCCTCCGATTCACCAATTTTGATGAAATTTTTGCTGTCACATCGCGGTTATATCCATACACCAAATACCCAATTTCAGGTTCGTGCGGTTTATAGTTTTTGAGCTAGTCTGTTCACATACACACACACACACACACACACACACACACACACACACACACACACACACACACACACACACACACACACACACACACACACACACACAGACTATTTCGCGGGACTTGGTTAATTGGACTCAGGGGACCCCAAATCGTGTATTTCCGTTGAAAACCGGAAGTCGAAATTTTTCAAGATCGCAATACTTTCCTTACTATATATTTTATATATAAGTAAGTGAAAGTAAAAAATTAAGTTCATTATTCAAGATTATTACAAAAACCAATACTAATTGGTTCGACTATTATTTTTAGGTCATTATTAAATTGCTAAGTATGTAAAGGAAGCCTTTCTCTCAGGAACTGCTTATTAAAAACCTATTCTTTATACTTATCCTCAATCGAAAGTGCAAAGCGATCGACAAAACCTGATGCTTGGGCAGTAATGAAAGGTGGAAGGTCAAGTATCAGGCGCCATCGTACATCTGGTCCATGTACTGAATCCTAAGGAAGTCCGCAACTTGAAAACACCTTTATACACGGTGCTTGTTTGGATGTATGTCGGACGTCCAAGAAGCAGTTACATCTTTCCGAATAGAACGAGTTCTTTACATTAAGGGTAATGTGACCGCGGACAATAACTTTCCGCACCACTCCATATTTTCTTCACAATAGCCTTTTGAGCAGTTTATACTATTTTTATTATATTATTTATTTATTCTCCCTTTACTCGCATTTTAGATTTAACGGGTTTTTCCTGGGGAGAGGGTTGGGGGTTTTTAACAGGCTACCTACGGGTTTTATATCAGATGTTCAGTTTCTACTATCAAAATTTTATTGTTTTTTTCTGTCAAAAGCAACTGTCGAAGATATTTCCCAATGCCTTCCCCAAATCCTTACAAAAAGTCTAATCTAATAAGTCTAATAATCTGTCGAAAGACAGAAAGTATGATGGTCTTCTCTTTTCTGTTTCTTGTATAGGTCATTTATTAGATTTAATTTTATTATTCAACCTTGATTAAGTAATATAATGGAAAGAAAAATCAGTGTTGATTTGACATGAACATTAAAATAATCTTATAGGATGAATCAGAGTAAGTTCAATATTTGTGTAAATAAAATGGATATGCAAATCCAATTAAGCTTCAAAGGCTTATGAGATTTACATTTAATCTTTTTTACAAAATGGAACCTAAAATAACAATTGCCTGGGAAAAACGAGGTGACCCAAAATAAATGCTAAAATAAAAGGCTATTTCTTTCGCTAGACATTTCCCATTAGTCAATATGCAAATGCCCAAATGAATTACTGAACCGAAATCCAATATCCTTTGCCAATATTTAAACTGCCTGCTAATTTTAAAACTGACCCTATTGGCAATTCCAGCGTGTAATTTGCAAGTGCTGTATAATAGTACAGCACCTCTGTTTCGTTAATAAAAGCTGATCGGTGTTGGTATTTTTATTTTTTAAATTTCTTTCAACTCAGGTTAAATTAGGAATCTAGGATATGAACAGTAATGATAAAATATATTTACGATAATTTATTATTGTTACTATCAATAATAATGTAGTAGTGTATTCTATTATATATGTGTATTATTTTATTTAAATGTACAAATATATAAGCATGCTTATATGGGTGATTTGGCTTTTCAGAAAAGATGTTGGCAAAACAAAAAATGCTTTAATATGAATTTACTCTTAATTATTATTTAAGTTTAATTATTGTAACTATTTTACCAAAGCAATTTTTTATGGGAAATTTAAATTTAATTATTATATAAGTACTGTTACTGTATATATATATATATATATATATACAATACATATATGTATGTATGTGTGTGTGTGTTTGTGTGTGTATGTGTGCGTGTGCGTGTGTGTATATGTAGGTGTATATCTATAGAAAATTGGTTATTATATAATTAACAAAATGCAAAAAGCATGAAACAAAAATTTTAAGTTATTCCTGATGATTGGGCGTGTGCCCCGAAACGTTAATAATTGATAAATAAATAATATATGATATTATTGGAAGTAATTCATACATTAAACAGAATATAAACAAAGCTGGAAAAACTCCCGAAAAAATATTAAAAAATAAGTGAAATAAATCTACTCTTGGTTGAGAACATATGCTAGTCCGTAAATTATTTTTTAAAAAATATAAGAAAGAGTTATTAAATTTTATAAATGAAAGAATTCGGTTGATTGGAACATACGCCATGGAATGTCCTATTAACCGTTGTTGAAGAATTTTCCCTCGCATTCCTTTTATTGGAATACCGAGGAGGTCTGATTGAGATCGTCTGTTTTAAATTAAATTGTACCGCGTTCAAGAGCATATTCATTAGTTAACAAAAAAAAAAAAAAAAAAAGTTAGCTGCTGTTTCTGTTTATCCAATAAAATATAGCTATACTAAAATTGAATAAAAAGTGAGCTCGTTTTATCGTAAACATTTTCAATCCACACAAACAAAAAAAAAAAAAAAAAAAGTTGTGTAAGTATTCCCACTCTTATATATATAAATCAGAAATATAAATTAGAAAAAATGTATACGCCCGAAAATGTTCTCTTTTAAAACTTGAAAAGATTGAAACCATTTAGAAATCTCTACGACCATTTTGATTATCTCGCAAAAACCGCGGTTTTGCGCTTATAACTCGCAATCGAAGGCGAAGTGATTTGTACATTTTTCCGGTTTAGCGGTTAAGGAAAGCTTTAAAATCTCATTCATGAAATTTGATGAAGTATTAAGGAAATTATGGCGTACCGACAAAAAAAAGGCCATGATAAATTATATTTATATGATTCCATACCCGTCTAATTTCTCACATCAACAACTCAAATAGAAAAGAGCCAAGTGTGTCCCTTTACCAATAAGTTGGGAATAAAATAAACAGGGAATGAACCTCAGAAAAATTCTATAAAAAAATCTATGTCGATTAAAACTAAAATTAATGATAATAAACAAAAACTAGTAATTCATAAAAGCTATAATAAATACTAAATATTTCTTAAATTAAATTAATAAAGTAAAAGCAGAGGAAAACTATTCTCAACTCAACCTGGAGTTTAATAAGAGCGCCTCATATTACCAAGAGACACTGAAGTTTTAACTTCATCTAATTTAGTCAATTCTTACTTAGGAAAAGTTTACCTACTTTGCAGAAAATAAGGAAGACAATAGCAGTCCTCTAACACTGTATCGTGTTCTTTAAAAGTCCAGATCTTAGGTAGAAAATTATTTTTTGTAAAGAAGTAGCTATAATTTCAAATATATCGACAAGGAAAAGAAATTAGTGGAAACTTTCGAATAAAAGTTGGGCTTTCAAATAGTTCATCAAGTTATGGACTTTTTCTTTTAAAATACAAAACAATAATTTGGTCGAAAGCAAGTTATAAACAATAATACTTATTTGAATATATTTGAGAGGCTTTTCAACTAATGAAATCTAAGTGAATAAACACCAACACAATATTACCATTTATCTGGACCATGCCACTAAAATTGGTTTGTCAGGAATAAATCAAATCGAACGTAGTAAGAGTATAATTAATACAATTGATTAACTAATGTTTTTAAAGTCTAAATTGATAGTTTTCTAATGATTCTAAGTAGGTCTAATTGCAAAACAACATAATTTTAGTGTGTTCTATGATATCAAAAAACATGGCTGTCAAATAAAAATTCAAACCAAATAATTGTGTAGTAATAAAATAATCATATGTAGATCTGGAAAAATGGTATAGTTGCGCAATTACGAACAAGAAAAAAAGATGATAATTTTATTTTAGGGAAGAAATGATGATGAATCCTTCAACTTGGTCTCCTGATAAGCAGGAATTATCAAAGGAACACTACAGAAATAATCCATTTAAATGCTGATTTAATGACTAATTATAATTTATACTTAATTAATGATATAGTAAGAAGAGAGCTTATTACAGAATAATGCAGGGGTAACCTGTGATGAGCATGGCAACCTACAATACTCGCAAGGTGGCAGGTTCGCGTCCGTGGTGGCCTAGGATTTTTAAAGAGAGTAAAAAATCCTTAGCTATGCCCTCCCTCCGATAGGACGTATGGAAGCCCCGAGCCTGTACGATGTCAGGTACTCGCTAAAGATCCCTATCCTAATTGGACCTGGATAGAAAAAAATTAGTACTCCCACTTTAGCATCGTCCGATTAGCCTAGTAGGCTAAATGGACATTATACGAACAAACAGATTAATACCACGTAAACAATATATCAAACATTGCATGATTTTTATATTAAATTTGTTGTTCTATCTTTAATATCATACCAATTGTGTACGTCATTCAAGATTTTAATTTAAATTAAAACATATTTATATAAGTACATAACGATTGCTTATAAGTCTTTCATAGGACTTTTACAATCGTACAGATATACAATGAAAACAAAAAATTAAATAAATAATTTCTCATGAACCTCTAATAAGTTTTTTTGAAATTAACGTAACGCTTCTGTGGGTTAAAGAATATTCATTAAACAAAAATATACAATTATCAATGCCAACGATTTTTTACAACTCCAAATATTCGAGCAGGTTACCAAAATGACAACGTTACAGCACATTAATCATATGACTTGAGTCATATCACGATACAGACTTAGACTAACTGGCCCAGTCACTTACTCTTTATATATAGTCGCAAAACGAACCTTCTGGAAAGTTCGGGATCCTCCTGAGAGGTTCCAGATCTCCGTCGAAAAGATCTAGGCCCGTCCACGTGCTCCAACGACCAATAGTCGTTCCAACAAAAGGCTTGGGATTTTAAACCCTATGTTTTTACTTGATTATCGATTTAACGTTACATTATATCTATCTAAAATTCGGATTACTAATATCAGTTACAGTCTGTAACTTGTCCCTTATAATTTGCGACATTTTTTTAAAGAATAAATAAATAATGAGGTAAAAAAACCAATATAATCACTGATGTCAGAAACTGATAAACCTCAAGGCAAGGTATTTCCCAGAAAATCTTTTTATGATGAGAAAATATATAATGTATTGCTTTTCTAGTCGTGCAGAAAAACGTTGGGTTTTTCATACAATTTGTTATCAGGTCTGTTTTTTAACCACAGAGTACTCTCTCTCTCGATTATTTTTTGTTTTCCCAATACCTTCTTTGTCCTCTATAAAACAAGTAAAAATTCTAACTCGTTTCCAAGAAAAATAAACAAGGTTTTTCCTATGTTATCTCCTTTATAATCTAACCCCAGGATAATATTTTTAGGAATAACGTAAAAAGAGATATAAGAATAATAACTAAACATTGCTGGGAAAGATGTTGGCTGAACTGAAGATAATTGGCTTGAAGCATTACTCTCAAAATTTACTTCAATATAATATCGAATGTTTTTCGGACTTTTTTTTTTAATTTTAAATAAAGTTTCAATTAAACTATACCTTAAAAAAAAACAAAGTTTATGATTATTCATTGATGAGCTTCAAATATTTACTTGAATTCACTTGGTCAACCTCTCCTTCACTATGAATTAGCCAAAAAGACAGAATCACTAATGAGTTGACAATGAACCAAGAAAAAGGGGTACAAAGAGGCGAAAAAAAGGGATATAAATATTAAAAAGGGGGTCGAAACTTAAATAGTGACCGAAAAGCCCGCTGTGCTCAACCCGCATTCCTTCAAAATGAGCACCTGTTTTACATTGTCAAAGGGAATTAGAAGCAGGTTAAATTTTTGAGTTGAGTAATTTTTTAGTTGAGTAATAATGAAAATAGTACATGGAGAAGAAGAAAGAATGAGGAGCTGATGGAGCTATATGGAGAACCGAACATGGTGGTGTTAATAAAGAAAGCCAGACTGAGATGGCTGGGACATGTGGAAAGAATGCCGGAGCACAGGATAGTTAGACGAATACTCTACGAGAAACCGGACGGTAAACGAAGCAGAGGACGCCCTCAAATCAGATGGCTGGATCATGTCGAGGAGGACCTGAAACTGCTGGGTGTACCAAACTGGAGAAGAGTAGCACAGGATCGCTGAGATTGGTCGGCTGTGGTGTTGGAGGCCCGGGATCTTCTAGGACCGTAGTGCCAGAATAATAATAATAATAATAATGAAAATCTGAAATTTTTGTCTGTGGATATTTCAAAACGCAAATATTTTTAGTAATACATAAATATATTATAAAGTGCTATTGCCGACTTGCACAGCTTAATAAAAAAAAATAGAAGAAACGACATTCTGAGTACAAACACATCATAAAATGATAAGATTAAATTAATAAATTCAAAGGAAAAAATAATTAATTAGTGAATTATGAGAATTAACTTTTTTTTAAAAATGAAAAATTAGTTAATAGCTCTTTCGTAGTAATAGTTCGCATTAAATATGTAATGTATGTATGTAAATATTCAGAATGTTCAAAATTATACGGCCATACTTGAATTATTAAAAAAAAGAAGAGCTTTTGCAAAAAATGGAGGAGAAGCAAACTTATAGGGCCCGTGTTCTATATATAGACGATCCTATTTTTTTGCGAAAACTGCCCTTCAAAGTAAGACCGGTAAAAGGGTTGAGTTTCCCTTTTGACGTATATCATTTATAAAATTTTGAATAGGGTTTAAAAAACGAAGGAACTCCGTGGTGTCCGATTTTCGATACAGTATTTTTCATAAAAGGAAGCACCAACCTAAAGTGTTATCGGTATTTTCCTATTCCTACTCCTCCTCCTAGTTCTGTATTTTTAGTGTTACATTAGAAAAAAATCATTCGCTCATGCTTAGGCAACTGTGGTAAGCGAAATTAATTAATAATAAACAAAGCCGATAATGGCTGACCTATTTATCAAAATAAGATATAAACTTGTATTTATGTAGTCCGTTGGATATAAACCATCCTTATATTGTAACAGGAATCAAAGTGATCCCACTGATGCGAACCATCACTACGAAAGAGCTATTAACTTTTTTTTTTTTTACTTCATTTGTAATGGCCTTTATTTGTGTACTATGACAAACGATGACATGTCAGGCATGCAGAAGGATGGCACCCAGCGGTACCTATTCCCTGGCTTGATTTAGTTATTCGGGTCTGTTAAAGAAGGAGATCTCTCATCCAATGCCTTTTTTAGAAAAAGAATGGATACATGAGATGAAGATCGAAGATGAAAATAAAAAGGCTTAAGTCTTTTAAGACCAAGGCTGAAAAAAAAAAAATCACCAACTAATCGCCTTAACTTTTTTTATATTTGAAGCATGTTTAAAAGTGTTATGCTCTTATAGATACTTGGAAAAAATAATTATCGGGGAGTTGTAGCTAATTACTTAATTAGGTATTAATTTTATCTTCCAATTAAATTAATTATGTTGATGTACAACTCTTCGGTAAAGATTTCAAGCAGCTCAATTCTTGTTTTGATAAAAACGTTAAGAATATTGTGCTGATAATTACTTAACTAACGTAAAAACAACTTAAGTATAAAGTAAATGAATTAACTCCTTAAGTTTATTTTTGTCATAAATAAAGTTTTTCTTTCTTTTTAATTTGTTGAATGGTATTAGGCACTCAGACTATACAAGTTACCTCAATCTAATCAAATCTGAATGAAGAATTTGAAAATTATATTAGCATAGCAGATATTTTTAATTTTAAGTGAAAATATTTGTTGCTGGTTTAACCTTGTTTTTCGGAATGAATGTTATATATATATATCTGTAATCTATTACATCATATCGGTACAAATAAAAATTAAGAAAATAATATTGAGGATGATAAACAAACATTTAAACATTTTCCATCAGAATATTCTGTTTTTTTTAACACTCTTCAGCAATTAAGAGTAAATAAACTTCATGAACACACACAAACCTTAGGTACACACAAATTAATGATAATTGTAAATCAATTTTTGTAGCCCACTTCAATTCTCAAAATCAATAAAATTCGGACAATAATGAACGACCCGGAAAATTCATTTTTTTTTAAACAAAAAAATCTTCAATGAACCCGTTATGGATCGGAACATCCAATTTTCGTCGGAAAGGAAGTCGTATTTCCAATAATTCAACGTCAGCAAATCATTTAATCGATGAAAGAAGAAAATCTACTAATTACTAAAGGGACAAGTCCCTCCTAACGTTGAAAAATAAAGTCTTAATCGACCTTCTGGTCCTTCTGTGTTTATATGTTGAACTTAAGTCAATTTTAATTTTTAAATAATGATTTATGATAATTTATATTGAAGAGAAAAGATTGAGCAACGGCCGGGAATCGAATCCTGGTCCTCTACTTATCCGTTGCAGCGCTCTTACTCTTACCACTGAGCTAACCGAGGGACCATTCCCAACTGTGACGATCCTTTCTCTCTTCAGAAATCTCACCCACAAGGTCTGGCCACATTGCAGCTTAGTAATCGGGGCTGAACACTGTCCAGAAGACAGGCTTCTGAGAAAATTAGCTTTTATGTCACCATAATTAGCTACAACTCCAGTATCAAAATATAGTCAGATTTCCCAGAAAAAGTCATGAAAAAGGTAATGAAGAAAAGAAAATTGTATTTAAGTATAACACAAGTTTAGTAGTAAGTAAAAGATGCTTCTTAATTTTTAAAAGTTATATAAAAGTGAGGTTGTCACTGCCTGGATAACGGAAATGAGAAAAAAGAAAGGGTAAGTGGATTAGGGTGATGCAGTTCTGAAGAGAGGAATGTTGGTATAGATATGTTATAGGATTTTTCAGTTACTGTGTCCATATCGTGTAGGGAGTAATACGAAATAAACCGTGGTATTTTTTTTCGCAACGATTTTGGTTTGTGCTGATTGTTTTTATGGATATTTTTTGCTAAGCATTGAAGATCCGCTTCATATGTCTCATAATAGTAGTGTAAATTAGACATTTGTTTCTCAAGCCAAGTGTGGATTTGTGGTACGGAAGACATGGGAGTAATTTTCACTAGGGTTGTAGTGCATTGAAACAAACCTAACCGGTCAACCTAAGACATAATCTAAACGGTTAAACCATATTTTTTTTTTAATAACCGGTTTTTGAAGTCCCTAATATGGAATTTAAATTATTGAAAAAATCTTACCAGGTAAAATTGTTTTTGTGTTGTTTTTAATAATCGGGTTTAGATTAATCATCGGCATGTTCGTGACATGCATTGTTTTTACCGGCCGAGTTTTTTTAAATTTTTATGTCTGTGTCAAGTGATTCTTTTGTCAAAGCACAAGGTTGTCAGAGGTTTATGTAGGAATTTTTTTATGTAACTGGCTGCTTGTAATCGTCACATAAGGAAAATTTCCAAAGAGAAAACTGAAGTGGCTGTCGTAGTTTTGATACCTCAATTTTTTCAATCCAATTTTCTTGTTCAAGGAGGTGCTTTTGAAGGGCTATATATTTAACGAAAAAATATATACATAAAAATTAATAAATACAAATTAATAAACTGAATGGACAAGGTACCTATTGAGTAGAATCTGTATACGAGAAGTATCTGATTAATGTAAACTAATAACTATACTAATTAATTGAATAAATATAAATAATTTGGGGATCCCTTAATCATATTTAATAAAAATGCGCAATTCTGAGATAAATAGGCAAAAGGCCAAATATAGTCAATATAAAAAATGATGGAAAACAATTTATATATATATATATATATATATATATATATATATATATACGGACATGAAGATGTGAGGAGGCAATAGACTATAGCAGCTAAGGATTATACCTCGGCCTCCGAGACGTCGCACCTAACTCCAGGTCCCATTGTCATCTGTCACATAACATCCTAACCTGATTACCGCCATAATCTCCAGCAGGCACAGCCCCTTGATGGAATTGTCCATTGAAGAAGATTACATCCGCGCGATAATCATAAAGCTTACGTATATATATATAAAATATTTTGATAATATATAATATTATTAATTATAAGCAGAAGATTTATCGACTGACTCAAAAACTAACAGCAATAAGATCTGTCAATTATGATCTGTACTGATTCCCTTTATTAAATGATTAAAAACGAAAATTCACAGTTCAAATTATTTACATTGCTTATTTGTTTGGCTGTTTAACGTCCCTTTATGCTACTAAGGCTAATCGGACGATTCTACAGTGGAATACGTAATTTTGCCTAATTATTTACATTGTGATGATTAAAAAAAAATGTATCATATTCGTTGCCGTTTAAAGCAAGCTGGAATAGCGACTCACTCATATGACTGAAATGTATATATGTATCCCTTTTCTGGCACATAAATATACATAGCACAACAAATTTAATAATGAGATCATAATATTTAATCAAAACATCATAGAATATAATGAAAAGAAAATATTTAATAGCTAGTTGTATTCTAAAAGTTGTATACAATATAATGCCTTAAATACTATAATAAAAAGAAGTACTAATAAAAAGAAATACATTTTTATTTTTGAAGAATGAATTAATAATTATATAAAACAAGAAGATGAAAAAGTTAATTACAATACTTACAATGTCTAACCGATCAGAACGAATTGATAAGCACTAACCTGAAACAAAAGAAGATTTCTTGTTAAATTTGATGTTTTTACTTTCACTTACCTATATATGAAATATATAGTAAGTGGAAGTATTGCGATCGTGAAAATTTTCGACTTCCGGTTTTCAACGGAAATACACGTTTTGGGGTCCCCTGAGTCAAAATAACCAAGTCCCGCGAAATGGTCTGTGTGTGTGTGTGTCTGTGTGTGTGTCTGTGTGTGTGTGTGTGTGTGTGTGTGTGTGTGTGTGTGAACAGACTAGCTCAAAAACTATAAACCGGGCGAACCTGAAATTGGGTATTTAGAGTATGTATAAGCCCGCGATGTGACAGCAAGAATTTCATCAAATTTGCTCAAAGGGAGGGGGTACTTTATTTAATAACTTTTTAAGTTTTTTTCGATTTTCTCAAAAACGGCTCTAACGATTTTGATTAAACTGATTATTTGATCTATTTATATGCCTGAAATATGACTGTAAAAATTTCATCAAAATTGATCAACCGGAGGGGGGACTTTACTCAATAAATTTTGTATCATTTTCACATGTTTTTTTTATTTACTCAAAAACGGTTTTAACGATTTTGATAAAACTTGGTATTTGATGTATTTATATGCCAAAGATGTGATAACCAACATTTCATCACAATTGATCAACCGGAGGGGGGACTTTACTTAATAAATTTTGTATCATTTTCACGTGTTTTTTTTATTTACTCAAAAACGGTTTTAACGATTTTGATCAAACTTGGTATTATATGTATTTATATGCCCGAGATACGACTGTAAAAATTTCATCAAAATTGATCTACGGGAGGGGGGACTTTACTTAATAAATTTTGTATCATTTTCACGGGTTTTTTTTATTTACTCAAAAACGGCTTTAACGATTAACAAAAATAAGATATGTATGTAGAAAAATGTGTGACTTTGGGAAATGATATTTAGCAAAACACGTCAATTTCTAATCTAAGTAAGTTGGTAAGTGAAAGTTGTGTGTTGCGCGCACGCACCAGATTTTTTTTTTTTTGTTTTGTTTTTTTTGTATATTAGCATTTGATTTATATTACATAAAAGTAATGAAATACCAAAAGACTTTAAAAACTAATAACACAAGCTCAGTATTCTAGCGCAGAAAAAAACAAGTTACTGTCTGGATATATGAAAACAATAACGATTTGCTAATCAATAACCCTTACACACCACATTGTATAATTTTCGGCCCAAAATATGTAATATTATCCATATAAAATATATCATAGCCATACAATTGAAAAATACAAACTCTATGAAAAACAAACTGAAAACAAGTTGAAACAAGAAACCATGCTTGGCAGTCTCCAACGCTAAAGGAACGTTCCGTTATTGGACATTCTTCAGCTACTTCGAACAACTAGTCAAACATCCAAAATTACACATCTAACAATAGGGCATCCATTGCAGTGTCGAAAATACATAAAAGAAAGCATTGGCTTCAAAAATAGAAAGAACACCGTGATTTTTCTGATAACACTACAATATGTCAAGATAATAAAATTGATTCAGCATATTAAGCAATACCAGACGCAACTAAAGACCATGGTAGCTGAAGTGACGTTAAACACAGAAAAAAAAAAAAAAAAGAATAACCAAAAATTAAATTTATTATCATTTAATCAATTAAAGATAGTTGTTAGATATAGTTATCGAGTTAGAGAGAGTGAGGACGGCCTTGATATCAGTAATCAGAGAACACTGGTAATGATCCCTCCGACAATGGACGTGGGGCTGGAACATTAAAGAGTAATTTTCTCCCGAGATTGTAAATTAGCTAACTTCCTGGCCAAGCTTCTCTCCTAACTCCGAGTTAGAGGAGCTAATTTTTCGGTTAGCGAGTTTAAAAATTAATTTTCAGGCGGCTCCAACCTGGCGTGCGAATCGTGCAGAATATTATAAATGTTGATTTGAAATGATCGAGAGTAAAAAGAAAGAGCATAATTGAATTTTGATTTTTTCTACCTTATATGTTCGGTCGGTGTAAAGACAAAGTGAGCTAAGCGCCAAACACCATACGTTGAGAAAACTGCAGTTATAGGGGTGTAGTGGTTAGCAAGGAAATCTACAATGCTAAAGGTCGCAGGTCCGCGTCCTGCGGTGGCCCTAGGATTTTTTAATGGGAGTAAAAAATCCTTAGCTATGACGTCCCTCGGACAGGACGTAAAATGGACGTACCGAGCCAGTACGATGTCAGGTACTCGTTAAAGATCCCTATCCTAAAAATCTGGTGCGTGCGCGCAACACAAAACTTTCAATTACCAACTTTTTTAGATTAGAAATTGATGTGTTTTGTTACTTGCCACTTCTCACGTGTCACACATTTTTCCACATTCATTTCTTATTTTTGTTTTTATTTGCTCTATAAAAACCACTATTGTGTTTCATTACTAAATAAAAGTTTATACTTGTGCAAGCATAATACTCCAAGTCGTCTGATTTTATAATTCTCTTTGTACTTGTTGAAAATTTCATTTAGTTACCATGAAAGAAATAATTTCTATTAAATGAACAGAACAGCTTAAATTATGAATAATGTAATAAGGCTTACTCCGCATGCGTGGGCTCAACGTGTTTTATGAGTTGACGGAATGTTTTTCTTTTTTTCTCCTCTATATGTTTACTTGGTTTTTATCATATCTCATATTTAGCCATTTCTTATTTCTAGGCGTAACGAGAGACAATGAATTTCTCCATATACACCAAAACAATGGTAGGTACTTTATAGGAAACAAAAAAATGCCCCTACCCCATTTAAGCCCCCTCAGAACATTTTAATAATGATAAAGCTTACCTGATATTAAAGAACAACTAATTTTCATTAAACAACGACGATTTTGATGAAAATCGTTAAAGCCTTTTTTGATATAATCGAAAAAGAGGTAAAATTTGGTAAGAAAGTAATGAAATAAAGTGCCCCCTCCGTTTGACCGATCTTGATGAAATGTTGGCTATCATATCTTTGGCATATACATACATCAAATACCCAGTTTGATCAAAATTGTTAAAGCCGTTTTTGAGTAAATAAAAAAAAACACGTGAAAATGATACAAAATTTATTAAGTAAAGTCCCCCCTCCTGTTGATCAATTTTGATGAAATGTTGGCCATCACATCTTTGGCATTTACAAACATCAAATACCCAGTTTGATCAAAATCGTTCAAGCCATTTTTGAATAAACAAAAAAAAACGTAAAAAGTTATTAAATAAAGTAACTCTCCCTTTGACCAATTTTGATGAAATTTTCGCTATCACATCGCGGGTATATACATACACTAAATACCCAATTTCAGGTTCCCACGGTTTATAGTTTTTGAGCTAGTCTGTTCACACACACACACAGACCATTTCGCGGGACTTGGTTATTTAGACTCAGGGGACCCCAAAACGTGTATTTCCGTTGTAAACCGAAAGTCGAAATTTTTTACGATCGCAATACTTCCACTTACTACATATTTCACATATATGTAAGTGAAAGTAAAAATGTAGTTTTATACAACGAAGTTGTTATAGGGACAAAACTTATTGACAAATAACACCTATGCCGACTTTTATGATCATTGGTTTGTTGGATTTGTCCTAGGGTGTAATAGTAGTATTAAGAGGTTGATTCCAAATAAATTTAATCGTGGATAGGTGTTGAGGGGGCGAGGTAGATTATTACTTGTTTACCAGTTTACCGGATTTTAACGGTTTGTGACACACTTATTTATAAACTTATCACTGTGATTAATCCACTAATGGTTAGAATAGCAACCTACAAACTAAAGGTCGTGGGTTCGCATTCCGCGGTGGCCCTCCTTGACTATCCCGTCGCTCGGATAGGACGCAAAGTGGAGCCCCAATCCATTAAAGTCCCCTATCCTAATTATACCTGGATAGAAAAAAAATTAGGATTCTAGCATCGTCCGATTAGCCTTAGTGGCATAAAGTGACGTTATTAAACAAACAAAAAATCCACTTTCATCTGTTTACCAATTAGAAGAGTGGCAGCTTTACAGCCGCACAGAATCATGTCATCGAAGGTCCACTTATTATTTGTAAAAGGTGATTGAGATATCATTTTAAGCATTTTCATTCCCTCCGGTCGGGACAAATTGTCAGACCCCCTTAAAACCTCAGGAGAAGCGCTACGAAAAGAAGAAACCTTAATTTTGAGCATAACTCAAAAACTGTCGAATTTTGGTGGATTAAGAAATTGCGCTAATAAAAAGTCTTCGTATTAAAAAAAAAAAAAAAAAAAAAAAAAAAATATATATATATATATATATATATATATATATATATTTAAATCGGACCTTTAGTTAGGAATATATATTGAATTTAATCCTTTTCATGTTTTACGTTAAAAAGGGGAAACATTCTTTTTCTTTTCTTTAATATGGTGAGTTTAATTTGTATCTTATTACGGCTATGAGGTCATTGATCAATTCGGTATGAGCATAATTCGCACTAGTCAACATGTTTTACTACAAAAGGAACTAATACATGACTATTAGGTAAGGCGCACATTGAACTGTGTCACGCAGGCGACGCAGAGCAGAAAAGGACTGACACAGATTATAACAGGTCCGCACTAAAAAAAACTGCGTCGCACAGTTTTCCGCGGACATTGCACCGTGCGTTTCCTTTCTAATTAACGTTTCACAAAAACTGCTCTGTGTCGCGAGTGTCTCAATGTGCGCTCGGCCTTACATAAGTGAGAATAAGAAACTGACTATAAGGTAAGGCGCACATTGAACTGTTCACGCAGGCGACGCAGAGCAGAGCAGAGCAGGCGGCACGAAAAAAAAACTGCGTCGCACAGGTACCCGCGCACATTGAAGAGCAGTTCTGTGCCGCAGTTTCGGCGAGGCAGAGGCTTTTTTAGTTAAATTATGTTAGATTTCTCGGATTTAAGATCAGAATCTGATTCGTATGTAGAGTTGAACACAAAAAAATTTGCATTATCAAAAGTCAACGTAAAAAAGATTGTGATAAAATGAGGAAATGGAGAAAAGACCAGCTCACGAAAGAATTCGCAAACAGATTATTCTTAACAATCTATTAAATATTTCCGTCTGAGTCTGGTGAATTACATAATTACATTGAAGTTACTATTTAGTCTGAGGGATCCAAAGCTTAAAACCATTACTTATCGTGATGTTATAAAATCAGGTAATGAGAGATCTGGTTAAGCTCTAAGTTTGTAGAATTATATTAGGCACAAATCTCTTAAAATCCTTGGATACGATTTTAACAGCATTATATCATTATGGAATAATCTTTTTTTCATTAATTTCTTCTTTTTTTTTCCTTGTACATTTATTGTAATTTATTACCGTTATTATTTATTTGATAAATCAATATATTATTCACTACTTTGTATACTTTTATTTTTTATAACTATTTATTATGGGTTTTTAATGAAAATATTATTTTTAATTATCCACCATTACTTTAATTATTTGACCAGTTGTAGTTTTATTTTTTGTTCCAGTCTGTTATTCTGGAGGGACCTTGTCCCAGAACAAAACTTATTTTCTCTTCTTTTCTATTCTGTATGAGGATATAATAAAATTAAGAAGATAACATAACAGAGAAGAGTTATATTCACATAAAATTTCTTATTAAAAAAGTTCCAATCAACACATGGTTGATTTTTAAATAGCAGTTTTCTTTTTACTCAAATGTATTTAATAAAAGAAGAAATATACTGTTAGAAATCGAGATGGCCATGTGAATTAAAAAAAATAATTAAACCAAGAACTCGATTTTTATATAGCTTAAATTTGTTCTCTTGAACGTGTTCGGTTAAATGATTTGATTGTGTTTTTTGTCAATTGTAAATTATTTAATTGACTTGTTTAATTAAAATATCAGCACTTCAAGTTTGTTTTATTTTGTATCTTAAAAATTTGAGCTTGGTGAACTCAACAAAATTAACGAAGTTTGGTGAAGGATAAATCGATTTGAGTTATTGCAATCCCAACATATACATTATTGGTTGTAATCAGCATTTCCATTAACTAAATGTCCATAAAGCATATGTTTTTTTCAGTGAAATAATATCAGTCAAATTTTCCTAAGATCATAACTTGTTGAATCGTTTAATGAACTTCTAGTATCTATGAGAAGAAAACTTGTTTTTCTAATTTTTAAACGTGTCACAGTAAGACGAATAAAAACTAACGAAAACCGAAATAAGTGATTACAAATAAAATAACAATATTAAAAATATTTAAACAAAAGTATCTGCTTTTAGAACTTCAGAAAGGCCCTCAACTAAATTTTAATATTTCTATATATATTTTTTAAAACTAATTTTACAGCTACATTTTCATCCTGAAATTGTTTAGTTTTAAAAATTCAAAACACTCGTATCATGCGCTTTTGGAATAGCGAGAAATTTCAAAATTATATTATGATTTTGGAATCTAAAATAACAGAACATATATATATCTTTTAAATTATTATATTTTTAAAACCTTTTTTTTCCTAGAACTTATGTAGAACACCCTATATATACAGAAGACCTACTTAGTTTCATTAACCTGCTTAAGAGAAAAGTAGAACTTCTCAAACACTAATATTAAATGATAATAATAGGTATAAAAATAATCAAATATTGAAAACTGCGTCGCATCGGCACAGTTTTCTGTGGCAGATCCACGAGTGCCACATCGGCCTGCTCTGCTCTGCGTCCCAATGTGCGCGGTTCCTATATATTTCAGTTACCACAAAAACTGCTCTGCTCTGCTCTGCGTCGCGAGTGTCTCAATGTGCGCTCGGCCTAATTCTATGCTCATAATGTGGTCTGATTCCGTATTATTTTCCGAATTTCTTGAACCGCCAGTGTAGGAAAACTCTAGAAGAAGATATAAGGTAACAGACAAGAAGGGATGAAATAGGATACAACTTCTTACAAATTGCAACTCCTTCCTTTTCATTCCATGTCCAGATATCCGGGTCTTAAACTGGACAGTATAAACTTTTTAGTGCCGTTTGAGGATCTGGCTTTATTTGGGCTTGGAGTCATCAGCCCCCAACTGCCATCAAGCAGGAATTATGTAACATTAATATTATTGCTGAAATATTGGCAAGATAATCGGTTACAGAAATACAAAAAAAAAAAAAAAAAAAAAAAAAAAAAAAAAAAAAAAAAAAAAAAAAAAAAAAAAAAACAGGCATGAGACAAAACGATTTTTTAAGTAAGAAAAATTTTGTCTAAATTGTAGAAATCCTCAAGAAGTCTTCCTTGTTTAATTTTTTTTTTAAGTAGTTTGTTTTACCTAATGAACAATGAATTTTTTATATAAATATTTCGAAACTAACGAGACGATAGGCTAATAACAAAAGTCTGTTTCATTTAAACAGTGAGATAAATTATTTAAAATCAAACCTAGCAAACAATCTAAATTACAACACAATTTACAAAATATTCAAAAATTTAGTTTTCAGTATTGGGCCTCTTTAAATTAAGCTTTTTTAATGTTGTGAACAGAGATTTGTCTTAAATTAAAATTATATTCAGGTTATCGTTAACACCAACGATTGTTTCCATGAAGTTTCCAAAATATCAAGCACATAATCTTTAAAGTCCAGGTCAATAAACTAACTGGTCAATGTTATGCAAATATAGTCAGTCATCAGGAAAGTAAACAACACAAATCACATATGCACAAATAAAATACATTTTTCCTTTCATAAAATAAATTAAATTATTAAGAAAATATAAAACATAACATTACTCTAAGGTATTAAAAACAGAAAAAAGGAATTTTCAAAAAAATATATCGGCGCATTGCTATATACTAAATTATACATGAAAACTCGTGTAATGGCCATGCCAGTGGGTATGAATTTTTTGATAATATATACACAATTGAAAAATTCCATTAACTTTATTACTGAATAAAAATGATAACAAAGAGTATTTATTAGGTTATAAAACGTGAGATTTATGTGAGTATATTTTGTTTAAAGCTAAATTTGATGAGTATTATATCATCAATGCCCTAAACAATTAAATTTACCTCTCTAAAAATGATTCTATAAATACTCCTTCAAACTAAGCGGAATCGTTATTTCCTGGGAGATAAAAATAGGAAATGGCCCGAAAGAATTGATAATGGAGAAAAAAAAACATACTAAAGCTCTGTTAGGAACCAGAGGTATTCCAGAAAGGGGAAACCCTTCCCATGAATACCAATCAGATATTCAGCAGGCTTCACCTTAGTATACTTAAATAATTCAGGGAAATGGTTTTTCACTTACTTCATCCTACCTGGTGTCCGATGAAAGTAAAAATATAATATCCAGTTTAAATAATATAAAAAATAGTTAAAATGAATTACTTTTATATTAAAAGTCTTGAAAAGCCGACGGAGATCAATCTGAGGAGCTAATGATCAATAAAAAAATTTGCTACCAACAACGATGACAAATAAAATGTATCTGAAATAGCTTCTTAAATACTGCATAAACAGAAAATAATGAGCATAAAATGCCAAGGCAAGAGTACTGAATAACATTCTTTTGATTTAATATTGTACTAGTAGGTTTGCTCGATTTCATTTTATGAAGTACTATTTTATTTAGTACTTTTATGTATGCATTCGCCCTTAACCTACTTAAATCCCACAATTAAACAAAGTACACACCGTATATTTAGTATCGTATAGTGCGTATGGGCATAGGTGAAAGTTGAAGTAAATGATAGATGTGTTTAAACTGTAGATTATTTATTTTTTGAAACTCCAAAATTCCTTTCCTTTTTTATCAGGTTAGAAGACGGAATACTTAAATACACATATCAGTTTCGTATATTGACTGAAATCGCATGCTTTAGCTTGTAACTCGCAAACGAAGGTGACAATCGGAAAAGAATATGTAACCAAAAATGTTCTCCTCGACGAACTTAAAAAGCTGACACATTCGAAAAAGCCCTAAGTACGACCATTTTGAAATTTATAGAAGTGCAGTTTTTCGCTTACAAATCGCAAGCGAAGGAGTTAACGGCAAAAATGTATATGACCGAAAATGTATACCTTGAAAACCTCAAAAGATTGACACCATTTAGAATTTTCTGCGACCATTTTCACGCAATAACCGCGGTTTAGCGCTTATAATAAACTCGCAATCAAAGGCGAAATGAGTGATTTATATATTTTTCCGGTGTAACAGTTAAAGAAATCTTGGGTCTTTTTTACTCTACCCACACCAGTTACTTAAAAGAGTGATTTATCTTATTATTAAAGGGGTCACCTGAGGTGTAGAGGTTAGCATGGCAACCTACAATACTAAAGGTCGCGGGTTCGCGTCCCGTGGTGGCCCGAGGATTTTTAAATGGGAGCAAACAATCCTTAGCTACTCCGTCCCTCGGATAGGACGTAAAATGGAGGTCCCGAGCCTGTACGATGTCAGGTACTCGTTAAAGATCCCTATCCTGTTTTGCCCTGTATAGGCAAAATTTATGACTCCCAGTGTAGCATCGTCCGATTAGCCTTAGTAGCATGACGGGACGTTAAACAAACATCTTATTATTAAATTAATATTAGTAAAGAACAGATGATTAAAGTAATGTATTTAACAATTTTCAAATGTAAACAAAAATGATAGTATAATTTATAACCACGATTTCCTCTCTGCAACTGCATCTAAATGCTGGGATATTTTTGGTGAAAAGTAAACTTCATAAAATGTCCTCTTCTACATTTCCCTGTTTTATGCAATATTCCGAATTTTTGAATTGTCTTAAATGCCTCTTATATTGATTTAAAAACACGACTCAGTTGTATCAGATTCATTATTAACAAAAACAGCTTAATAAAGTTAAACGTCTCTTAAAATCTATGAGGTAATCTCCTTAATGTATATATTTTTTTCTTTTAAAATAGACATATGTTATTAAATAACTGGTGTTATTTATGTAAAATATAAAAAACCAGTTATCAAAAAGTAACTGGTGTGGGTAAAGTAAAAAGACCCGAAAGCTTTAAAATGGTGCCTCATTCATGAAATTTGATGAAGTATTAAGGAAGTTATGGCGTACCGACAAAAAAAACCTCCTTGAGAAATGATGCAATTATTACTAAGACATTAAAAAATCTACGAGAAAAGAAACTCAAACGACACTCCGAGAAATTTAAGTCTGAAAGCTAGTTGGAACAGGAATGCTTTTAGAGTTAGTCATCAGATAGTAATGTTAATTACGTTTAATTAATTATATTTAATGTTATAGTATTAATGTTATACTTAATTATTTAGAGATAATTACGAATAATCTGTATGTAATGTAATAAAGAAACATTGGCATATAAGAAACATTGGCAGTTTTATTCATCAAATACAGAGCATAATGATTGAAAATGTGTATTTTGTTTTAGTAGCATTGATGAAGTGGTTGATAGTTTATTTAATTTTTTCCCCGCTATTCTGTTATGAGTAGCCATTATAAAAAATAATGGGATTTAATAATTCATTTAAACAGCATTAGTGTTGACCTTCCAATTAAATATTAACCTCTTTACGAATTAGAAATTAAGCTGAAACGTGGTAATGATTACAGAATAAACATATTTAAATGCAGTGGGTTGATGATGGTCCATAGCAACTATAAAGGCGAAATTGAAATAACGGAGAGCCGAGGCACGGGGCAGTGGCTCAAGCAACAAGTGGATACCGCGCCCTTAAATCTCATTGGTCACTCAATTAATTGGTACTTAATTAAAACGACCGAAGGAACTATTAACTTGCTCCAGATTACGAGAAGTAAATTCTTGTCTCTAGGATAACTGAGATGCCCTGATCACCATCAATAAGTATCGGGATGAATTAATTGAATCCGTGGATCGAATACAAAAGTTTTTCCTATGACACGGTATTTACTTTCAGTATTACATTTCATGAATCAATCTTGCGGAATATAGTATATAGAAAAAAAATATACATAAAAAATGTAATGATGAAATGATGAATAACTGTAGGGGAGAGCGGGGTTGGTTGGCAACAGTTTTCACTTTTTTGATTGTTGAGTCGTTCCTGTTAATATAATCCCAATATGGCTGATACCACTGTAAACTCCAAGTATTAGAGTATTTCAAGTATTTTTTTCAACACATAATATTTAATACTAAGATCATAGAAAATTGAAGAATCCGTCAATCCAGAGTGTGCCAATTAACCCCCTATGTGAGGCAGGTTGGCCTAGAAGGTGGAGTCGTTTAGCCATCTCATTCGAGTACTGCCTGATGCATATTATTGTTATTAAAAGCTGCACTATAATGGTATAATAATTTTAAATCAGTTTTTAACAGCTTTTAATGGAAAATAGAATGGCAATAGAAGAAGATAGAAGTTTAGACTGTCGTCACTTTCTGCATAAGAAAAATTGCTCTCAGCCTCCTCGCTGACACTAAAGGCATTTGGTAGTTTCACCTTTGTTTATCTTTACCTTGCTTTTGCGAATTGCTACAGCGCCAACAAACCCCAGTTGAAGAGAGCCAATTAACCCCACAGGAGAAATCATATGAAAGATGGCTGCCAGGAGAGGGGAGAACAATCAAGCAAGAAACTGGTTAGTCGAAAGGTTAGGTTTTTCAACGGAGTTTGGGGCTATGTGAACAGAATCGGAGACAAATGTTTTGCCATTCCTTCAAACCAAATTTACTGAACATATAAAAATTTACTTACATGTTGTAAAATCAATCAATGAAGCACACTCTTCTCTACACTGTTAGCATCGGATTGAAAACTCAGGATAAGACTCCTAAGCGGTCACATGGTACAATGGTGGGGCCTTCACAACAGGTGTGACGGAAACTATAAGCCAATGGCCAACCTACCCCCTATTCCAACCAACCCCGCTCTCCCCTACGATATTTCATCTATTTTACATTGTTTTGATTTCTACTCAATGTTGTTTTATTTTAAGATAGAAGTGTGATACATGCACTGCACATGCATGCCTGTGTTTCTACCGCAAGTAAATCTTTATTTAGTCCTCAGTTTTTCGACTGCCCTCTTATCCTCCACAATACATCGTGGCCCTCCAGGAACAAGTAGAAGAGGTTTGGGCCTATAATTCCCGTCCATTCAAACACAAAGGACCCTTTGATTCGGATTGCTCCAGTCATTAGAAGAGAGAACTCGAACTGCGTCAGAACAAAAAGCCCTGCTTCATTAAGTGCGGTGCCGCTGGGATGAGGATCCGTTCTCTGGCATTTACATTCTCAAGATACTACAGATCGACATTTTTATCAGTGTCCCGGTAAGTAAGTTCTTTAATCAAGCTCACCTGCTTAAAGGCAATATCTGATAGATTGTCGAGTGTTCAATAACAATCTTATAAAGAAACCATCCATCATAGTATTTGATTTGTTCTGTATGTAATATTCAGAATCCTACTGTGTAAACTTTTATGTCGTTCAGGCTTCACCAACAACAACAAAAATTGTTTTTTAGGAAAGGAAATAAATAAATATCTTTCAGAGCAATTTAACAACTATTTAGGCTTAAAATGTGAACCGAGGAGTACCGTTTTACAAGGTTACTGTTTGAGGGAAGATCATATCAAAAAAATAACAAAAAAAGGCTAATGTTGAAAAATGGTAAAAAAACAAATCTAAAAGAAATAAATGATAAATAAAAAAGAATAGGAAAATAAATAAGAAAATTAAAAACAAATTTTTCACCCATATTTATGAATTAATATTTCTAATAAATAAACACCCTCAAGGAACAAAGAATAACGTAAAAGGAAACTTTATCCATGAAAATGTTAATTAATCACTTTATTGACGCATTAAAACATTAACCAAATAACGAAAAAGTTTCCTAATTGAAGGCTAAGATGGAAATGATTATTTCCGTAATTAATTAAGAAGAAAATGACATCGGCTCCGGCCCTAGTAAAAATGTAAATTAATTCAAGAATTATAAGAAAATTAATCATCTTCTGCAAACGAAACACCAACCGAATAAATCAAACAGCCTTCGAGAAAAGGGTCAATTAAAGACATTTATTCTCTCTCCCCCCTCTCCTGAAAAAATACTATACCTATTTTCATTTTTCTTCTTAATTTATATATTAATTAATATGAATAATTATACGCGTTAATATTAATGACATACCATTATAGCCATAGAAAGTTGAACGTGAAAATTGTAAACGGATACTTTATTTTCCTTGTGGTGGTGGTACTCATAAATGTTTCAAATTTTACACGAACTAACGAAAAAGTTCCCAAGTCACCTTTAAGGACATATTTTTACTTTCACTTAACGCTTTAGGTAGGTAGTGGCATATTTCGAATTCTGGTTTTAAACTAAAGTACTTTCCTTTACAATAGCTCAATTTTTAAAATTATTGTAATAATTTTCTTTACACAATTTTTTATTTATTTTTGGTATTTTTATTTTACAAATAACTGAAATCGATAAACTTTTGAACTTTATTTGTCTTCTTTTTATAAATAACTTTTCTATTCATTTTTAAGTATGTAAGACTTGGGATTTGTTACAGGTAACAGATTTAAAAGCCCAATAATAGAAACTTTAGAATACGTTTTACATAGATAATTTAAACATTTATATAAAAATAGTTGTAATTAACTGCCTAGACATAAATTATTATTAAAGACCTATCCAATAACCAACCACTTTGTTTAAAACGAATTATATTTTTTAAATATATGAAATGAATTATTTAATAAAAGATCAGGCAATCTTCACAATTATGTTAACCAAGTAACGAAATTCAGATCTTCAGTCTATTTATATAGTTTTGTTTCATGTTCAAGTAAAGTATTTAAACAAATATTCTCGCTTGAGTTCAAAACTCAAATATCTCAATAATTACTCTATCTATTAATCTAATTCAGACTAAATATAAGGAGCGATGGAATGGAGAGTTAGTCTTGCTCTGAAGACCGAATCATGTGGTTAATTAATTAATTAATCATTAATCATGTGGATAATTAATATTTAGATATTTTAAAATAAAATCTGAAAGCAGGAGAGTGAATAATTATGAATACTAATCAAACCAAATTGGTTTCATTCAATGGTATTAAAAAAAAAAAAAAAAACTAATAATAAACTATTATATTTTTCAATATCAAGGTAACTTTTTTCAAGAAAAAACTAATCAGCGAATAGCTTTAGGATATTTTTATGGAATTTGAAAGTACTCAGGTTATTATAGTTAATGCGATAAAAAAAAATTCAACTCTAGAACGAAAAGCGTTAATTAAAATTGAGCTTTTTTTGAGCAATTAAAAAATTAAAAATTGTTTTTAAGATAAAATTGAAATTAGAAAAGGAAAACCCCATAGGTGAACCAATATTCTTTTTTATTTTAATGTTATATCGGTCACTAATAGGTCCACAACCTATAAAAGAAAAGAAGGTAAGTTATAATTAATTATAATTAATTTAAACCAATATCGATTTCGCCCTCGAAGCAATTCAGCTTCCAACCCTGCCACCTGACATAAAAATTTCCCACACCATCTCTTTAAAAAATAAAAAAATAAAAATAGAAGAAAATAAAAAGAGAATTCATCAACATGCTGCTGCACTCACAACTAAAACTACAACCGAAATTAGACCAATTGAAGCAACAGTCGGGCAGGCCCTGATTCCCGTTAGTAAACATCAGATTACTGTAAGAGCATCAGCCGCTTGTAAACAAACTTCCACAACACAGCTAAACATAATATTTTGGAACTCCCATGGTTACAACAACCTCGTTGATGAAATCTATACTTTCAAGAAATACCACATAGTATGCTGCTCAGAAACCTGGCTGACTTCGAAACCCATTCACCCACCCTCAGATGACTTCACCATAGCTGCCTTCTCACCAGCCTTAAGAACTGCCTCTCGAGGGAGAGCTGCAGGTGGGCTCTTAATTTTAACCAACAATACTAACCCATTTAACATAACAGTTTTAGAGATATCTTCTAAATGGATAATTATTAATATTAATTGTTCAGAAGAAATTATCACTTTGATATTTTTGTACTTTAATCCATCAACAGATTTGTACTCTACACTAGATAATTTAGAAAATAGTGTGAAAAAATTTACTTCAACCAAAGATAATGCTATAATAATAGGGGGTGATGCAAACTGTAGAATAGGAATTGACAATCAAATTTTAAATGACATTAAGTTCTTTAACCTAAGTCCGATTCACAGATCTCTTGATGAAACTAGTAGTTCAAAAGGCAAAATCCTTAAAGAATTTATGGACAATAATGGATTTATCATTATTAACGGTAGAACCAAAAGTGATTACCCAGCGTGTTATACATTCCTAACCTCAGTTGGTAAGAGTATACCCGACTTAATATGGTGCTCAGTACAAAATTTATCCTTAATAAAAGACCTTACTACTTTAACCAATGTAATCAACTCTGATCATTTCCCCCTCTTGTTATCACTATACATAGAACCCGATAATTCACATTTAACTCCAGCTACTAAAAAAGGGCTTCCAACATTTAAGAAAATCATTAAATGGGACCCAAACAGGGCACCACAATTTACCCAAAAAATCGAGACATCAAAAAACATAAATATAAACGCAGAATGCTCTGTACATCAAATGAGTGAAAATTTGATTAATGCCATAACCGAAGTTGCTATCAGTACTGGAATGCAACACAACCTACGCTGCTATAATAATAACACACAGCACAATAATAAACAGTGGTTTGATTTAGAATGTTTAAACCTAAAAAAGAATGTCAAAAAACATTTAAAAGAATGCAAAAAATCTAGGTTTAGTGAAAATGCATTAGTAAAGTATATATCGATTAAAAGCACATACAAAAAACTTATTGAAACTAAAAAAAAACTTTTCTATCGTAAAATAACTGAAACTTTTGAAGACATTAAAGACTCAAAATCATTCTGGAGTACTATAAACAAATTCCGCCCTAAATCTAAATCGTATAATCACATATCGTTAGAGACTTGGGAAACTTTTTTTCAAGAACTATACGGCACAAAAATCCCATCTGAGATCTATTTTTTCGGTGTCACTCACCCATTGCTGGATTCCCCTATAAGTCAGGAAGAAATACTAAATAGCATTAAAAACTCAAAATCTAGCTCGGCTCCTGGACCAGACGGAGTATCGTTTGATTTCTATAAGCACCTGCCTTACAACTGGTTACAATATATAGAAACCTTTTTCAATAGAATCATTTCTTCTGAATTAATCCCACACATGTGGACAGAATTAAATATGATTATGCTGTACAAAAAAGGAGACAAGTCAGATCCTGAAAACTATCGTGGTATAGCTCTAGCAAATTGCCTACTTAAGATCTTTACCCAGATATTACTGAACCGTTTTCTAATATGGGAAGAAGAGGTTAAAATTTTACCAGAAAACCAAGCAGGCTTCCGAAAAGAAAGAGGGTGCTTGGATAACATTTTCGTCCTTACAGCCGTGATCCAATTACAACTACGGCTTAGCAAACGCTCAGTTTATGTAGCCTTCATCGACTTTAAGAGAGCGTTTGATTCAATATCCCATGAAAAACTATGGTATAAATTAAATAACTTGGGTGTTAGCTCTAAAATAATCCGCCTGTTGAAAAATTTATATGACAACACCGGTCTTCGCGTCAAATTAGGTAATAATACCACAACAAAAATCAAAATGACCGAAGGTCTCTTACAGGGCGAAATTTTAAGCCCCTACCTTTTTGCACTATTTATAAATGACATAGAACATTACTTCCGGTCCAGAGGTGCACATGGCCTTAATATAGATGGTTACCACGATGTTCTGACACTGCTATACGCTGATGACCTCACAATATTAGCCGACAGCCCAGCAGATCTAAAATTAAAATTAAGACTTCTGGAGGAATACAGTTGTGAAAACTCTCTTACAGTCAACAGTTCAAAATCTAAAATTTTGCACTTTCACAAGGGACGCAAACCTGCCAGGATCCATCAATTCCTTTATAAAGAAAACGAAATAGAACAGGTTAAGCATTTTTCTTATCTAGGTGTACTATTTTCAAATTCGGCCTTGTTCTTAGAAGCCAAAAATAACGCTGTGACAAAGTTTAAAGTAGCCAATGCATCACTGCACAAAATACTTTCTAAATCAAAATGCCAGAACTGGGACGCTATCACCAAATTATATAGAGCTTTAGCTAAAAGTGTGCTTTTGTACTGTGCTCCTATTTGGAGCCTGAGATATGTAGACAGCCTGGAACAAGCACAAGTAAATTTCTTCAAAAGACTGTTACTGCTCTTGAGATGTACCCCGAACTACATTATAAGAAATGAAACAGGTATTGACCACATATTTATTTCAATAATAAAATCTAGTATTCACTGGCTGTGTAAAATCTTAAGAATGAAAAATGACAGGCTAGTCAGGTTATGCTATAATAGGTTATTAGTACTGGACCAGTCACCGGCAAACAAGCCACAATATAATTGGGTTACCCAGGTTAAATGTATTTTCACTACAGACTTCATAAACTTATGGCTCAACCAAGACCACAATCTGTTTAAATCAAACCTAAACAAAATAATTTCCTACCACAAATCACTATTAAAAAATAGGGACCTCGAAAATATTTCGCTGTCTACTTGCTGCCCATTGTACAGTAACCTCACTCATATATCCGGATCCCCCCAGAACCATCTAACCGCCAACATCCCTTTCCCATTACAACAAACCATCAGCCAGATTAGAACTGTTAGTAAATATTCCATGAAGTTTAGTATAAACAATATTACCCATAAAATAGATCCAAACTCTCAATGTTTATTATGTAAAACACACGCCAACGAAGACATATACCACTTACTGATCAACTGCCCAACATACATCGATATCAGAGCTCAATATTATCCAGAAATAGCAACATCCAATAGTAAAATAGAACTCCTTCACAATAGACTTTCATCCAATAGTAAATATGACCTTATAAAACTATACCAACTGCTAAACAACATACTAAAATACCGCTCCGCTCTCCTACACCAATAGACAACTAACTGATTACAAACACCATGTATCTTCTCCCCGCATCACAAAATATTCACCCAATGTGCTATATTTTATTTTTAGTTTAGTGTGCCGCTGTAATTATTTATTAATGTGTTAATATATTTATTTATGTTAATTTATGTTGATATATTTATTGTAATTTTGTTTGAATACCTCTGGTAAATCTGTTTTATTATTATTATTTACTTTTTTTTACATGCTCTCAATGGTTTATTGATATATAATATATTACAGTATGTTCTACAATTATCATAAGTTATATTATGGATCACTAGATTATAGATTCCTACTAACCACTACTAAAAAATATTGTGCATGGCCATTGCTCCTGCTATAAGGAGAATTCCTTTATAAGCAATAAATAAATAAAAAAATAAAAAAAAATATAATTAATTTGCAGTAATTACTAATATTTAATAAACAACGGGTTATTAATTAGGATAAAGAACGTAATCTTATACAGTGGCTCACAGTCAAAATGATGCAAATGAATATTTTGATTTCAAATGCTATTTACTTCCTCTTTGTTAAAATTTTAAAACCAATGCAGATGAGGCCATAATGATTCATTGTCATACATTAAATTTATATGATCAAATCAACTCAGCAGCAATTATAGAAAGAGAAAAAAAATTCTTCATTAAAACTCCTAGGAATTGAAGGTCACAGTGAAAAAGATGCAACGTTTACTTCCGTCTAGAAAAAAGTGAAAGTGACAAGTATTCTTCGATTATCGGGTAAATAAGTTTATTAACCTTTTAATTTCATTTCATTCTTTCAATGAAAACAAAACTAAACCATATGAATTCAAGTAATCAGTCTAGTTCGAGCTTCTGCCTAAAATGGGAGCGCATACAACTATTCGTGAGCGAGAAATAGTGATTAACAATTTAAAAATGGACAAAACACAATGAAAAATCGCCTCTACTATCAATAGGAGTTATGCCCTCGTTCAAAATATTATTGAAAGTTTTAAAAACGAAAATAGAATAATAAGAAAAGCTAGTGTGAGTGCAAAACAGTTTATTACTGGTAATGATGAACGTTGGATTTTGCGCCAAATAACAAATAATCTAAAACTAGGTGCTCCAAAGTTGACCAAATTAGTTAAAAACCAGTTATATTAAATGGTATGTGCTGAAACCATTCGAAGGGTCTTAAGAAAAAACCAATACAATGGTAGAGTTGCATGGCAAAAACCTTTTATCAGTGACAAAAATAAAAAGCTTCGAATCAATTTTGCTAAGGATTGTTCAACAAAAGACATGAACTTCCGGAAGTGTTCAGTATTCGAATGAGCCAAAATTTAATTTATTTTGCTCTTATGGAAGAGGTTTCTTCTAGAGAAAGTCAATTGAAGACCGCCATGAAAAAAATCTTCGCCCGTTCATCAAACCTGGAGGTGGTCATGTCATGGTTTGGGGGTGTATTGCTGCCTCAGGAGTAGGAAATCTTCATTTTATTGAGGGAAAAATGAAGAGAAATTTATATTGTCACATCCTGAAAGAAAAATTTTAAAGTAAATGCAAACGAGCTTGGAATAATAAATAATTTTGCTTTTTAGATTGATAACGATCCCAAGCATTCTTCTTATCTTGCAAGAAAATGGTGCTTATATAATTGCCCCAAACCTATAAATACACCTCAACAATCACCAGACCTAAACGTCATAGAGAATTCATGGAGAAATTAGAAACAGAAGTGAGGAAACATGAGATATCAAATAGAGAAGATCTCAAAAAGGTGCTTCAACAAGAATGGGACAAGATAAGCACGTCTTAAACAGAAAAACTTGTCCAATCCATGCCCAATTGTTCGAAAGAGATAATAAAAAATAAAGGCTTACCTACAAAGTACTCAAATTCAAAATATTTTTGATTTTGTGGATGTTTTTAATCTTGCATCATTTTCACCGTGACCTTAGAAGTATATATTTATTCATGAAGTTTTAGTTTAATTTTAGGATTTGATCTCAAATAAACTTTTAAGTATTGCCAATTCTAGCCTAATGTTTGAACTTTATATTTGTAAACAAAGATGGTTGAAAATAAATTTTGGGTCGGTATAAAATAGTATTTTTTTTTTCAAAGTTAATTCCTTGCATCATTTTGACTGTGAGCCACTGTACATGCAACAACAAGGGAACGCACTCACTCCATTGTTTACCAAATGGAACATGACACCATAATAAGGGTCTGGCCACACATGTCCGCACCGGATCCGCACCGTAGCATTAATATAGGTTATGTTCAGAATATTTTTAATTTAGCCTACATATTACCTTTAGTTATGCCTAAAGGTCAGGCCACACATGTCAGACACATGCCTCTTTAGGCATAACTAAAGGTAATATGTAAGTTAAATTAAAAATATTCTGAACATAACCTATATTATTGCTACGGTGCGGATCCGGTGCGGGCATGTGTGGCCAGACCCTTATTATGGTGTCATGTTCCATTTGGTAAACAATGGAGTGAGTGCGTTCCCATGCTGTTGCATGTATAAGATTACGTTCTTTATCCTAATTAATAACCCGTTGTTTATTAAATATTAGTAATTACTGCAAATTAATTATAACTTACCTTCTTTTCTTTTATAGGTTGTGGACCTATTAGTGACCGATATAACATTAAAATAAAAAAGAATATTGGTTCACCTTTGGGGTTTTCCTTTTCTAATTTCAATTTTATCTTGAAAACAAATTTTAATTTTTTAATTCGTCAAAAAAAGCTCAATTTTAATTAACGCTTTTCGTTCTAGAGTTGAATTTTTTTTTATCGCATTAACTATAATAACCTGAGTACTTTCAAATTCCGAAAGCTATTCGCTGATTAGTTTTTTCTTGAAAAAAGTTACCTTGATATTGAAAACTATAATAGTTTATTATTAGTTTTTTTTTTAATACCATTGAATGAAACCAATTTGGTTTGATTAGTATTCATAATTATTCACTCTCCTGCTTTCAGATTTTATTTTAAAATATCTAAATATTAATAATTATTTTGTAACACTTGTGTGGATTTAAATAATTTTTATTAAACGTATAACTAAAGGTAATATGTAAGTTAAATTAAAAATATTCTGAACATAACCTATATTATCGCTACGGTACGGATCCGGTGCGGACATGTGTGGCCAGACCTTAATACGTCCCAATCACCAAGGCTTCCGACTTAGCCTAAACACATAGATACAAAAGTATCTTTTGTTAAAAAACCAAGTAAAATGAAATAAAAAAAACCCTAAGTTTATTCTCCCTCATCAACCATATTGAACCCATATTTTTATTAGTATAGAATAAATAAAATAAAAATAAAAAACTGAGGTAGATTCATAACATACATGCTCATTAATTATAACAAACATAACCTTCTTGATCATTAAATGAAGCGTCTTTGAAAAAGTGAATTCCGTTAAAGCAATTAAAACTTTGAGAACAGCACTGGAAAATCTTTGGTTCTAGGAAAAAAATCTTTTCTAGGAAATATATTTTTCTTTGTTCTCAATAACTTTTGCGATTCAGTAAACAACTTTAAGGCAGCACTAACATCGAAAAGTGACAGCCTCTGCCTTTAAGCGCCCATGACGTATAAAATTCATTAATTGAAAAATCATCATATTATTTCTCTAGGTCTTTTTTTTGTCGGTACGCCATAACTTCCTTAATACTTCATCAAATTTCATGAATGAGATTTTAAAGTTTTCCTTAACCGCTACACCGAAAACATATACAAATCAATCATTTCGATTGCGAATTATAGGCGCAAAGCCGCGGGTTTTGCGAGAAAATGGTCGTAGAGGTTTCTAAATGGAGTCAATCTTTTCAGGTTTTCAAGGGGATAACCTATTCGTTTGCGAGTTGTAAGCGAAACTGCAATCCTCAGCGAAAATGGTCGCATAGCTTCGAAGATGTAGTTTTTTCACATTGTCGAGAAGAACATTTTTAGCTGTATACACTTTTCCGATTGTCGCCGTCGTTTGCGAGTTACAAGCGAAAACATGCGATTTCAGTCAATAAAATAAGCGCACTCGCTTTCCGCCAAACTGATATCTGTATTTCCATGTTCCGTCTGTGTCCATGACGTACTAAATATGCAATATACGATACCTAATGTACGGTTTGTGGGGGAAACTGGGAATCCTCGGCACATGGCGACTTTAAGAGGGTTGATGCCACTTTCCTCTAAATACAGTTTCCTCGACTTTGTGATGATCTTTTTTTTCGGTTAGGACCAAGCTTGAAACTGACAAAAATAACCTCAAGCTGTGATAGAACCCATACTCCTCAGTGATAACTCCATACTCTATTATAGAAATGTTTATCTAATTCCCTAATAAAAAAATGCAAACTAAAACGTGCATTAGAATTAGAATCTACCCCCTCTCCGGTCACCACTTCATACTGTCGATAGTTTAGACTATATATTAGTCTTACCTATTACTATTAGCGATATTTGTACATCACTAAGTTCTAGGACGTTGTTCAACGTAACAGAAATACAGATCTTTTTTGGTTTTCTACTTCTCAATACATTCATGCTAATACTTTAAATGAACACGGAGTAATCTATTTCTGGTCGATTCCTAGGGGGGACTTTAGTTAACCGTTTTTGTAGGAGAGCACTTGATGTATTTACCAGAGTCTCTCCTGTTCAGTTCAGATTTTCGATTATCCCAGACAACAAGGCAGGATCTTGTTGACTGCTCTCCACCATCCAACTGGTGGAGGGCTCCAATTGGTTCCTCGCTGAAGAATGGAGGGCAATGAATACCAAACTCCTCTTAAAGGATGAATTAAACATCAATGTTCTGTCAGGAAGCTCTTCGGAAAGACCTCATTTCGGCATCTCTAATGAGTTTAGGGAGAAAGGGTCATTGCTCAAGGACAGTGATCGATGACTTCTTTTTTTACCTTTTTTTTTTAACCATTTTTCCTAACTTATGTAAATATGTTATTATCAACAAACTTTATCTAGTAACGCAAGATGTTTAGTATGTTAAACAGTTAATAATTTAAAATCAACTTAGCAGATAACTTTTTCGAAATTTATTTTCACTAGATTCGATTTTATTAAGAACGAGCATTGAAATTAAAACTAATAAAAAGGAGAGCGAAAATATCAATATTTAATTTTATATTGACATATATTTCTGTAAAAAGGAATAAATGAATATTCAAGGTTTCTGACATTTGACAATTCAATGAATATGGATTAAACTTTTCTCATTTTTAAGAAGGGTCAGAAAAGCATCTATTCTATGTTTATTTTTTATTTTTTTTTATCAAATTGCAGGTATTTCATTATAAAGAAAAATATTTTATTTTCATTATTGTAAAAAGCTCAATTTACTCTCTTTTATCACTATGCCGACGCAGATCAGTAAAATATTTTTTTATTAGAATAATTTTACAAACATGTTGAACATAGTATAATTTCAAAACTGTTTATTACATTAATGCAAGTTAGACATAGGGCGAATCACTGTAGTGCCATTAGCTTTGCCATTAGCTATTATCGGGGTGAGGACAGGCGAGTAATACCTGACATCCTATTTGCATATAATCAACATTATCCTCTACTGGAGTGCCCCTTCGAATGCAAGACATTCCTTGGTGCAACATTGTCTATTGCGCCACACAGACGGACTACTTAATAAAAAAACAGAAAGAAGCGCCGTAAATTATTTTATTTTAATCTAAGGTCATAGAGCACGAATATTTACTAAAAAAAAATCAAAGATTTCTAATAACTAATAAAAATATTAAGTTATCGATAAACTTAGCGTACCTTCGCATACATTTCGACAGACACTTAACCTTTACACGACATTTCGACAGAAAAATCAAGATATTGTGCAGACGACATACCATAATGTATATCTGTGATCACGCCGGCGCTGTTATACGGGCCACCACTGTTTCAGCATTCAAGCAGAAAAACTCAGAAAAAGCTGAAATCTTTTCAAAATGGAGTAATAAGAAAAATCTTAAAAGGAACTTCACTCCGAAAGGACATAAAAGAAGGTCTAAATTTGTCAAAAATTAGACTTACTTTTAACTAAGCAGCAGAAATAATTTTTTGAGACGTCAAAGACCCTCTTCAAAAAACCCCCTCTTCAAAAACTTTACTCCATCAAATGCCCCAAAACGTTGGCAACAATTAAATAAAGATTTATTATAAACATAGAATATAAGTAAAAATATTATCATATCAAGAATGTTTTTTGCACAATTATCGTATCCTTATGTAAGGTTCTAAGAAATCCTACATCACTTTGCTGAGGCATAATTAATAAAATATTGATAAGAGCCTCATTAAAAACCCATTACGAAACGCTGTTTTTCAAGTTATCTCAAGCTACAGTGCCGTTAATGTCGTTGTCGGTTATTGAATATATTCATTAATAAAATGGACAATAACTGACTCCACAAAACCGGTGAGTCCCATCATCAGAGACAGATTTGTGATTGACACAGACCTATCACATCAAACTGACAAAAAAATACTCTTAAAATGCACCCTGTGCAGTAAAATAGTTTTTTCTGTACGAATACAGAAGTTCCTCATGTTCCTGCCATTCAACAAATAACAAAAACGAAGAAGGGGCTAAGAAGAAAAAAAAATAACTATAATATAATAATATGAAGAAAATGTAAATTTAACAAACAAATTCATCACTAATAAGTAAATGAGTGAGTCATTAAATTTTAACGCGTTACACAACGCTATTAAATGTATTTACTATGCTTATATCCAACAATTTATTAAGCTACATAAATTCTTCCTTCAACTCAGTCATTCTACGAATAAAATGTTATCTTCATGATTCGTTATTTTCGGAAAATCCAATCTTTTCTTTTGACCGGTAAAATTTGCAGAACGAAATATAGTTTTCAAAACAATTACTTTTACTTTACTTTACTCTAACAATAATTTTTTGAATTTATTTCTAATACCTCTCCTATATTATCATAATTACATTTTCATACCTTTTATACACACCGAAATAATAACTTATATTTTTAAAGAATTTAACAAATAGTTGTTCAAAACAAAAAAAATAGTTGTTCGTACGGTTATAATACGGCATTTGCGAAGTGATATGATTATAGTTCTCTCTGACTGCTATTATCTATCCGTTGTTAGTTTGCCTCTACTTCAATAAACATAGAGGCAAAGTCATCGAGAAACCTTTGCTCTAATTCTGCACAATTCTTATTTCTATATGAAGAGAAATAAAGTTTTTAAATACAAAATTTAAAAAACATTTTTAACAAAGATTCGGCCATGTATCAACATTCTTAAAATTAAACTAATTTAGATTTGATTAATTACCTTTACATTTGAAAAATTGAATATATATAAATGTACTTATTTAAATTAAAGTAATAATACAGGTTTTTATATCACTAGGAGGGAGAAAAAAAGTAAATAATACAAAAATAAATGATAAAAAGGAGAAAGCAGACCACGAATCGATTAGAGAAAAAAATAAAAGCTGGGCATTAAGTGGTATAAATCAAGCATCCGCCCCTATTTGTGATAATGCTCCAAGAGGCGTATCGGGGAAAAAAAAATACCAAGAGACCTTTTAGTTTAGAATATTGGAATGCTAACAATGGACGATTTTTCGACGATTCTGTTCATAAAATTCAATTATATTTTAGTTTAACATTTAGTTTTTGTTTTAAACTAATTCTATATTCAGAGTGAATACACTTGTAACTATGAATACAAAAGATATATAGTATGAACAACATTTACTCACTAGAATAGGAAGTTAAAAATCTTTTATTTTTATAGTATTTATATTTTAATATTGAATATAGTTTTATTTGCACATGTCGAAACTAAGTGACAATCAGCTAATGAGATATATTAACTGCTGTTATACTGGCATTTTTTGGCATGAGGGCAGATAGTTCCCAGTGTCAACATCCAGGTCTAGCTTCATGAGTAGTGGTCACTCATTCAACTCATTTTTAGTCGACTCATATAAGGCCGTGTCATTAATAGGTTTTTTGTTTTGTCCGGGCAATTCAATAAGTAAGACAGAATAAAGAAGTCACATTTGGTAAATGTGAGTATTTTTACTAAACTTTGTAGGTTAGTAGTGCGTTCGTTATTATTCGTAAAATTATGGATTGAAAAGTTTTCGTGAGTGTGTCTTTTTTGCTGAACCATAAATTTGTGTGAAGTATGTCCATATGGGTTTCAGTAAATATTTGTATATATTAAGTTTCTGTCTGATTTGTGTTGTGATTTTTCATCAAATAATTTAATTTTTCCAAAGTGTATATTTTTTTTAGACTAATAATGTTAGCAACAAAACACCGCATACCCACTTACAATTACCAACTATCGAACAACAAATAAGAACCATTTATCCTGGCTTTCATATCAAATTGCACGAACATAATATCAGACTTATTAATGACATGGCCACGACTGGCATGCCTTTTATGAGGCAACTGAAAAAGCGTTAGATGAGAGATCTCTCTTGAAAAAAGACGCTGGGCACTATCATCCCTCATGCCTAAAATGCCAACATAACCGGAGTTTATATCTCATTTGCTGATTGTCGCTTGGTCGTGACAGGTGCAAATAAAAGTATTTAGTGTATACAACAAAAAAAAAAGACTGGTAGATATACTGACTAATTGAAATATTTAAAACTGAAATAAGGAAAATTATTATGTAGCTTTTGGCGAATACAGATTCGAAAATTAAGAATACAGCTTAGTGAGATAATTGATTCAAGGGGATCTTTGGCTGCGTTTCCTGTTGGGCTTGTCCAGATGTAGGATGAGAAAGATTTTTGTTAAATTTTATACTCGACTTCTTCATCTTATCTGGCATCTCGATCAACTTGATGAGTCATAGCCTGCTCCAAAAAGGATTGCCAGTCCTCCCTATTGCGTGCCACTGTTTTCCAATTTCTCAGAACCAAGCAGTTTTCTGGAGCCTGTAGCCACACAGTCTTCCCATCGAAGCTTGGGACGTGCTACTAGCCTGGTTCTATACACTTGTTCACTCAAAATTTTCAAGGGGATCTCGCCGTGGTTCATTCTCATGACATTACCTGCCCGGCGGAGTAGTGCAAATTTGATGAAGGTCGACATTGATATCTTTATATATCGCGCTTGTTTTTGCGTTTGTTCATCTCCTCCTGGAGCCCTGCTCACACACCCCTCCACTATACTTTCACTAGAGGGTATTATCCTCAGATCGGAAGGTCTGGAGGAAGACCTGCCGAACCTGTATACCGAACGGTAAAAGAGGAAATAGGAGGAATAAGTAGGACTAGATGGTTGCATACAAAGCATTATTCTTAAAGCTTTATTTAACATTAAGATCAACGTAGCTGCAGTAGATAACAAGTGGAGTCGTTTTACGGATAATGCTCTTCGTCGTCTAAAAAGCCTTAAAACTAAACATAGAAGCAATCATGAAAAAGATGACGATACTACAGAAGTACATATTATTAATAACATGCGCTATATATAATAGGAAGATGAAGAAAGAAGGCTCGAGTTGAAATGTTCCGGGCCAAATGGCTTGTTGACGAGGAGAATAGCGAAGGGGGGCAAAAATACAGGAAGCCGACTGGACTGACACAATGGGAAGCATGATAAGCCCATTAGGTTGACAGATAGTGGGAGTATTCCCACCCTATAGCAGTCTCCAAGTCGTGGGAGTCGTCCGGTGGACTTACGGGTCTATAATTACAGAAGGAAAAGGGGGAGATTAATGAACAATATTAAGCCGAAATCTCTTGAAGAACATTATTATACTCTGTAGCTGAAATAAGCAGATCATTCACTTTCACTAAATTACTAAACTATTACACCTTCATTAGCAAGCCTGAAGGCATCACCTATCTTCACTCCTCTTGTTCTTCAATATAGCGCTTGAAATTAAGACAAATTAAGTTGTTTAGTTTTTTGTCAATTCTAAGCGTTAACATTAAAATTTCTGCAGCTGCTTGCCATGGATTAGAAGAGGTTGGTTACCTATAGATAACCCGTCACGATTAGCTCTCGTGGCTCAAGCGGACGCTAAAAAAAAATGTCTACATCCTAATTACTTGATTCCTACATCCTAACTTCACTTACACATGATATATTTTTCCATCTCGTCAATAAAGGCCTACTTAAAATATGTTCTTACGATGTAACTAGACAAATGCTTCTAGCACAGTGAATTTCTACTATTTTTTGGAGTTGATATAGTTTTTATTTTTATGTTATATACGAACGATAAAAATTTTATTATTTTAAAATATACTTAAATTTAAAATATTTAAGTTACTTTTATTTAATCATAATAAATTATCACTTACTATTGTATTATAAATGTGGGTTTGAATAATTTTACTGACGTAAAATTACAACTCAGAAATGTACAAACAAACCATTAGAACTCAAATTGGTAAAAACGTTACGAAACATAAACTATCACAGACTGAACAGTGACTCAGCAGTAACTGGATTCTTCGCTGGAAAAGGTTCGAATAAGCCACTAACATCGCTTCTTATACATGGCATTGCTAGGAAACCATCCAGAAACTTCCAACATGTGATCACCTATAATGCATGACTTTAAATGTCCCAGGCAGTTCTACAACTATGTACAACCTAACAGAAATAAACACCTGTTTTAGTTTCACGTCACAATACCATATAATGATAATAATAATTATAATATTAATTAAGTAAGTGATTTCTTTTTCTGAAAAACTGTCATTAGAGGCTATGGTCCCACTAGTTGGGGAAATATATTATTACCGAATCGAATATAAAAGTTCAAGAGGGCGGAGGTGAAATCGACTATTTCAAGAGTAGCCCTGAATAGCTCAGTAATCGATAAAGCACAATTGTTTATTCATTCTAAAAGCCACTTTGATCTGCCAGGGGTATTATAGTCCCCCAATATTGTGGTCTTATCAATATTGACCCGGATTGCAACAGAAGAACCGAAGGTAATAATGTAAAAACCAGTTGATTAAATGAATAAATTAGAATAAATCAACTTAAAGTCAAACAAAAATAAATAAATGTAAAAAATAAAAGCTTCACTATGTATATAAAATGACAATACATTTTTGAATATGATAATAAAAATAAATACAAAAGGTTTGATAAAAAGTGATGGACTCAACTAGTACAGTAAACGTTGGAGGAGCAGCACCTGATACATTACACCTCTGAACATCTCTCTACACGGAAATATATCATTTCCAAAGATAGACTCCAGCCCTTTCGTGAAATGGAATAGGATTCAAGGAAATAACATTCCGCGTTTTATTCTAACAGCCAAATAGTAGCGATTTGTCAGAATTTGGGACTATTTATGTAAAACAGATGATGTAAACTTATAGTTTACGCTGGAACATGAATAACAAATGAAATAATTCGTTGTAAATAAGCGTTTTTTTCTGCTATGGTAAGAAGCAGATTATGTAAGTATGACAGATTTTGGCTGAACTTATTTTAACTTCTAATGAGACATGATATGAAAAATATTATGTGCTTTTATTTTAAAGAGAGTGAAATATTCTGTAAAAGCAAATGAAATGTTTAAATAATTACTTAGCGTTCTTGTTCCAACGACTGCAAACCAAATACGGCTGCTCCAATTGAAAACTGTTACAGATAAACGACGTATAACAACAAAGTCAATGTAAAACGAGCTCTTTAATTTTAAAATTAGATTTTCATTTGTATCTTTTTAGAGATACAAATAAAACGTTGAAGCATTCGTTGCTCTAACAAAGTACAGATATATAGCAGTTAAAGGGCCCCAGAAAAATTTTCTGAAGGAAATGTTGTTGGAAAAATGCGTGTAATTTATGCCTGTAATTTTCATGCAAACCAAGACTTTACTTTTACTATTACTTTTTTTTTAATCCTCCAACTTTTATTTGCACCTGTCATTGTTGTCAAGCGAGATTCAGCAAATGAGATATAAACTGCTTTATGTTGGCATTTTAAGGCATGAGGGAATATAGTGCTCAACAGCACATCATCCCGGTCTTGTTTTATGAGAGGAGGTCTCTCATCCAATTCCTTTTTGTCAGTCGTGGCCATACCATAAATAAGTCTGTTCAATTTGTCCGTCAAATGTCCGTGAAATTTGATATAAAAGCCATAATAGATGGTTCTTATTTGTTGTTCGATAGTTGTTAATTGTAAGTTGGCATGTAGCGTTTTGTTTAGTACTAATTTAAAAAAAAAAAATTACCCACATTTTTAAAGCTGACACGTTTTTTATCTATCTTTTCCCCTGGACTATTAGTGGAAATGAAAAAATATTACCTAGAACTATTTAGTTATGCTAGTACTTCAGTAGCCAAATGGATCTTAAATTTAAACGAATGGAAGAAGTAAGATGGTTTACAGCTACAGTAATTTTGTTTTATCAAGAAAATGTCTTTCATCAGAGACATTAAACCAGTCCGTTCTCTGTATTTTCATAAAAAAAAAGGGAAAATAAAAACTGTGAGGCTACGGACTCAAGAAAGCTGCTTGGTCTAAGAAATTGGAAGACAGTGGCACGCAATAGGGAGGACTGGCAATCCTTATTGGAGCAGGCTATGACTCATCAAGTTAGTCGAGATGAGAGATAAGATGAAGAAGTCAAGTATGGAATTTAACAAAATCTCTTTCAACCTAAATCTGGACAAGAACAACGGGAAACGCAGCCAAAGATCCCCTCGAGTCAATTATCTCACTAAGCTGTATTCTTAATTTTCGAATCTGTAATAGCCAAAAGCTACGTAATAATTTTCTTTTATTTCAGTTTTAAATATTTTAATCAGTCGGTATATCAACCAGTCTTCTGTAAATTAAACACCATGACCCTAGAATGGCTTCATTACATTTACAAAACCACTTGTTTATTTGAATTTTTTTTTTTTTTACACTTCGTACTTTTATTCGCATCTGTCACAAGCAAGCGACAATCAGCAATGAGATATAAACTCCGGTCATGTTTAGGCATGAGGGAAGATAATGCCCAGTGTCTTGTTTCAGGAGAGATCTCCCATCTAACTCTTTTTCAGTTGCCTCATAAAAGGCATGTCAGTCGTGGCCATGTCACTACTAAGTCTGATGTTATGTTCGTGCAATTTGATGTGAAAGCCAGGATAAATGGTTCTTATTTGTTGTTCGATAGTTGTTAATTGTAAGTCGGCATGTAGCGTTTTGTTTAGTACTAATTTAAAAAAAAAAAATTACCCACCTTTTGCAAGCTAACACGTTTTTTATCTATCTTTTCCCTTGGACTATTAGTGGAAATGAAAAAATATTACCTAGAACTATTTAGTTAGGCTAGTACTTCAGTAGCCAAATGGATCTTAAATTTAAACGAATGGAAGAAGTAAGAAGGTTTACAGCTACAGTAATTTTGTTTTATCAAAGAAATGTCTTTCATCAGAGACATTAAACCTGTCCTTTATCTGTATTTTCATATAAAAAAGAGAAAATAAAACGTAATCTATTCATTAGTTTTATAACAAAAAATTAGTTTAAGTGAATAACAGTTATTCATTCTTTCTTTTATACAGCACTGCAACGAACTCCTAATTAAATTGAAATAATAACTTTTTACCTATCTGTGTTTGGTATAATACTTTTATTTTTTAATTGCTTTTTTACTTCCATGAAAATCAATATAAGACAGACGTTCCAGCAAATGGAAATCTCCACACCAAAATCCTTCAACACGTCCCTTAATCTTTCAAAATTACTTAACATCCTGGCTGGTGCTAAGTAAGTTTAAAGTTTAAGACTTGGAACGCCAGTCTTAAATGGGTCAAATCAAATCTCTAGAAAAATTATACACGAGCTTCCCCTTAACCCGTATTCAAACATAGCTTTGCTAACAAAACACTAAAATGGATCATAGAGAAAGTGAACGATACCGAAGGAATTATCAATCGTTCTGACAACACACCTCATTTCATATACCTGTGATAAAACTATTCTATTGAAAAAAATGCTTATTTATCCCATTCAAATAAAATTGTATTTTCTAAATATAGATTTATTTATAATCTGAGGGTAAACAAACTTTTGAATGGGACTAGATCTTTGGCATCCAAACCTTCCTTAGCATTCAGTCTACTCCTTTGTAACGTTGTCATTGCTTCATAATACGTTTCAAACAAAAACCCTTTTTTTTTTTGTCAAACAAAACCCCATCATAACCTTAACACCCCATTTGTCCTCGACGTTATCCGAACCAAATTCCCAAAGCTCCACCTGAACCTTAGCCATCATCCGCATACTCTAGCGGAATTCCTTTCCAGCTCCAAACTCCTCTAGTGCTCCCTCCCGGTCTCCACTTGCTTTTAATACGACATGGCGAGAACCACTGGGATCTCCTGGAAACCTGTCTTGCCTCCCACATGTGGGTGATATGGCTCGACTCCTAACCCTTGACTGAATGTATATTTCAAATAAGTATGAATGCATTTGCATAGATTTTTTTTCTTTTCTTCTGTATTCATTTATTTTTACTTTTTTTTTTCTTTTGTATCTCTATAATTTCCTTTATCTAATTTGGTTATTCTTTAGTTGTTTCCGTATGTATCCTTAGATCACTAATACTAAATGCCTTTGATTGTGGCTGATTGTATTATTTATTTTCTAAAAATAAAAATTAAAAAAAAAAAAAACTACACATTAGTCCGCAGAAGCAGACTCATCTATGACAAAAGTCTCGTATATACGTTTTTGTGATTAACTGTATTTAAATAGCCAAATAGTCGATTTTTCGATCATTTTCAGTGTTTTCATACTGAAAATTTACAAAAAAGACAACTTACTTGTCAGAAGCAACCATCAGTAGAAGTTCAAACGAAGTTACACGAAATCATTAAATGCCACTAGAATCATTTAAATAAAATGGAACAGAACAGAATCATGAATAAATCACTAATCCAAACTGCTGTGATTTTAATTACGTTGCCTTGGTCCCAAAGAGCGTGTTATGAAAGCAACAGAAAAGTATTACTTTATTTTCGAGTTATTTTTAAAGAAATAAAAGCCCAATGGAGCCATCACGTACAAAATACAAGCTTACAAGCCATTTTATTTAAAGCGTTCGCTGCCATATAAGACTTAAATAAGAATTTGAAAACAAAGAAACATGAGCTTCACCATTGTTCCTCTCCAGAGAATGGCAGAAAGGAGAATAAATTAATTTTGTACAAAAATGCCATCGCTTCTAACAACTAATTTTGTTATTAACTGTTCTTAAATTACTAATAAATATTGATTAACAGAAAGATAAACGAATTATTTATAGTCTAGGATCAATTGATTTATTTATAGCTATAAATAAATCGGAAGCCGCTCGATGTCTAATTCCTTCATTTATAATTACAACCTAATTTAATATATTTATTTAATTTCTCTATAAATTATATTGATTCAGCAATTATGTCAGAAATTTCTGATTGTTTTATATTTACGTAATTACTTCTGATGGAAAATTTAAAAACTAAAAGTAGATGGGAATCTTTGAAATAATTACTTGTATTTATAGGACTGTATTTTTTTTTTTTTTTTTATGTAGATTATAATTTCTTTCTAGGTAATCAATCATTTGATCTTCCTTAGTTAGTCCATTTTAATGAGTAAAAAATTAACTCGGCAGTGATTCAATAGCAGATAAAGATCTCTTAAAAGTGCAATGATTTTTTTTTTTCAGTTATAAATGTAATTTTTCGATTATTAAAACTATGATTACCATTTCAGTAAATATAGCCCTTAGTAAAATGAAAATTATATATGCTAATCCCTTATTCCCACCTTTTTTAAAAAGACAAGTGGTCGATAAAACATCGACTAGAGAACTAAGCGCCAAACAATTTTAATAAATTAAAAAAAAAATACCGATTGTTATTTTTTAATCTTATTACTTTTTATTATAATTTTATAAGAAGCAAGTGATTCAAAATTGTTTGGCGCTAACATATTTTCTGTAAATCTTTAACTTTAGTTTTCTCAAAATAAGTAATTAGGAGCTAAGTTTACTATGGCTTCATAACGTCTAGTTATGTTTTCATGTAACTAAATTATCATATTTATTTCAGTTTTCATCTTAAATACTTTGATCCGCCTAGTTAAGGTTCAGATAGTGGTTCGATAAGAATCAGCAGCTAAATTTTACTTACATTAAATCATTTTTATAAGATTGGGTAGTAAAAGACAGAGAGTAAAACCGTAAGAGTATAATTAACTGTATTGTTTACACCTTAATCACAATTTCCCTATTATATACGAGTAGGGAAGGAATATTTCCTAGCGTGAATAATTCAAATGAAATTAACGTTATCGCGATTAGATTTGAATCACTCTAGGATCGATCCAATAATATATGCTGTTATAGCGCTTTGGATATAATACTTATTTTGGTACTTTTCAAATTTTTATCTACTCGCAATCAAAAATTCCACAGAATGAAATTTTGACAGTTTAACTAAGCAATAAACCTATTCCTAATTTTAGGGATAATTTTCAATTTTTTTTTTCATGCCCAACAGAGATATTAATCTTTAAACTTTTAAGATTCCATGATATTAAAAATTAGTATTAAAAATCGTGCATTCCACAGGATGAAATTTTGGTAATTAAGACCATCTATCTATATATATCCAATAAAAAAACAAAACAAATACTGAGTCATCTCCCTTCTTTTAATAAAATAAATTAAAAAACCCATTTTTGTATAATTACAGCTTAGAGCCTTAAAGGTGTTTACGGACAGTTATACTGAGTTTTAAGTTACTAATTGTAATAACCTTTCCTAAATTTCACATCTTTTTAAAGAGATGGTCTTTATTTGAAGGATAAGTAAAAGAGGAAATATTTCATTTGAAGCAGAGAACTAAAATAGCTAGAAATACGGGTACCATTGGCAAGATAAAAATTCAAAAAATAAACTAATTACATTTTTGTACTTCTAATCTATTTCACTTTTCACGATAAAAATACTTAAAAAAATAAAAATGTTGAAGCAACCGATTAATTTATTTTTGGACCACTTTATTTGTATTGGCCCCTACATCAATATTAAATATTATTTTTCTATTTCTACACTTAAAGGCTACTTGTCATTTCAAGAAGCAGTAAATCTTTAGAAGGGTAGTAAGATATTTGGATATTTTGTTTAATATTTGTTGTTTTTGTTATATATTGTTTAATGTTTTACTAAATCGATGAATTTGTAACAATAATATTATAAATCAAAAGGGATTTTTGACGTTTTATATTTTTTTCTTCTTCAAACAGGAAGTAAGCTGTTATCTAAAAAAACTTCAGCTTGGTCCAAAAGTTTGATCTGTGCTTGCTTTTTAATCTGATCACTATATAACACATTTTATTCTACTTCAAAGCTTTAAATCCACGCTCCTAAGAACTCTGTTGTTTTCTTGTATTTTTTAAAGATATATCACTCTTGAAAGTATAAGAGATGTGACAGTTAATTTAGTGCCAGTGTAAACTATATAAAAAAATTAAAAGCAAAAGATTAAATTGTCTGGATTGTAGATGGCCTCTGATTTCAGGAACAACGAAATCAAGTCAATACTATTTAATATCATTTAATAGAAACTCGAAAAACTTTTTTAAAAATTAAGCTGTTTATAATCGAAGAGGGAATTATTTAAATCAAGAAAAAAAAAAGTTATAAAATATAAAAATATAAATAAACCTTAGAATCCAATAAACACAGAATACGGAGCCCATCCCTTAGAATGTCAAAGGGCAGAAAAAGGAAAGAGTATAATGTACATACTCTCATTTACTGGTTGAATATATAGTATATGTTATGTTTACATAAGGACAGGGGGAAAAACCTCATATTAATATAGATTAGATCGAAACATTATAAACAGTAGACAAGAAGTATATACGAAAAAAATGTAATTAAATTTTTACTTAAAATTTAATTTAATATGATTAATAATTTAATATTATTGTCTATGACTATCTCATTCGCTGATTGTCAGCACCTTGCTGACAGGTGCGAATCAATAATTAAAGTTTAAAAAAATGAATAATTGATTAATATCTCTATTATTAACAATAATTTAGTTAAAAATTAATTATTCTGCTCATTGTTGACATAGAGGTGACAGCTGCGGTTCATAATTGGAATAAAATACATAGTTAATTTAAGTTTATTTAGAAATGTAATAGGTTTATGGTAAACTTAATGCATATGTGTCAGAGTTAGAGAAATTAAATCCACTGTTACAAATAGTGGCGCTCCCATCCCCTTACAATTTCGATATTAAAATTAAAGTTCCCAATCTATCGAATCTAGGAGACCTTTTGCCCAGCTCTGATAGATATGACACCTGAGTACATCAATTTGTTTAGATAAGTACAAATATCTATACCCAACAACCAGCCCCGAATTATTTGAAAACTAATACCATTTCTATATTTTTTGGGCGTTTTAAGAAGTATTGCAGCAAGATTATATTCCATTAATATGAGAAAGTTTATTAATAACGATAAATTATGTAATAAATAATGAACATAGACGTCTTTAGTGTGTAGAATCCCTGATATATCGCGTGTGAGTCCTGCTCTATATTTGTACTTTGTTTTTGTTCGTACACCATAAACTCCTTAATACATCACCGAATCCGATGATTAAGCCACCATTCCGAATTATAACTTATTCTCCAGTGCCGAAGACAAACATTTGACTCATAAAAACATAAGAAAAAAATTTATGCAGCATAGAAAAATTTATTTCCTCCGACCTGAAAATTACGAATTTTTCGTTGACTTTATAGAAAATAAATTCTGAGATTCCTAAACTTCCCAAAAAGATTTTTATGAAAACTCATGCTAATCAGATGATTATTATAAAAGTTGCATCTGATATTTCATTATTAATTTTTGTAATATACCAATAAAAATTATATTTTATATTTTTTGCTTATTTATATATTATCATTTGATATTTCAAATATTAATACCAATACAAAGTATCTTTCAAAAGAAAGGAATGGATTTCATTTCTTGTTGGTCAATTACTCATTGTTGAAAATAATGGACGATAATGGGTGTGAAAATTCAATAGGCTAACCTTGCCAATAATCGTCTGATTGTCAATTTTTGGGTAAATTAATATTATATTTAATTTTTAATTTGTAAAGATGTGTTTACATACAGAACCATTTATTAATATTTTTTGAGTTAGGGAAAATATAGTTCTCATATCTACATGTAATTTTTCCCAGGATTTTTTTTTGGAGATGAGGGTAATTATTTGTTACCCAATAGGCTCATAATAATTATTTATTGTAAATAATTATTTTTCAAATGTGGGTAATCTTCAAAATGTTAGCTCAATCATTAAATTAGATAAATATTATGGAAGAAATCGCAGTACCAGAAGAAATATGTGTCGTGAAAGGTTGGTGTTTAGGGGAATTATCAGCGAGCTAAAAGTTTTAAAGAGTAAGAAAAGCATTACTTCGTCCCATTAGTGAAATTTGGTGCAACACGTTATTAATTTTTTTAATGTTTGGGCGTTAAATAAGCAACAATAACACCTCTTCATTAATGAGTTACTAGATGGTGATTTAAGACTGATCCGACAGATGGGCAAGTACTAAAATATAATAAACCTAAGCATTAGGTTCGTTTTAAAAAAAAAAAAAAATTTCAATGTAATAGATTAAATAATAATACGGCAAATTTAATATTTACTATAAATAAAAAAAATATATAAAATTTTCGATATTGATGATTTCTATTGGAGATTTTTGGATAAATAAAGTCAATGAATATTAGTGCAGTAGCAAGTATTGTAAAATCTAAAGTCTTAAAGTTGTCAATTGAAATGTTCTTCTTAATTACAGAATGTCTTGATGATGGCACGGAGAGGCTTGTAAGCAAAAAAAAAAAGTTCAAAGTCTTTAATGGATAGGCGTTACTATTGGTGAAATAATGCCTAAAATTTGATATGGGAAAAGTATTACCTTTTTTATTTATTTTTTTCATGCAGCCATAGATGTAACTATTATCTTAATATTATCCTATATCTCCTTTAATTTACTGAAGTTCAGATTTACTATACTTTGTTTTTATTGATGATGATTATTTTGATTTACTATTTATTTAGATATTTTTTTAAATATTGCATGTATATGTTCAGTGAGAATTATCGCCAATGTCCTTTACTGTTACATAATAAAATATTATTCAATATAGAGCTTTATTTAAAAAAAAAAAAAAAAAAAAACTTAAGTTGAACCCCTGGATGTCCTGTAGTTCATGTGTATACTTTTTTATTATGGTAATTTTTTTATATGTGTTTCAATATATATTTTTTGTTTTGTTTTCTTTCATTCCACAACTCACCTGAAGCATGGGCAAGAAGTAGCAGAGGAAACTTCCGAATACCCAGTTCTGGACGAGGAGGATCATCAAAGACACCGGGAGTACGAGGAGGCACTCTACGATGTTTGCCAGAGCCATGTTGATAAGGTAGCAGTAGGTCTGGTCCCGGTAGAGCTTGTCCTTGACTATGCTCGCGATCATGGCGAGGTTGGCCACCGTCCCCGCGGTCACCAAGAGCGCGTACAAGAAGACGAAGAGCGGGTAGACGGTGGCCACGGAAGGCCTGAGGTGCGGCCTCGAGAAGTCGACGGTGTCGTTCCTGAAGCCCATGAGGAAGTGGACGATGACCTCTAGCCACTTGTGCGGTATCTCGCCGACCTGGCCAGAGACGATAGCTCCGCTGTCCTGGGGAGCTGGAACCATCCTGCCGCTACCGGCCCAGCTGGCAGACTGCCATTCCCGCCGCCCCCCTCCACCGCCGCTCCTCGCTACCAACTTATTTATACTACGGTAATACTTATCCTAAGTGTAAAAAATATAATCATGTTATATTATTAACATATTTAACGACTTGTTTTAGGCTTTATTTAAAAGTTTTGGGAAGTAGAAAATATATACTGGGTGTCCCAGACCTCGTTTAAAAAAAAAAATTGGGTAATACTGGATGTTAAACGGGGTAGAATGGCGCAGAAACTAGTTTCCTATCTCAATCTGTTAAGGAGATAGAATTTTTTTCGTTTTTATTTTTAAAATCTTACTTTTTTTTCTGAAAAATGACAGTTTTCTCTACTTTTGTTCAGCGTAGAAACAAAAACTTCCAAAGTAATGGATGCCGAACTTCCCATGAGTTAGAGCTAGTTTTACTTTTTTAAGACTAGAAAGAACAATGAATGAATACTAAATAATATAAAAAATGTATTAATAATCTAAAATTAAAAAAAAAAAACTCCTTTTGTTTAAATTTAAAAAATAATTTCTTTAAAATAAATTAAACTTTTTTTTTCTCTTCTACTAAAATTTAAAAAATGTTGAACATAAAAAATAGTATTACTATTGCAGAACTATATTAAAATGGATTATTGCAGCGCGTGTTCAAAATTCCCTCCATTACTTTTGATGCAGGCTTATATTCAACATTTTTGATGTAGGATTTTTTTTTTTTTAATTTTATATTATTAATACCCTTTTTATATTATTTAGAATTCATTCATTGTTCTTTCTAGTCTTAAAAAAGTAAAACTAGCTCTAACTCATGGGAAGTTCGGCATCCATTACTTTGGATGCAGGCTCTAGCATGCTCCCTCATTGCCCCTGCAGTGACATTCTCTAGCATGTTTTCCATCAGAAAAACTTCTTTTAGACTCAAAAGGTGAAGTGCAATTGTATCATGGGTTACACCACTAAAAAGCTAACTAAATTATGCTAACTAAATTATAAGAAAATATCATCGTTTTTGTTTCTACGCTAAACAAAAGTAGAGAAAACTGTCATTTTTCAGAAAAAATGTAAGATTTTAAAAATAAAAACAAAAAAAAATTCTATCTCCTCAACAGATTGTGATAGGAAACTCGTTTCTGCGCCATTCTACCCCGTTTAACATCCAGTATTACCCAATTTTCTTTTTTTTACACTAGGTCTGGGACACCCAGTATATAGGGGAAAGTGCCATATTATGGGATACTTTTTTTTAATATTTAATTGCTTGACTCTAAATTGCTTAGACGATTCAAAAAACGTTCTTACACATTTAGCAGTAGTAGTAGACCGTATCAAAAATTAAAAACACCCCATATCTCTTTTTTTTGAAATTTGTAATCATGGTTAATGTGAGAAAAGTAAAATTTGCACTTTTTGAAAATGGGTTCATAATATGGGATAGGGGGGTGTCCTAATATGGATACCTATCCCGTATTAGGGACCATTATATAAAATGATATATATTAGGGAAAATTTGATTACTATACAGACAATATTCACAAAAATATATGTTGTAAATGCCCATGGAAAAGTATGATCGGAAACACGAAGATAGCAAGTTCAAAACCCCGAGCCAGGGGTTATTTAATAATAATAATAAGTCTTTATTCATGAAATAGCACAATTACAAAATCAAAATAAGTTTAAGCTGAAGACAATCCTCATGGTAATCACCGTCTGAGGGAGTCGAGCAATAGCTTTAATTAAAAAATACTCATAACAAAAAATAAATAAAATATGAATAATAATAATAATAATAATAATAATAATAAAATAAAATACCTTTCTCTCTTTTTACAGATTAATATTGTTCAATGATGTAATATCTGAATAACTATTTTACTAAATCTTAAAACTAATATAATATAATATAATAAATAATTTAACTGTTTTCCATTAATAATTAAATTCTTTTATTAATTCGTACCTGTAATACCAGGCCTCTCTACAAAAGCCAACAAGACTATTCCAGTTTTTGCCGTTCAAATAAACTTCAAACTCTACCTCACTGAGTATAGTTTTGTTAAAATATTGTATTCTGATTTCACTAAGAATAGGGCAAATTGCAATAAAATGGAAAATGTCTTCGTCCTTCTTAAGGTTACATAACGAACACCATTTATTTGAGGCAGAAAAGGTATATTTGTTTAAATATAATAGTTCTCCCCTTACTTTGAATATCCAGCTGATCACTACTGAGTCGAGTTTAGCATCACTAAGCAAGGTCGGCAAAGGTTCTAGCTGTTTATACATAGTATGGTGTATGCTTTTTTGAGCTGCTAATCTATATTCCCTTATCAAACCTATTTTTATATTATCAACGATCTCCTCTACCTTAAATTCAGAGTTCTCGAAAGTGTCTAATAAAATATTAAAACGATTACACAGAAGTTCCCAATGTTTGAAAAAAAATATTTTTCTTTTTATTATTTCCTTGGCTAATATATGAGGATATCTGTTGTTAGGCATCGAAAGACATTTCTGGATATATTTCAGGTGCAATTTCACCGTATAAAGGAAGGTCGGAAGTAAATTTGTTTCTAAATATAAGAAGTAGTTAGGAGTATTTCGAGGAAGTTTAAATACTTTTTTAATGAAAAATTTTAATAGCAATTCAACCTGCTTATACCAGTGACCACCCCAGCATTGCGCTCCATAGCACACAACGGCTCTGCTCACTGCATTATAAACATTTAATTTTACCTGAAAAGGAACGGACCTGTTTAGAATTAATTTATTAAAACTGTTTAATGCGGCTTTTGCTTTTGGGATTCGTTCTTTAAAATGTTTATCTAAGGAAAGATTTGGCGAAACTGTGATGCCTAAGTATTTATAGTTAATAACCGTTTCAATTTTTTCATTATTTAGAAAAAGTGTTTCATTTTTGGATATTCTACCGCCGTTTCTAAAAACCATTATCTTCGATTTTGTCAAATTAATTTTTAAATTCCATTTCAGACAATATTTATAAAGAGAATTTATCATGGTTTGCAATGAGGGCTTATCCGTTGCAAGGAGGACCAAATCGTCCGCATAAGCTAATAACTTAAAAACGGTGTTATTTATTTGCACTCCCCCATCAATATAACTTTCTAAGTCATTAATGAAGAGAGAGAATAAAAGTGGGCTCAATAGACATCCCTGCTTTACGCCCATAGTCGTTTCAAATTCTTCAGACAGGCCATTGTCACACCACACCGAAGCACTAGTCGATAAATACAAATTTTTTAATACTTGAATAATTTTAGATGAAACTCCTAATTCCATTAATTTGTATATCAAAGCATGGCGGTCAATGCGATCAAACGCCGCGGATAGATCAACAAAAAAGACATAGACCTTTCCCCTTTTCTTGCTCAATTTTATTTTAACCAAGCTGAATAAATTCATAATATTATCCACCGTTGAATAAGATTTTCTAAATCCCGCTTGGAACTCTCTAAGTATCATATTTTTATTTACCCATTCCGTAAGCCTTAACAGTAGTATGCCTGTAAATATTTTACCTATGGTATTACAAAAGGAGATTCCCCGATAATTACTTACATTTTCTATACTACCTTTTTTAAATAATGGAAAAATAATCGAGGTTTTAAGGGATTTAGGCAATCGACCCTCATTAAGAAAGCTATTAAATATAGTCAAGATTTCGGTTTTGAAACATAAAGGACTGTTTTTTAAATATTCGTAAGGTATTCTGTCCGGCCCCGGTGCCTTATTATTCTTTGCTTTTTGAAATACTTTTTCTAACTCTAACATTTCAAAAGGCTTATCGAGGATATCATTAGTTATATAGGGCTCAGCGTAACTGATTCTCACTGCATTTAAGGGAGGATTTAAAATATTGTTGAAATAATGGAACCATTCGCTCGGCTCTATACTTTTATCATACAGGAAATGTTGTGATTTAAATGAACGAACTAGAGACCATGCTTTCGTGTCTTTCACAGTTTTTAATTCGTTTATAGTATTCTGATAATATTCTCTCTTTTTAATATTGCACATATTTTTATAATTTTTGTTATTTTTTAAATATAAAATTTTAATGAACTCTGAATTTGTCTTACGGAAAACTTTTAGCAAATCAAATGTTTTCGAACGTAAATGGGCGCACTCGTGATCAAACCATTGCTGTTTTTTATTCCAAGTTTTATTTATTTTTTTTATTTATGAGATTGTGGTCCTTTTCAAAATCAATTATCATACTCATCAGTTGCTCTAATTTCTGTGTAGGGCTACTAGATAATTTAGAATTACATAGTTCGGTTTCTAAATATTTGCAATACACTATTTTCTTTTCTGATTTCCAGTTCAATTTTGGTAGTAACGGAATCGGGACATCTGAGTTCCTAGGCATATCTATGGCACATTTGATACAGATCGGCATGTGATCCGAATAATTTACTGGAATAACTTCAAAATCCCTAACGTAACTGATTAACTCGGCCGATACTGCGCATAAATCTATTACAGATGAGCCCCGATTACTTATAAATGTGTATTCTCCCAAAATATCCCCCTTCGTTCGGCCATTTAATATTATTAGGTCAAAGTCCTCCAGGAAAGTTAACATGGTTTCTCCATTTGTATTACTTACACAGTCTTTTGAATTTCTGTGAAGAAAAATGTTTTTTATGTCGCTTTGCTGATATTTGGAAATCATCTGTAAATTAGACACTCTACTATTGAAATCTCCGATTAAGATGAATTTTGAGTTTGAAAAATTTTCAACCACCTTATAAAGCTCTAGAAAGTCATCATCCCATTTATTGCAGTTCAAATATACAGGAACGATGTAATAAGAAAAATAATTAAGATTTACTTCGATCGCGTCATAATGAAGCAGCGATTTGAAGTTTATATTGTTGGCTTTCAGTAACTTTTTGTGTATCCCAAAAATACATCCTTCACTCGGTCTACCAAATACATTTGTTTTGATTGCTGGAATCCATTTAACATGATATTCTATAAAACGTTCTTGAAAAATTAAAAAGTGTTTTTCTTCAATTAAAAAGGTTTCATAGAGTAAGAATATATCGTACTTTCTCAAAAATTCACAAAAATTCAAATTATACACTTTGTTTTTTAACCCACAAACGTTATACGACACAATATTTAAAAAATCATCAGACAGTTTACCTTTAGATTTATTTTCTTGAGGTCCCTGATTCCGTGCGCTGACGAAAAAAGTCTTTAATATTTCCCGAAGCTGGTTGGGGCTGTAACCCTTTCCTCGCGCGATTCCTCTTCTTCACGGCGGCCGCTATCCCGGACGAATCACTATCCTCACCTCCACGAGCTCCTTCCTCTGGGCCGATCTCTTCTATCTCCTCTTCTTCCTCCGATTTAGAATTTTGAGATGAACTAATCAGTACGGAGTGGTGGTGAAATTTTCCATCTATAATAAGTCCGTTTCTTCTAATTTTGCATAGTTTTCCTTTCGCCCTATGGCTTAAAGCGATTTTTCGAAGCTCGGAGCTTAATTTTTGCGTTTCTTTGTCTTTATCTTCCGACATAAACATACCACTTCCTTTTAAATTTTTGGAATTTCTCAAAATTTCAATTTTCTTGATAAAAGAAACAAAAGAAATTAAAACTGGCCTCGGTTTAGAGCCGATTTTTCCTATTCGCTTAACGAGATTTAGTTCACTTTTTCGCGTTTTTATAGTTAACACATTATTACACAAATCTAAGATATTATTTTGTAGGTTTTCTTGGCTTTCTTCTTCGGACTCATCCATTCCAAATAAAATTACATTATTTCGTCTCTGAATTGCGTTTATTATCTTTTGCTGATTTAGTATGGCCTTTTTAAGCTCAGTGTTTTCTCTTTTTAAATCCTGATATTTATTCGATTGATCTTCTACAAATGCTTTGATATTTATTTCTTTTTTAATTATATCTTCTACGTCTTTTTTAATTTCCATCCTAAATTCTTCTTTAAATTTAGTTAAGAAACTAATAAATTCTTCTTTATCGAAGGACATTTTTATGAGGATAAAACAAATATAATAATTATATCAATAATTTGTTTATAACCTGTGGGTTGTTTATTGAAGGCAGCTGGCTAAGGTTAGGTGGGGGCTGGCTTGTCTCTTCTTGTCCACTAGTTAACCTGGGTACTTCCACTAGAAACACTTAAACTATTTTATTTCTTAAGACGAAACTACAGCACCAATGGTCTCTAAATTTTGCCAACTTAATCAGTAACACTTACACTTTATTTAAGCAAAATTTTATAGGATATTATTCACTTTAAAAAGTTAAATGAGAAAATTACACAGACACGATGTTGCTCTCTCAACGGCTAATGCCAAACCCGCCAGGGGTTATTTAATAATATTATTCGGCATTAATCCCACCACCCTCTCCCCGAGCCCGGGAAACCGCGTATAGCCTAAGGGGTGAAGAAGAAATATATACAAAAATAAATAAATAAATATATATATATATATATATATATATATATTTTCTAAATCCATATTTATATTACAAAAAAAATATCACATTTTTTTTTTATAAAAATCGAATAATCAAAATTTGATTAGACCTTTATTTGACAGAATTTTTCACAAATTACAAAGAAAATTTGTGGATTATGACTTAAACACTGCTCTCATGGCAGGACACTCCACAGAAGGAATATTGAACTTTAGTTTCTTTATTTTCTAATTTTTCACAATCACAAAATGTACACGTTTCTAAAAACTCAGTGTTTAAAGTAATATTGCATTAAAATCATTTGAATCTATTAATATTTTTATTTCAGTGATAAAAAGGTGCCTCAATATGGGATATCCCGTAATAGGAAGTAATGGGTATCCCATATTAGGGGATGTGGCTTCATTTTTTGTTGAGTTTATTGTGCTTCAGTATGTAATAAAAAAAAAGAAAGCAGTTAGCAAATATTGTAATGAATTGTTCAACATTTAAGATAAAACAATGATTAATATTCGACTTACTTTGAGGCCTGAAATATCAGGTCAAATTAATCACGAAAAAAAGTTTTTGAACCCTAAAACAACAATTCACTGAAAATAATCCAACAGTATGAGAATGTATAACAATGTGACAAGGTTATGTGCCAATGCGACATTAATCTTCAATTTTATAGAATAAAAGCGAGGGATTTTACATTACAAACTATATCCAGAAACTATATATCCCATATTAGGCAACCGTCCCATAATGGGGAACTTTCCCCTATATATATATTTTTTTTGTATTGTAATAGCATCGAACAGATTTACTTTTTGTTTTGAAGATCTGTCAATAATACAACAGTAAGTTCGACCCAGCTGAAATATATTTATTAAATGTAAAATATACAGAGATGAAAAACTATCGATTGCCTCCCTTATCGATAGTTTCGAAGTATCGGAGATAAAACTATCGATAGTATATGGTAATGAATGGGGGGGGGAGGGGGTTGCATGGTTGAATTTTTGATTTGGAACGGTAGGAGCTATAATTCCATTTTCGATTTTATTTGTTTTCTTTTAATTAGGGAATAATATAAACATTTCTGTGATCTCCAAAGAGATTCGGAGAAACAAAATTCTATGTCGAAAACTATTACCTACTATGTACATTTAAAAAAAACTTTTATTCAATGATAGTTTACATCTAACTTTGGAAAAGAGTTTGAATTTAAACAATATTGAATTCAAAAATTTTTTATGTTGATCATATCTTAAATTAAGTTGCTGAGATGCTCATCTGTAAAGTTTACTGTTTAAATTTCACTCCCAGTCACTATAGGGTCTGTACCATATGTGGCCAACGTTTTTACTACTCCTGTCGAAACCTCGTTTGCTCCTACTAAGGCGTGCCAAAACTGTAACTCTTCCCCCTTCCTTCTAATGGTCTCCTATACAACGCAACTGTTAGAGGCGCTAGGTTTTTAAAAGTTATATACATACCTACATGATGCAAGCATTTAATTACCGTTAGGTAAAATAACACATTATATTTGAATACATAACATAGTGAATACGTATGAATATTATAATTAATTTTTTTTTTATTTCTTTAATACAATTTTTACAAGATCGTTTGTTAAATATTCTATAAGGGACCTAACCAGATTTACCCCTTCAGTCTAAGAAGTGAAACAAAAGGGGATATTTGCGTTTCTGAGACCACTACATTTTTTTAACTTCTCCGCACGTACACAAAGGTTCCCAACGAAGGGTAGCGAACAAGCAAAAAAGCTTGACCTGAATAGTTAGAGGGGATGATATGGGGAATTTTTTAATATTTTTTTTTACATTATAAGCACCGCTTTCTGTTAACGGTATAAAATATTAACCTCTTTCATAATAATCTGTCAGGGATGTTAATAAATTAATTATAAATAATAGTATTAATATATAAGACTGGTATTATTTGTATTCCGTTTAAAGTATCCAATTGATCTCGCTGAATGAGTTAAAGCCTAGCTTTTACCTTGAAAAGCAGTTTATTCAAAGGCTTTTACCACACAAAAAAAAAAAAAAAAAAAAAAAAAAAAAATCTTATTTATAAATACAAAATATTTATTAATTAATCAGATTTACCATAAATAAGCATTTTTTTCGAATATTCCTCCATCGTTTTTCAATAGATGTTGTTAGCTATTACTTAACTTGCTCAGGGCTGACTCAGTACCCTACATGAAAAATTTCCTGTTCACTTGCCAAGAAGTGTCAGGGACCCCTACTTCAGTTTTTGTTCCACACCCTTCTTTTCTTAAGCTATCTGGAGGGGTAAAGGTACCTTTACACGTTCGGCAAATCTAAATAAGACGCAGAAATTGAAGAGTTCTGTACGGCCGCTTGTCCGGGGAAAGCGCTAGTGACGCTCTTGGGTTAATGAAGATAAGCTTAAAGGCCTTCTTTTAGCATTTCTCTTACGATGCTTATATTTATAAGATAGAGTCAAAGCCAGAGCAGCCGCTGGTTCTACATAATTGCGTCTTTGTAATGAAAATTATTGTATTAAGGTGCGGTCAGACATCACTGTACGCTCGACTTCAAGTTTCTGGGTGAATAGCTCAGTATGTGACTTACATAAGTCAGAAAAATAAATTGAAATTTGTTTTGTAAATAACAAAATATCGGCTAGGTGAATTTATCCTGACCAAAAAGGTCCGTGAAGAGATTTTACACATAGAAAAATGAATAACTAAAAAAATGACTCTTTTCCACTGACACTACGACTCATGCTTATGTAGGCTTGCAGCGACTAAATAGATTTTTTCCCATAAATCGAAAAAGTAAATGAAATCATATTATATTCTTGATAAAAAATTCTGGGTTCAAGCTATTGACTCTTTATCTAGACAATATGTGAAATCATATTTAATTTAATGGTTCGTATTTAAGCAAATATTGATAAATAAATCAAGGAAGAATATTGAGCGCCTGATAGTCCGACGAATACTTGACCCGCAAGACTTAGCGGACATGCGTTAATGCCAACTAGTTATATCCAAAATGATTATGATTTTTTTTTTTTTTTTTTTTTTTTTTTTTTTTTTTTTTTCACTAAATACTTTTATTTGCACCTGTCACAGATAATAAGCGACAATCAGCAAATGTGATGAAAATTGCTGTAAGTTGGCATTTTAAGGCATGGGGAAAGATAGTGCCCAGCAGCACATCATCCCGGTCTTGTTTTAGGAGAGGAGGTCTCTCATCCAACTCCTTTTTAGTCGCCTCATAAAAGGCATGTCAGTTGTGGCCATGTCATTAATAAGTCTGTTGTTATGTCCGTGCAATTTGATATGGAAGCCAGAATAGAGAGTCCTTATTTGTTCGTCAATAGTTGGTAGTTGTAAGTCTGTATGTAGTGTTTTGTTACTAACGTACAAAGGTGCGTTCGTTACTAGTCGTAAAATTTTGGTTTGGAAGGTTTGTAGTTTTTGTAAGTGCGTCTTTTTTGCTGATCCATAAATTTGTGAGGCGTATGTCCAAATGGGTTTCAGTAAGTATGTGTATGTATTGAGCTTCTGTCTGATTTTCAATTTTGATGATTTGGAGAATAGTGAGTAAAGTATTTTAAGTCGTTTGTTTAAAGTCTGTCTTTTCATCTTGACATGAGGGCCCCAAGTCATCCTTCTGTCAAATATTAGTCCAAGGTACCGTACGTTGTCTGTTTGTGGAATTTGGTGGTCGCCGATATAAACAGGAGGGCATGTATCTCGTCGGAGTGTGAATGTTATGTGTTGTGATTTTTCATGGTTTAATTTCATTTTCCAAAGAGAGAAATAGTTTTTTAAATGTATTAGGTGGTTTTGTAAGTTTAATGATGCCAGTCTAGGGTCATGGTGTTTTGTTAAAATTGTTGTATCGTCTGCGTACGTTGCAGTTAATGTTTCGGGGTGTGTAGGAACGTCATGTGTATATATAATGTATAGTAAGGGAGCGAGTATTGACCCCTGCGGAACTCCTGCTAAGATTGGTCGGACTGAAGAAATCTCTGAGCCCTGCCGGATAGAGAAAAATCGGTCGGAGAGGTAAGATTGGAGTATGAGATAGTATGTGTGGGGTAGTACGTTTTTGAGTTTGAAGAGAAGCCCCTGGTGCCAGACTTTATCAAATGCTTGGGCGACATCCAAAAATACACCAGTAGCGTATTTTTTCTCCTCTAGTGCTCCAGCAATGTAGTCGGTAACTCGGTGTAATTGTTGTGTTGTTGAGTGTGAAGTACGAAAACCGAATTGATGGTCAGGAATTATGTTTTGGTCAGTCAGTATGTCTATAAGCCTTTTGTAAATTAATTTTTCGAAAAGTTTTGAGCAAATTGGAAGGAGGCTGATAGGTCTGTAAGAGGAAGGATTGTATTCACTTTTGTCTTGTTTGTGTATCATTTTGATGTACGAATATTTCCATTGAATAGGGAATTTTGTTGTCCTAAGTATACAGTTATATATTGTCGTAAGAAACACTAAAGCTTTTCTAGGCATTTGCTGGAGCGCCTCGGCTGTTATTAAGTCATAACCTGGGGCTTTTCTTTTAGGTAATTGTTTGATGTGTTGTGCGACTTGTGTAGGAGTAAATGAGAGAGGGGGTGGAGTCAATTGTAATGGTATGTCCAGAGTATTAAGTACTAAGGATTCGTGCTCTGTGTCTGTTAAGTCTGTGAGTGGTGTAAATACTGAAGAAAGGTGGTCAGCAAATAATTCACATTTTTCTTTATCTGACACGACCCATGTACCATCTTCTTTTTGCAGGGGTACTGACACCTCTCGATGTTTTAACAACTTCTTAGTATGCTTCCACAAGCTTCCATCGTCAGTCGATAGAGTGGTAAGGTAAGCATCATAGTTTGATCTATTGAATTTTTGGATCATTCGTTTAAGTTCATTGTTAAGTCTGTTGAATGTTCGTCTGTCGGATGGTAGTCTGTTAGTCTGCCACACCTTACGAGCTCTTCTCTTTGCTGTGATCAGGTCCCTAATATACTGAGGATAGTTTGGTAAGTTTTCCATTCTGGAAGGTTTTGGAATGGAAGAAGTCCATGCAGCTGTCTGCACACTTTTAGTAAATTTTTCGACTGCTTCTTCTAGTTCCATCTCATTTTTCAGTGAACCTGGGATGCATAGTTGTGTATCCAGAAATTCTCTGTAAGCGTCCCAGTCCATTTTGCCATTAATCAGCTTTGGTGTTCGCTGAACGTTGCGGGGCTCGTCAAAGATAATTAATTGTATTAGGGAATGATCAGAGCAAAGATCAGAGCTCGATTCTATGGTATAAGGTATGGTCCGCAGTCCTTTCGTGATAAAAAAGTCTAGCAGGTCAGGAGTTTTACGAGGTGAAGTAGGCCAATATGTCGGTGAATCAGGTGATATAGTGTCTAATGAAAGCTTTTGGATAGCAGCCTTCAAATTCCTTCCTCTAGGTGTGCATAGCCGTGACCCCCAACATTGATGCTTTGCGTTGAAGTCACCTCCTGCAATAAAGCATCGACCTAGGCTTTCGAAATAGTTGCAAAACATCGAGGGTGTTAGTACATATCTAGGGGGACAATACACCGAAGCTATTGTTATTGTGTGGTGTTTCGTGTTTAGTATTAAGCCTGTGGTTTGGATATCAGGTGTAGAGGGTAGATGTAAAGGGTTGTGTGACAGTGACGTCTTTATTAGTATAGCCGTACCGCCGTGAGCTGTGTTGTCCGGGTGGTCTGTTCTGTATATCATGTAACCTGAAATATGAAGTTTAGAACGTGGTGTAAGGTGTGTTTCTGTAATCAGTGCGATGTCTATACGTTTTTCGTGTAAGTATAAGTCCAATTCAGTCCTATGTTGCTGAATTCCGTTTGCGTTCCAAAGAAGGATGGACAAGGAGCCAACAGTCAGCTGCTTATGGGCCATTTTGAGGACACATGACTTGGGTAACCTGTGCGAGTTGTTGGAGGAGACTAAAAAGGGGCTGAATGAGAGAGTTCAGACCGGTTATTAGCTGGAACAGTTCTGATGGAACGTTGTTATCAGCTGAAGATGGCTGCTGGGCAATATCCCTCCTTATACCAGCTGAAGACTGAGCCGGTATATGCGATCCTGTTTGTTGTACTGGCTGTTGAGGTAGCTGCTGACTGCGCAACTGCGGCTGAATAGGTTTCTGATGGTGAGGTTTCCGACCCTCTGTTGAAGGGAATTGTTGCTGAGTTCGCACTTCATTTTGCGCAGGAAGTTGCTGTCGAGTTGGCTTCTGCTGCTGCACTGAATGGAAGTTTCTTCGTGGCAGATGCGGAAAATTTTCAAGATTATTAGAAGGAGGTGGAAGCCTCTGATTCTGATGAAAATTTTTTTTAATGGCTTTTTGTTTTCTTAGAAGCCATAGAGTTTGGCACCCTCGATAGTTAGCCGGATGCTCTCCTTGGCAATTAGCGCACTTTGCAGGTGTATCCCTCGTTTTGCTGCATGTGGAGCTTTCGTGGCCTTGTCCACATCTCACACAACGTGGTGCGTGATTGCAATACGACTTCGTATGCCCGTATTGTTGGCACCGAACGCACTGCGGGATACTCCTTTTTTTTCTCGGTTCTTCTACAGTTACCTTTGTATAAAAGATCCTTTTAATATCGAAAATTTTTTCATTGAACGTTTCTTTTGTAATATCAACAAAGAACATAGGTAACGGACGCTTAAATCGAGAGATAACATTAGTAATACCTGCAGTTTGGTATCCGTATTTCTCAAGTTCTCTTTTTATTTCATCTACTGGAGTATTGTGATGAAGGTCTTTAATTACAATGCGAGGATTACGGTCTTCTGGAAGCTGATACGTGTGAAATTCAGCTCCAGTGTTTCTTAGACTTCTTACAAGATTACGATAGTCATTTGGTGACTGGGGGTATACAGTAACCCCTTTGGGCGTAGTCTTCAATAAAAACGAGTTGGGGCCTGAATTCGACTGTAGGAATAACACAAGTGCCGCATAATTCTCAACATGAGTAATGAATATAGGAGGTATATTGGAGTTAGGAGGTACATCCAAGGATGTTTGACTGGATGTTTGTTCATCGGTATTAGTATTGGCTAATGATTCATACCTGTTATTTAGAGGTATCTCATTTTCTGTTTTTTTCTGTTTGCGCGGGTCCCTTTCTTCTACCATGCTTCTTTTCCTCCCAGTTACCAGTTCCCAGGCATATCTTGAGTTGTCTGGAGCTTGGTCACCGTCGGTGCAGTCCATACTGGGGCCCACTAGAGTTGGAACTCCTTGGTCAGCACCAGCGGTTACTTCCGCCTCAGCCATGCTTTCCACACCAAATCTAAGATTAGCGCTTGGATCAATAGAACTATTTACGATATAATTCTCAGTAAAACCACTGAAATTCTTTCAACAATTTTCGAGAGAAAAAAAATTAAACTTTATAATCTCCAAGCACCATATGATTTCTTATGGAGTTCTTAGAGTATTTTTAAAGTAGTATGTTATATGTTATTATATGTGGTAGACCTGCGGCGGAAGTTGGCCTCAGTCAGTCAGGGGATAGAGGACACAGAAAAACAAAGAAACCTAGATAAATGCATCCATTCTCGTTTTTATATCTATGCGGGCGTATGCACAGTTGGCACTGTTTCGCCAGGATGACCGTTATGATATCAGAGTTATCAGGACTATCTTCCACTGTTGAACCGAAATGTTAAATTTAAATTATTATTAAATTCACGTTAATTTTTGGACTAATTACCTATGCGAGAGGTAACTAGTCGCGAAAAAAAAGCCGTATTAATTACGGTTTTTAAAATTTTAGTTCGCGAGAACTAAAAAGAGATCGCATTGAAAACGTTGGTCGCGGTAGCCAGGAGGGGGGGGGGGGTAAACTAAAATTTTAAAAACCGTAATTAATACGGCTTTTTTTTTCGCGACTAGTTACCTCTCGCATATGTAATTAGTCCAAAAATCTTTATTAGGTAAGACTATAGATTGGGGAGGGGGGGCGGGTTAACCCCGACCCCACCAGGAACCACCACCGTCGCCAACTAGTTGTCCCCGCGCTCCGGTTACCTCTCGCACTCGTTAATTTTCATTAACTAATTACTATGGGTTTTTTTTTTCCTAGCTAATTACCTCTCGCAAAGGTAAATATTCAAAAAGTCCTTATTATGTGGTGTAGCGGTGGGGGAGGGCGGGTGGGGTTTTACCCCCCCCCCTCCTGGCCCCCTCCGTATATTAATAAATCAAATACCCAGTTTGATCGAAATTGTTAAAGCCGTTTTTGAGTAAATAAAAAAACACGTGAAAATGAGAAAACATTTATTAAGTAAAGTCCCCCCTCCGGTTGATCAATTTTGATGAAATGTTGGCTATCACATCTTTGGCATATGCATACATCAAATACCCAGTTTGATCAAAATCTTTACTACCGTTTTTGAGTAAATAAAAAAAACACGTGATAATTATATAAAATTTATTAAGTAAAGTCCCCCCTCCGGTTGATCAATTTTGATGAAATTTTTACAGTCATATCTCGGGCATATTAATACATCAAATACTCAGTTTGAGGGTCGCCTATAAAAATAAATTGCCGATATATTACATATATTACCTAATAAAGATTTTTGGACTAATTACCTATGCGAGAGGTTCTTCCACCATATGATTATGATTTTATTTTATTTTTCTTCAAACTTAAATTCACACCTGTCAGCAACTTCGAAAATCAGCGAATGTGTTGGCTTCAAAGAATTAATACTTAAGGCATTTTGGGCATGATGATTATACAATAAACATGATATAAAACATTATATTATAGGTTATCTCTATATATATAAGAGGCTTTGTCCTGACTGACAGAATCAACGCAGAGTAAAAACTACTAATGATAGAAACTTGAAGTACAGAATTTAGATTTTAAACGCGATGTAGGTAACCAATAAGAAAGGAATTTAAAAAATATAACCCCTATGGGGTTTAAATGGCGAAATTGTCGTTTAACTATAACGGACACCTATTTTTGCACTTCCAGAAAAAATATTTAATTTGGACTCGTTTTAAAGATCTTGGTATGACGAGTTTAACTCGAAAGCCCCTACGTGACTAAACCATGCTTTAGAGCCGAAAAATGAAGCGTTCACGACGAGTAAGCAATTTTTTGTTTCGGCGGTTTTAGTGAACTCTCTCCATTGCGCGTCTCCCACTCTTCTACCGAGCCGACAGCTTCCCCCTCCAACATTCCACCTACCGGAAGCTCCGATTCTACTAAATCTCCTCAACATCAGTTAACATATTATATTAAATCAATACCAAGAAAATGACCACAGAATTGATTTTAAAGGATCGCGGGCAAAGCCGGGGAATGGTAGTACATTATATTGGTCATGATATTTATTTTTTTTTTTTTAAAACTGATGAAAACATTTTAATGTCAAGTTCAACTCTAGTGTTTTATTTGAATATATGTTATTAAGTACCTTGTTAATTACGTTTGAAAGAATTGTGTTTAAAAATATGTAATGGGCTTAGATTTAGAATTTAGATGTTTTTGGGCCAGCATTTTTTTAAAAATAGGACGAGATATGAATGATTTTCAACCACGATAAAGTAATGAGGTATTTATTTTTCGTTTTAGATGTTTAGTTTTTCAGAGTAATAATCGGATTTGGTTTCACCTCTCAGTCATCGAATGCCTTTTTTGGTAAGGTGTGTCTTTTCGGATTGATGCATTTAGTTGCGATCTCCCACGATGTGTTTTCACTATGGTAATTGCTATAAATACTATTATTCGTCTTCTTTTTTTTTTTTGCGGTGAATAATATCCAAATATATTTCTATTATAATATTTTTATTACCTTATATGGAACGTTTCGTAACCTCTTTTTGTAACCCAGTATGAAATTCATATATATACCTCTTACAGAACTTGTCTACATTATTTTGAAAAACTAAAACTTAATCACAAAATTAACTGTTAGATGCTTGATGATGGAAAGAGGGTCAGAAACGTCGCACATAACATAATAAAAAGATTATAATAGAAATATAGTTGGATGATAATCACCTGAAACAAAAGAAAAACAAAAGGATATCAAGAATATTTTTTTTCTTTTTGTACAATTTCTAAAATTAATTATTAAAAAACACTTTATGCCATTATATAGTGCTAGCATAGTGATAAGAATATCTTTATAAAATAAAACAAGAAAATAGGCTTAAAATTTTAAGAGCCTTCTTCCACGTTCTTGTATTTATTTACTTTAAAAACAAATGAGATGCTTTAAAAAACTCATCAAGTTTTGAGGGATCCTAAGGCGTAAAAGCTGCCAAGGGTTAAAGCTAACCTAAGAAGGCTTGGGGTTAGGAACATTCAGGAGAACCTGCTTCCAAATTCAAGCCAGCCTCTTTACTTTTCTAGGATACTAAGTTACTCTCCATACCGAGGGCTTAAATAAATTTCACCCACCATCTCGAAAATTTGTTTACAAAGGTCAAAGACACGCTTGACTGAATGCTGCGGCATCAAATATTCCTTTCATGGTATATGGATATTTAAAAAATTAATTAATCAATTTTTAAAAATATGTCATCAAAATATAGGGTTTGAAAGTTATTTGTTAGTATTGATTTCTACTTTATGAAATACTAAGTTTAGAGTCAAATAAAAATTTATTATATTTAAAAAAGAGTAACCTGCTCTCCAATTTGTATCGAAAACCGAAACTCATCAAATGGATTCAATACTTAATCTCGGAATAACCTTTGAAAAGGGAGACCCTTAAAAACGACTCAACCTTGTTGACTCACTTTCATCTAAATCCTCAAAGCTAAAACTGAGACAGGAACTAAAAATATAAACATGTCACAACACAGAGCACTACATATGGATTATTGAAGGTTTTCTGAGTTTGAAGCGATCTTTATGATGCAAGAAGACCTGTATCTAATATCACAAATTTATCAATTGGAAATTCATTCCATTTATTTATTAGAACTTTGTACCTTTCGATTTGTTTTAATTTTGCTCACCTGTAAAAATTGGACTTCACCGGGTACAACTTGCCTCAAATATGAGTGTATTGTGGTATAGCGGGTAAGGGCAAACTGTGACATATTGTGCATACCAAAATTTAGTATGCAAATACGTTCGAGGGTCCCTTTCAAAAGTAGTTGATTTTTAATATAATTTTAGCGATAGATATCAGACATGAAATAATGTTCTTGAAATACAATTTATTAAAAAAACAAAATGAAATGAAAAAATAGGTACATTATAATTAAATAGTGAAGTAGGATGAACGTAAGTAAATTATTGTTGTTCAAATGAAGCTGTACTGATACAAGCTTATCTTAATGGACCGAGTATGAGTAAGTAGTTAAGTGTTTTTGTTTTTTTTAAATTGGATTTTTCAAAATTTCTCGCGGGCCGGATCAAATCGTACTGCGGGCTGGTTGTTGTCCACATATGTGGACAAGCTAATAGTATGAGAAACTTAAAACAATGCGAATCACAACATACGAAGTCACAATGGTAAAGCTAGAGAAACTAGGCTATCACAGATTTAACTACGTACTTAATTCTAACTGTAATCCCTTGAAAAATAAACACATTTAAACAAAAATCATACTTCCTAAAGTACCAGTCGCTTTTCAGACAACTACACAAGTCAAAACATGTTTTGATTGATGTAGCGGGCAAGAGTGTCAAACATGATGCATTGCTTGGAACCTGCTCTCAGCAGGGAACAATATGATTGATGGAAATGATCACCTTAACAGGAATATCAGAAAATAGCGGTAAAGAAAATATTGGTTGGAATAAAAATCAAAATGAATAATAACACAGACATCCAACCCTTCATACAGCGTATTAGATATTACATAAAGATAAGTACTGAACAATTGTTTGAATAATAATTACCAAAATTATTATTTTAATACAATACTTATATAAGTATAATAATACAAAGAATACTACAATACAAGATTATGATAATACAAAGAATTATGATAATACTATTTTTTTTTTTTTTTTTTTTTTTTCTTCCCCTCAAACAGTAACTCTGTATGAGAGCTGTTTATTTGTTAATGTGTACATGCTCCATGCACTAGGCATAATACATGTATCAATACAAAATTAATTGGGAATACAGAAGTATAATACAATACAGAATTAATTGAACATATTAAGAAAAACAAAACAAGAAAAGAAAAATGTGGAGTACAAAAATGAAATTCCTAAGATGAGATATAACACAAAAATACATTTTACATAACATAACACAATAAGTTAATTTGAGATGAAAAATAAATAAAAAATAAAATAAAAAAAAAATAAATAAAATAACAATAAAGTAAGCTAAATGAAAATAAAAAATAAAAACATCAAAATGTCCGACTTTTCAATTTTCTTGGTCTTGTTGAAGAAATTCAAAATCGATTTCAATTATAAATTTTTTCAATTCCTTATTATAATTTTGGTAAATGTCCTTTTCACTTAACGGCCAGCTGTCTCCTTTTAGAAGGATGCTTCTTATAAGGTGGTATCTTTTATTGTCGAAAATTGGGCAGTCGTATAGGAAGTGATGAAATGTTTGTGAAGTTTGGCTGTCGTAGTTGCAGGTGTCGGAGTTAATCAGGTGAAAACGTTTTAGGTATGATTGGCTTTGTCCGTGTTCAGTTAAAAGTTGTGTCAGTTTGTAGTGCGAACTTTTAATTTTGTCATAGTTAGTGTAAATTTCTGGAATAAATTTATAGAGAGGTCTTCCTTTAGTTGTTCGTTGTCATTGTATGTTCCATGTATTTATGTTTTCGGCCAAAATATGTTTTTTAATAAAAGATAGGGGGATTTTGTCATAGGTTATGGGGAGGAGACTATCGCACGAGGCAGATTTTGCTAGGCGGTCTGCTGCTTCGTTATACTATTTATCTATGTCTACGTCTAATACTATTTATGGATGTAACTGATTACATACACTACAGATCGAATAAACAAATACTAAGTAATGATTTTAAAAGTTGTATAGGGATCAAACATAAAGTCCTGATCATAAATACAATCAAATCAATATTTGAAGTAAAAATTGTGATAAATATAATTCTTGGAGAAATGATTTTATTTTCCATAAAATTCTTTAATAAGAATATTTTTAAGGCTGTGTAGGTGAAATGAGAATCTATAAAAAATAGTAGGGGGTGAACGTACGTTTCATAATCAACTGTATAACGATTGTAAAAGTTGTTGAACTTAAAGATTTGGGTTTATAATACTGGCGTAGTGGATTAAGTAAAAAAGAGTGTTGAACAAAAACTGAAGGAGGTCCCTCACACTTCTTGGCAAATGACCAGGAAATTTTTCATCTAGGGTACAGAGGTCTTCTTACTCTTTTAGTCACCCAGAGATGGCAGCACTGGGGGAACGTAGCAGATGCATTTTATTCACGATATAAATTTAAGTTGAGCAGTAGCGAACAATATCTATTTAAAAACGATGGAGGAATATTCGAAAAAAATGCTTGTTCATGGTAAATCCGATTATGTAAAGCATAAAATATACTTGCTGCTTTTTCACCAATGCGAATTAATGTTTTTTTATCTTTTTTTTTTTTTTTTTTTTTTTTTTTTTTTTTTTTTTTTTTTTTTTTGGTTGAGGTAAAAAGCTTTTAAATAAATTTCCTTTTAAATACAAAAGTACTTTATGATGAGGGAAACGTCAAAATTAATAAACCTTAGGTTATATATGTTTCAATATTGATGTCCAAAGCATGGTATAAAAAAAAATTGAATAGTATGTTACTATAATTAAATATATTTCTATCACTAGCCAGATATATTCTAACACCCACATTCAAAACATAATTCATTCCAATAAATTTTTTTAAAACCTTAGCATTACGCTGAGCTTACCTGAAATCTAATAACGAAACTTATGATCTCTAGGATTATGATACATTATACATATAAATATAAATCTATCCAAAAATGAAAATAGGAAGGATGATATGTACGTAAAAACATAGAAATCTTATGAGAGCTATTTTTTTTCGAAGTGTTTTCAAATATTTTTCTTAAATAAAAAATATTAACATTAATATTTTTCTTTTCCCCACTGAGGGTAAACCAGACAGTTATTGACACTTAGTACAGTTATTGAAACCCTACTTTAACTTAAAGAAATAAGTAAACAAGTACTAATTTTATTTCAAGATATAGATGAATCTAATGTTTGAAGGGTCCTCTAAGTCATCTATGAGGTAATTGTTTAGCAAACTAACCATAGGGAAGATTTCACAATTAAATCCACATGGTGTCAATAACTAGACACACACTTACACTTTTTACAATAAATATTGACATATTGTAAAACTATTACACCCAAAAAAAAAAAACCTCTGGAGTCTTTATAACGATAGATAAAGTGGAGCTGCAGGGAGATTCAATTTGATCCCTTCAAAAAAAGTTTATAAATAAAATTTTTTTTTTTAATTTCACCATAGAGATAGTCTTAAGGGTTTCAATAACTGACCGGTTTACCCTATTAAGAGATTATTTTGGATTTTGTGATTGAGAAAAACATGAATAACTTTTATCCTATTCTGAATATTATTTTCTCATTTCACATTAAAACTAAAAAAAAAAACTGAATGCTTAGAATATAATGATAACTAATATCATAAAAAAAAAAAAAAACCTCATTGAAATCGCCACTCCGACCTTCGTAGCCTTTCTTCGTCAGTTGCAAACACGTTGCGAAATTTTCCAGGAGTATGCAAACGCTGCATGTTAGATATGAATATAAACATATAACCTCTTCTTTCATATTTTGAGGTCCAAATTAGTGGTTCCAAAAAAAATTTCTCATATTTTTCGTCCTTATACCACCTGAAGTAGTTTATATATATATATATATATATATATATATATATATATATATTTCACCTTATAGAGCGTTCTTTGAAGCAAGTTCCGTATAGACTTGAGTGTTTTTATATCGTTATTTTTTAACGAAGTCTGATTGAATACATCTAACAGGTTTAGGTTTTAACCATGAGTCAATTTACTCTAGATTAGGGTTTTACCTGATATTAGGTCAAAATTACTACATATTACAACTTATAAGCATTCATTTTAATTGATTGATAATAGTTATAAATTATAAATTGTCCGAATCGAACAATGACCGAACTGAAGCTCGGAGTGAAGTTACAGGTTTTGTATCTTTACAAATCCCTTGGGAGGCAGGCTTAGATTCTCATTACTTTCCTTTCCTCCGGGGCCTTGCATTCTCCAGACTTTTCCCTGGGGGAAATCTTCTTGCTCCAGTTAGGGATATTATCCTACTCGATGGACTATAACGGTGTAGATGACTTCTTAAAACATATGTTGGAACATCCTATTCCAAATTTGTAACACACTCATAATATTATAAATGAATGTAAAATATTTTATTTCGAGTAAGTAGTCATCACCTATGCGTCATACAGGATCATATTAAATCTTGGCATAGTTAGTATTTTCTTTTTATTTAAAGCAACAGTGTGAAATACTACTTCGGATTACAAAAGCATTATAAGAACAGGACTATTTCTCGGAAAACAAAGGTGCATCTGTACAAGGCCTTGGTAAGACCAGTTCTCACCTATGCCTCCGAATGCTGGACGTTACCTAGCTCGCAGGAAGCTCTCCTCTTAAGGTTTGAGAGGAAAATATTGAGGAAAATCTTTGGCCCAGTGTGCGCTGATAGAGTCTGGAGAATAAGAACAAATGCTGAGCTAACCGGACTCTACAAGAGCCCAGATGTTGTAAAGATCATAAAAGTGGGACGGCTTCGATGGGCAGGCCACGTAATGAGAATGTCCCAGGATCAGATTCCTAGAAAGGTCCTGGAGGAGACGATTCATGGGACCAGAAGAGTTGGAAGACCTAGGCTCCGATGGATGGATGGAGTGACAGATTCATCATAGGGATCCGCAATTGGAGAGCGGCGGCTACCGAAAGGGAGCGCTGGCGGACCATGTTACAGGAGGCCTTGACTCTACAAGAGTTGTAGGGCCAAGAAAGAAGAAGAAGAACAGTGTGAAATCAATTTCAATCATGACGCATCGATAAATAAATATTCTAATATCCTGAACTATAGCGATACAAATATTAAATGGAGATTGATAAAACGGTCCAGTGTATTAGGACAATTAGGGTACGCAGTAGATACTCCTATACGATCCCGGTATAGGACAGATCTACTTCAAGGCCTAGCAACCTTGCCCTTGCGAGCTCTTGATTATCCCCACACTCCTAATCCGGGGGAGAATCATGACCTAACGCACCCGATTCCTTCCTACTTCTTGTTCTTAAAATCCTTTCATCACTCCCTTTCCACCCTTATTCTGAGGGGGTAATTCTCAGGAAACCAGTTGTCCCGAGGATACGGGGCCTTCTGGGCTTGGGCTAATCACCCACCAGAAGTATCATCGATTCAGAGAAATTCAGCTAGCCTCGGATTTGGACTGATTTCACGGAATAGACCACGCAGGGAAAAGGACTTACGACTAGCCATATGGAACATCGGAACATTGACTGGTAAAGAAGTAGAAATGATAGAAGAAATGAAAAGGTATAGAGTGGATATAATGGGTATAAGTGAAGTAAAGAAGAAGGGAAGCGGACTTAAGGAACTCAATAATGGATATGTGCTACTATATTCAGGAGTGAACATGAGGGCAAGAGCAAGTCAGGGAGTCGAAATAGTGCTAAAAGAGGAAATTTTCAAAAAAGTTGAACATTGGGAGCCCATAAACCCTAGAATCATCTTAGCAGATTTACAAACGACTCTAGGTAAAGTGACCATTGTTCAAGTGTATGCTCCCACAGACTGTTCTGCAACACAGGATAAGGAGCAGTTCTACAGTGATTTACAGGGGGTAGTGAATGCTGCACGTGCCAGAAACAGGAAGGTGATAATATGTGGAGATTTAAATGCAAGGACAGGTATAGACCACTTAAAATCTCACGGTGTGTTGGGACCTTTCGGTGGAGAAAGAGTGATAAATGACAGTGGCCAAAGGCTCCTAGATTTCTGTGTGGATAATAATATGTTGTTGGGTAATTCTTGGTTTAAGCATAAAGCCATACATAAGATCACATTCGAAGGAGAAGGACGCAATGTATCCAGCATCATAGATTACTTCATCTACGAAGAAGAACTAAGACGCTTTTTTACAGACGTAAAGACCATTAGAGGAGCAGAACTAGGTACACACCATAGACTGATTGTAGCTGATACCAAAGCTATCTTAGGAAGAAAACCCTGTATCAAAAGATATACAAGGATTAATATAGGATCCTTCAGAGAAGAAGGGAAAAAGGAAGAATATGAGAAAACCCTCCAGGACAAACTAAAAGAGATAAATGCCGAACAAGATATGGACGCTTTCTGGGGAGACATTAAAGACGCCATCATTACCACAGCCAAAGCAGTATGTGGAGAAAAGAAAATGGGCACAACAACAAAGAAAACATCTTGGTGGAATGATGAACTCAAAGCTGTAATAGCTTCAAAGAAAGAGGCCTGGAAGCAATACATAAGAGACAAAAACCAGAGGTCATGGGAAGCCTACGTGGATAAAAGAAATAAGGCAAAGACAACAGTTAAACTGGCTAAGGCAAAATCCTGGGAAAACTTTGGAAAAGATATAGAGGAGAATTATAAAGAAAACCCAAGAAAATTCTGGAAAATAGTAAAATCATTACGGGGAAAGAAAGGCAAACAGGTAAGGAACATTAAGAATATGTCTGGCGAACTTATGACAGAAGACGATAGCATACTGGAAGAGTGGAGGCTTCACTATGAACAAAAGTTCTCAAGCCAAAATACAAGAGAATAAGAAAAAACATCAAAGCGATCCCGTATCTGAAAATGAATTGGAGGAGGAAGACTGTATAGATGAAGATGAAGTTTCGCTAGCAGTCGAAAGATTGAAGTCAGGAAAAGCAGCAGGAAGAGATGAAATATCCCCAGAGCTGATCAAGTATGGGGGAAAGGAAATCATCAAGAAACTTCAGGCGCTCTTCCAGAAAATATGGGACGAAAACAGAGTTCCCAAGGAATGGGAGTTTAATATAATCGTGCCAATTCATAAAAAGGGGTGCCAAAGTGATTGTAATAATTACAGGCCCATCTGCCTATCTCCTGTAGCTTATAAAGTTTACTCTAGAATCCTGGAGCAGAGACTAAGGAGATGGATCGAACAAGAAATTGGAGAAGAACAAGCAGCATTTAGACCCCAGCGACAAACCGCAGATCATATATTCTCCCTCCGAATGATTTTGGAGAAGGCCTGGGATAGAGGGAAGAGTATCTACTTGGCCTTTCTGGATCTTAGAGCAGCTTTCGATTCCGTCCTAAGAGAGGAGATATGGACATCCCTTAGCAAAAAAAAAGTCCCTAATAAACTTATACTGGCGATACAAGCTGTTTACCAAGATCCAAAAGGAATTGTTCGCCTGAATGGAAGGCAATCGAAGCCGTTTCAGTTTATGAAGGGTGTAAAGCAGGGTGACAGCCTCAGTCCCCTTCTCTTTGTCGCATTTATGGACGAGATCACCAAAATATGCAAAAGAAGATCACCTAGAGCAGTAGTAGGTTATCGAAACCTATACCCAGTAGTGGCCCAATTCTTCATATTTGCCGACGATATCGTACTAATATGAACTAATGATGAAATAATGACTCACAGGAGAATCTCCAGAAGGCCGTAGTGGAGTGGAGAGAGGAACTGTACAGAAAGGGCATGGAAATAAATCCTACCAAGAGTAAGGTGATGCAGGTAGGACGGACGAAAGAGGAAGTAAACATTACTTGCAATGGGGAACCTCTAGAATGCGTGGATACCTACCAATATCTTGGCACTCTGGTAAGCAGGAATGGAAGGCTGGACCCAGAAATCGGGAATCGAGTGAGGAAAGCGAACAGTGTGTACCTCCAAATCAACAGTACCATAGTCGGTAAAAAAGAAATTGCCCGAAACACAAAACTAACTGTTTTCAAGACCGTATTCCTCCCAGTCCTCTTGTACGGAGGCGAACACTGGACTGCCCTTGATAAACACATTAAAAGGCTCACTACTGCGGAAATGAGGTTCCTTAGAAGAGTAGTGGGGAAAACAAGAAGGGATTGTGTCCGAAATGAAATTGTCCGAGAAGAGCTCAAGGTACCATCCATGAAGTTAAGGGTTGAGGAGCGGCAACTAAAGTGGTTTGGGCACATATGCAGAATGCCTGAAGAAAGGAAAGTCAAATGGTACATGGAGATGAGGCCAGAAGGAAGCAGACCAGTTGGCAGGCCACGAATCACATTCAGTGAATATATAGAAAAGATAGGCAAAGATCGGGGGATGTCAATGGCCCAGATGAAGCGAATGGCTATGGACAGAGACGGTTGGAAGAAGTGGGCTGAGGCAAAGCGAGCTCTACGCTGAAAGGCACATAAGAGCTAGTGAAAGAAGAAGTATTAGGACAATTATGATCAGGGCCCGGATTTTCATGCAATTGCAAAGTTTGTTTGAGTGCTTCTTTAAAATGGCGGACCTGATATGATTAGGAATTAGGAACTGTACGGTTTACCCTACTTATATTTAAGTAGTTATTTTCTATTATTATTAGTTATTTTCTTTTTATTTTTTAAATAAACAATTGCAATTCAAAACTGAAATGTGAGTTCGAGCGTCTAAAATGTCAGAAGTTAGGAGGGTTCTGCCGTCAGCTGTGAGCAGCTCCCGACTAAATTATTCCACAGGGCCCCTCACACTCAAAGTTTCATGTGTTTTATTTTTGCAAATAATATTAATATATGGATTGTAAAAAAGAAAAGTAAGTACTATTAAACTATTATAACATTGCTGTGGCTCAGTAGCTATAATGCGTTGAATTAATTACATCCTATTCTTTTTAATACAGTCAAATCAAAATTCACTGATAATGATAAAAAACGTTTCAGCTAATCTAAAAACCAACGGGATTTAAAATAGAACTTTACGAAAAATTTAAAATTGTTTGGTAAAGAATTTAGAAGGGTTAAAGTTTTTATTTTTTAAATCTCATATTTGACTATAGTAACTATTAATGATCCACTCATTTAGCAATTACTGGATTATTTCAGCAGAGGAGAGATTAAATATAAATAACACACATGTTAAAGGAATTAACAAAGAATATAATTGGGTTAGGGTTTGGTAAATTTACAATAAACAACCAAATGTACCAAATTAATCTTTTGCCATAATACATATTAATTAAATTCAAAATATAACACACGATGATTGAGATATTGTATAAGTAGATTCTACCAGAAACAATCAACGAGGAGTTCTAAATGCTCAAACTTAGTATTCTCAGTTCGGTCCAACTGTGAAGACCACCGAACGAAACCGAAACTGACCGACACCGCTTTGATCCAAGACCTTAACTGGAGTTTGATTCGGAATTCGGTCAACGTGAACAGCCCTCTACAAACTAGAAAACTTTACTACTTTGTCAAGTTTTGAATTGTAAGTACACCGAACTTATATTACGCCACTTATAATTCAACGTAATGATTTACAAAAAGTTGATTCCTAATGTTACTATTTTATTTTTTAATTTAACCTGTATATTTATTTAAATCTTAACTTTTAATTTTTAATTCAAGTTTAATGAAAAATAACACTTCCAATAATTATTTTTATTTTTTTATTTATTTTTCATTTTTCAACGTTTCGGGGCACCCGCCCCATCTTCAGGAAACAATTCTTATTGTTCTTCTAGAAGATTCCTCAATCCATTTCTTAATTGATATTTAATCTTCTCCATATGGCTTTCATTAGTTTCCATATTTATATTTTTCACTTTTTTAATCATTTTAACGGAAGTTATTTATTAGTATTTTTAATTCAAGTTTAATGAAAAATAACACTTCCAATAATTGTTTTTTAATTTTTTATTTATTTTTCATTTTTTAACGTTTCGGGGCACCCACCCCATCTTCAGGAAACAATTCTTTTTGTTCTTCTAGAAGATTCCTAAATCTTAACATTCAGTTCAGGATCTAATACTAATATAATTATTGCGTACACATAATCTATTTTTATTCATAGAACCATCATGAAGCTATATTTAATGTTGCTTATATTAACAAATATATATCGTAACCGTACATCGCACTTTAAAAAGCCTGCTTTATTGACGTAATTGACAGGTCTGAAAAGTAGAGAGAATCCATAATATGAGTTTTGTGAATCCAAAAGCCTAACCAATTTATATTCAAATGACATTCTAGTACATTCTCACGTGGCTCTGTGGAGCGTTTTTTAATGTTTGTTATTCGCTTTATCTAGTACGGACTTTGGACGATGATATCTAATGTGATTTCCACAGCAATAGAAATGGTTTAATTTTTAATCAATGAATCAAAGAGAAGGAATCTGATCAACTCTGTACCTATAATTGGAACAAAAAAAAAAGAGTAAAAATTAAAAGGTAGATCGATTTTTTATTTATTTATTTTTTTTTTTTTTATTCAACCCAGCTACTCTGACTATATTTATGGTGTTTTTATCATGTATGTTTTATTTATTATTGTAGCACATTCTACGTGTTTCAAATCCAACTCTTTAACCATACCAATAAATCGTAATTAAAACGATATCTAACTCATATTTTTAAATGATTTTGATCATTATACATTGTTGGAGATAAATCAGTTAATATAAAAAATTTCTATTTAAAGATAGTTGTAGAGATCTACGTAAACAATAAATAAACATAGAAATATGTCAGTTATCATTTGAATCTAGATAATGCTGGGCCGAAATTTCGGCTATAAATAAATCAAAACAAGAACTTACGTGGTTTTTAAGTTGACACCTGACTGGTATCCAAAAAATACCCAAATAAATAAAACTACTTTTAAAACAGAAAAGTGAGAAAATTATGTAAATATCGGAAAATATAATTTTAAGGCTTGAGGAATAATTATTTAATTAATAAGTTCTAAAATGTTTTAATATAGTAAAACATCGTTTATCCGCCACTGGTTTATTTTGATCTCCGGATTATCCGGATCTTGTTCATAGAATTTTTTATTTTATTAGACGTACATATCTATATCAATAAAGATGAAATTCTGTTTGTTTATTGGTTTGTTTGTTCCTTATAGATATCCATACCGTTTGTCCTGAATTCTCCAAATTTCGCTCAGTGGTTCTTTCAATCCAGGTGCGAACACCAGTCGATATTAAAATTGCATAACTTCAGCCGATATTCAGCTGATATTCTTTATTATTATAAACATCGTAATGATCTAGCTTTACAATGGTTTTTACGAAATCGACCGTTTGAGTCGATAAAAGTGTCACTTTATAGATTTTAAAGATTTAAAAATTGAAAATCTCCGGGTGAAACCGGTATATACAGCTAGTAGATAATAATTTTCAATAATGATAGCATGGATGTAATTATAATTTCACCAAAAATCCATTAGAATTTTCATATGTTTTATATTGACGAAGTTGGAAAAGAGTAGAGTACGACAAAAGGCGTTTCAGTTGATTCTTTAAAATGAAATGATGTGAAAGGTCATTTAAATTTTTTTAGCATATTTATTATTTTATCTTAAAAAATTCAGATTCAAAATTTGAGAATTTTTTTGTATCATTACCCGTATTTCCAAATCATCGATTATCTGGATTGCGTTTGTTCCCAGTTCGTCCGGATAAACGATGATATATTGTAGTGAGAAAAATTTAGTCGCTACTAATATACTCTTCAAAAAATTATTTATACCTATTAATTTATTTTATTTTTAGTTTTTAATAACCTTAACTAGATACCACCACCAAATTCAAAATTCAATCTAACTAATTATCAAATTTCAGCATTCGGCCTATTTATTGGTTAATATATATATATATATATATATATATATATATATATATATATATATATATATATATTAGAACATTGTTCGATATCAGTTATTAAAAACTACTATAAATTAAAATAGTTATAAATATATATGCTTAATGTTTAATCTTCAGCAGTGAATAGGAGTTAATATCGAAGAGCAGCTGTATGAGATGGGATTCACAAAAAAGGGCTCCCATTGAAAAGCTTTCATTTAAGGTCCATTGAGCTCCTTTATCATTCCGGTTCTTTACGCAAAGTCCGAGCTTATAATAAAGCACATCTGGACTTATTGAAAATTTTATTTCATTTTATCTTATATTAATTATTTTTCATTATGCCGTAGATGAGCATACAATGAAAAAAAGAAGCTTTCGAAATTATAGATAAAATAACCTCCAAAACTAGTCAAGCAACAAACACAAGTCGAAATTGCCAACATCATAATTTATCAAAAATATTTTAATTATTAAAATATATATTTAATGATATTAAATTGCAAACATATAAAATTTATGCTAAAATTATTTAATTAAAAAGCATACATCGAAAAAAACTGAAATTCTTACCTTCCGACGATATTATAATTTATAATAACTTAGATATTTAGTTTGAGTAACAAATTAACTTTATACGTCAGAATAAAGAAAAGCAACACAACAATTTTAGGTCTTACTGCTTTGTCATAATTATGCAATCATTGAAGATCCGGTCCGAAAGATTCATATACATAGTTGTATTTCAATTTTGACAAGCTCCTTTACCAATAAGTTCATCTAACGTAATACTAACACGGAATTCTCCAGGAAGAAACAGCAAGATTTTTTTTATCAGTACCAAGTACCCTGAGACTATGACAAACAACGGCTTCGAAATGAAGGACGGAACAAGGATAATAATAATAATAATAAAAATTTCTTTAGTTGTCTTTGGGGTTTTCCCCCCATACAATTAGTGTTAGCCATGCACCACATTAGAACAAAACAATACTTCAATTCCAACCTAATTACAGATTAAAGTTTACTTATTTATAGAAAATAATTAAAGTTCACTTATTTATTTAAAAAAATTAAATTATATGTTATCTTAAGCTAAACGATAAAGAAATTAAACACTAATCTGCTGATATAAATGAAATTATTTTATCAGAAAGAAGAAGAACTTAAAGTTTTATAGACTAGTCCAATATCCATTCCCATCAATGTTGATACCTAATGTGTTCTGACAGGTAAATACATAAGGCATATAACAACAAAATGATAAAGATCTTCCACCGTTTTCAGGTTAAAAACCAGGACAGATGTTCTCAGGGTTTTAATGTCTATTTAATATTACCGCTTTTAATTGATATGATGTATTTGTTATTATTCAACCTCAGTTGGACCATGTTTCTAATAAAAGCTAAGGAGGTATAAAGAGTCACGTAATTTTGATGGTATCTCGGAACAAAATGTATATCTAATAAATCAGGAACTCTTACAAATAAAATTAGAGAAGTGAAGAAATCAGAACCGAACCTACAAAAATCCGTTCAATATTGTGACCTAATTTAACATTCATGGAATCCTAAGAAACCGATCCATCTGCTTCACGAGAAAACGTTCACTGCCCTAAAAACTAATTCAAAAAGGGCCTCACACATTCTTATTACTTTCTCTTTGTTCCCAAATCCATTAAGCAAAATATCATCACTTCAATAACCTAAATGATTATAAATTGGCCGGAATTTATGTTAACGCATTAATTAAAAACAGATAACGCTTAGATACGGGCACTATATTTTAACCATGCAGTAATCCTAGAAAAAAAATTTATTTTTTTTTTGGGGGGGAGGGGAGGGACGTTGGTTGGTAGACAAAAATAGAAGAAACGAATATTTATAAAGTACTGTTTTTTAATTACAGGACAAAATACCGACAATATTTAAAATGTAAAAATAATTTGAGTTTCGTATTACGTGTAAGCTTGTAATATTTTGATGTAAGAGCTTCGTATGTTGAAACTTAACAATGATCTGGTGACTGGTGGCCCCGAACCACGCAAAGCGCGGAAATTTGAAGTAGTTAGTAAACAGTACATTATTGTCAACAGTAGGTACATTATTGCCTCTACCTCGTATAAAAATCATTTTGAATACCATAGTAATTTCAATTGAATCATTTCAAACAAAAAAAAATCACAATCACGTGACCCACTAAATTATTTTAATTCGCAACTTCAACAAATCACTGGTGTATAGTCAAAAGGGGTTAAGTCATGGAATATGAAGCTTAAACAACGATTTACCAAGTTATTGAAAATCATTATAAATTCTTTCTGATTGTATTTCTTTATCCCAGAATAATAAATGAAACTATATTCTATCAACAGAGACTGTAATAAATTATGAATAACGAATTATAGTCAATTATAAATTTTAAGAAGACGAGACAAATTTTTTTTTTATAACTTAACCGCTTTTGCCCAAATATGAATAAAATAAAACAAGTAAAAAGTGATTATGCTGCAATACCAACGTGGTTTTAAATAATAATAATTTCATAATACGTACAAATGTGATACAAATATGTCAAACAAAGAATCAAAGCTCTACTTAGTAACAACGTTACAAAAAAGTAATTATCAGTGACCTTATGCTCCGCTGTTCAACTGGAGACGATGCGAGACTGTTGACGATCGCTTCTTTTTTATAGTCCGAAATGGGCCAACCCAGAAAGGGCTAGATCATTCCAAAACATGTGATCACGTACTAGTACATGACCGTAACGGTTGCACGAATTCTAGACTTTTTTAAATGTAACAGAAATAATCATCTGGTTTGTTTGTTTAACGTCCCTTTTATGCTAATAAGGCTAATCAGACGCTGCTACCGTGGGAGTCCTAAATTTAGTCTATTCAGGTATAATTAGGATAGGGATCTTTAGCGGGTAACTGACATCGTACAGGTTCGGGGCCTCCATTTTACGTCCTATCCGAGGGACAGCATAGCAAATAGGATTTTCACTCCCATTAAAAAATCCTAAGGCCATTATGGGACGCGAACCCGCGACCTTCAGTATTGTAGGTTGCCATGCTAACCACTACACTACAGGTGACCCCAATAATCATCTGGTTTTATTTTAGAGGAAAAAAACTAGGAGAATTAGATTGATAACACACTGTACTAATATGTTCAAGGTCCCGAGTTCGAATCTGGATATGGTATACATTTTATATAATCGTCTCTCCGGTAGACCCTCCTTAGTCACACTCGGCCTCTAAAAGAATGCCTACTTCTAAGTAAATAATTTATTAAAAGGGGGAAATCTGGCAGTTCATCTTTATCTGGGTTATATACCTGCTTCCACTAGTGATGTGAATATATGTATAGAATTGTCTGTAGCACCAAAATCATCGATAGTTTAAAACTTTAGGGGCAATTGATTGTTTTCTAACTATTGGTGGTACTGCAGAAAACCTCCAAATGTATTTTTTATATTGATAAAATTTATAGCCTCCGACTAAGTACCATACAATTTATTGAAACAGTAAGGAGAAAATTCAAAGTTTACACAAAGCGAAGTGAAGGTCGTAGGGGAGCGGTTTGATAATTGTTCAATTTCAAGCCAAGGGTCTATTGTCATAGTAACAAAGGACGCCGCCCTCCTATGCTATCTGTTAGTTGCAATCGAGCATTAATTAACTACCTCTTGTAAGTTCTGAATGCATTCAGTTCTATGACGTGTCGTGTTTAATCTATCAGACAATAACTACATCCTACCTTGTTTAATTAAATAATTGGTGTCGACGGTATCTAATTTAAGTTGAATGCAACATGTTTTGTTTTCAATCCATCCAAAAGTACAATATTTTTACTTAGCAAATAAAAAAAAAGGCAAATGCCTAAATTATAATATTGCTATCGGAAACATTTAATAGTTCGTTCAAAAAAAATATATATATTAATCATAATTGATTGTGTTGTTACTATCATTTCAAAAGATTTTATCTTATTCCTCTAAGGATGTAAAAATCCTCTCATTATCATTACCGGAAAATGCAGTATGATTAATTCAATGCATAAATCTTTCAATGTAATATTGAATCAAGCTCTATACATTTTATAAATGCATAAACAGTGATAATATTTTGAAAACGAGTAACTAAACACATTTGAACGAACCACTAGAAATTTATCATCTAGTTTCTCCTACCCTTGCAAATTATTTATTATTCAAGGACCAGACAAATATCCTATGGCTACATCAGCAACTTGGACTCGGTCCAAAACTATCACGGTCGATACAAACTTCATCATTACACCAAAGTACGTAGCAATAACGTCAGGTGTTTAAACAAAAGAGAAAACATGATTTCTTTAATATATAAATATTATATTTGGAAAAGAAAAAAAAAAACTTAAACATAAGACTAAACCGATGATTAAACAACGTTGAGTAATTGTGCCTTCAACATAAACTCATAAGAACATAGATATGATGGATAAATATCAAAATCATCCTCCCAACTACGATAATTACCCAACAAACATTTACCAGTCGGATATGATTTGGTATATAGATACGTTAAATATCCTGTCCAACGATGCATTGGACTTGATTTAAATTCATTGATAAGCCTCTTAAATTTTCGTGTTAAATCATTTTCTTTCTTTTTTTTCAGACCAAATATTCCTCAAAATAAGTGTCTTTGAAATCAATTTAAAAATGACTAAGTATTACTCGTATTCTAAGAGTTCCTAATATGTTTAGGGAAATATTAGGTCGAGAGTTTGATAGTTTCTTTAAAAGAACGTTAAATGGCTCCTGTAATCCTATAAATGGTCCAGGAAAGCGCGAACATTAATTGATGGCCAACCAGGTATAAGTGGGGATGGCCTATAAAACCTACGCGCGCTTTTCAATAGTTGAATTATGAAATTAGTGGTACTTTACTTAGCTCTACACTCTATCAAGATAAGAATAATTTGTTGGTAATTTTATTTGAAAAAAAAATAATGCACGCCACACAGTGGGAGAAATTTACGATTCAGTGACCAAAATTGTATTGCTGTTGATTAAATTACGATAAACAAACAACTCTTTTTTTTTTTTTTTTTTTTTTATGAGATAGGTTCTCATTTATCAGTGAAATAGGACAATACGACCATAGGAAATTTCTACCCATTTAAAATTAGTTTTTATCTAATATTTTTCTAAATTGAGAATGCAGTCGAAAATTCAAAAGCAACCCCCCCCCCACCAAAAAAAAAAAAAGTAATGGAATTGGATCAGTAACATGTCATTTCTATTTTGCGCCGCCTCCGAAAAGATTGTGTTGATTTGAAATATGTATTTAATATTTTAATTTAATAATTTTTATTAACAATTAGCGAGTATTTGTACAAATCAAAATAAAATTATTCGTCTTATTGCATTTTTCCACTTTTTATACCATTTTCAATTTTGCTGTGTATTCATAAAAATCAGAAAGTAATTATTTCATACTTTTCAGTGAACTTATTTTTAATTTTTTTTTTTTTTTTTTATAAAATGTTTTTTATTTTATTTTATCTAGCGAAAAATTAATTGACGATACAAACAAATTGATTTTTTATAAATTATTGTTATTTATACAATTTCGTAATTATGCGTAATAGTAATATTTTTAAATAGGTGAACTTGAAGAAGAAGCAATAGTCCTGGAAACGTCGAGATAGTTTTTTTTAATTTGTTATACTTTTGAATCATAAAAACGATAATAGAAGGTATATTTTTTCACCGAATTCTTAAATTGGAACATTATAAGAATAATTATTATTATTTTTTTTTTTTGACGAAAATGACCACCGTTTACTGTGGCTCCTATCCCCACTGAAAAGGAACCGTTTGGTAGTTTTTTTATCTCTGAAGAGCGAGCATAGCGAGCGAGAGTCGAAAGATGGGATCTAATGTAGCTAACCAAGGCACTTTTTAACTGAGAGTCCCCTTAAATCACACTAACATAACCTCCCAAAATACGCCACGCCCAGAAGGAGTATTGGGAAACTTTTAACATTTTTTTTTAAATCAAAATATTAAAATATCTTGGGAAGTAATCATAAGTAGATAATATCGAAGTAGGTGCCATTGATAGAAAAATATCGAATACCGGAAGAAAAATTAGATATTGTCATGAAATACAAGAAGGAGGTTGTAATTTTGAGATACTTTTAAAATAATCAAATATTGATATTTATAAACTGTGAAGAAAATTTTTGCGTAGCGTTACTACTCTATATTCCAAAGCATGCTTACGAATAAAACTTCTAATCAATAAATAATTATAATCCTACATTGAAAAAAAAAAAATAAATGAACAGATCGCTGGACGGCAAGAATTGTGACACAAGTCGAAATTGTCAACATTAAAATTCATCAAAAGATAGATTTATATTTTTATTGTTACAATATTTATTTTATTTTATTTCATTGCTATTAACACAAAAACCTATAAACAGGTATTTATAAATATAGCTTATATAATTATGAACGTCCTTTGCTTAAAATTCATGATATTTCTGTAAAATTGGCGCAAAATCGAAAAAAATTAAATTTCTAAAATTTTTAGCTATATAGCTATTCTTGCCTACCAGCGGTATAATAAAAAAATATAACAACCAATGATTAGAGGATAGAAAATGAGACAGAGTGTATACATGGAAATATCTCCAATCGAATAGCCGGGTTGAAAAGTTTTCGAAATGGTTACATCTGACTTGTAAATGCTATTTCACTGAAAAAGTTGATTTCTTTGTGTCATTTGAGTTGAAGGAAAACAAGGAAAAATATTTCGTACCTGCTTCTACTATCGGAAAAAATAATGTTGTGAAATTCCCCTATTAATCTTCTCCAACACATTGGGTAAAATAAATACATATGTACAGAATTAGGTTTATGCTTTCGAATTCTAATGATAAAAAATGCAATTTATTTTTTTTTTTTTTTTTTTTAATCGCTAGTTTAATGTAAGAAAATCATTTCTTTTCTTTTTTTATTATTTCATTAGTGATAAGGTAAAGTTCATATGATTTTTTTTAATGATAAAAATGAAACATAAAACCTCATGGTAATTGATATGTGGGACTAATTATGATTAGCTTCATAATAGCTATTCTTTTTAGACGATAGACTCGATAAAAAGTAAATATATTTCCTTAGAAGCAAAGGATTCCCTGCCCAATGTACAGACTGAGAATCTACTTCTCCAGACCCCATTTATTCCGTATCCACTTCAACCGCCTGGAGCACTTGCCCTGATTGTTCGTCAACTCCAGGCGTAGGATTGTTCGTTCTCCGCCAATGTATTATATGGAACGGAAGTTAGACCTTAACAAATATATTAATGAAAGTTCTTTATGAACAATAATATCTGAATATTTAGATCAAATCTTACGACGTACAATAAAATCGCTGGTCCAAAGCAGGATTGCTCTAACTAAAAAAAAAATTAGGAGATTCAATTGAAATGATTTATCCCGATTGTTAGAATGTTTCACTAAACATCACTCTCTATGACTTTGTTATAGTTTTATTTTTACTTTCACTTACCTATATATGAATATATAGTAAGTGGAAGTATTGGGATCGTGAAAAATTTCGACTTCCGGTTTTCAATGGAAATACACGTTTTGGGGTCCCCTAAGTCCAATTAACCAAGTCCCGCGAAATGGTCTGTGTGTGTGTGTGTGTGTGTGTGTGTGTGTGTGTGTGTGTGTGTGTGTGTGTGTGTGTGTGAACAGACTAGCTCAAAAACTATAAACCATGCGAATCTGAAATTGGGTATTTGGTGTAGGTATATGCCCGCGATGTGACAGCGAAAATTTCATCAAAATTGGTCAAAGGGAGAGTTACTTTATTTAATAACTTTTTACGTTTTTTCGATTTTCTCAAAAACGGCTCTAACGATTTTGATTAAACAGAGTATTTAATATATTTACATGCCCGAGATATGACTGTAAAAATTTCATCAAAATTGATCAACCGGAGGGGGGACTTTACATAATAAATGTTGTCCCATTTTCACGTGTTTTTTTTATTTACTCAAAAACGGTTGTAACGATTTTGATTAAACTGAGTATTTAATCTATTTATTTGCCCGAGATATGACTGTAAAAATTTCATCAAAATTGATCAACCGGATGGGGGACTTTACATAATAAATGTTGTCCCATTTACACGTGTTTTTTTTATTTACTCAAAAACGGTTTTAACGATTTTGATCAAACTGGGTATTTGATATATATGCCTATACATATTGTATATTGTATATTGATGATGTATGTATATGCCAAAGACGTGATAGCCATCATTTAATCAAAATTGGTTAAACGGAGCGGGGTATTTCATAATTTTTTTTCCAATTTTTACCTTTTTTTCGATTTTTTTTTTCGAATTTTTTCGAAGTGGCAATTAACAAAACGCATTAATTTCTAATCTAAGTAAGTTGGTAAGTGAAAGTTGTGTGTTGCGAGCACGCACCAGATTTTTTTATTTATTTATTGGCTTATAAGACAGCGTAGCCCATGGAGTATGGCCCAATCAATGCTAGTTAGAGTTAGTTAACAGGTTAGAATAAAATTAAAGCAAAACAAAAAATTAAACAAATAAAACAATGAGCGCTGTATAAGAGGAAGATATGAGAGACACTCTAATATAAAAGAAATTTTCTGACTAGCATAAGCAGGATTAAACTAAATTTAACTATAGTTCAACTAATAAAATATACTTAATGAAAAACTGATTTTTATTATAATTACCACCATTTATATAAAATAAAATATTATCCAAAAGTTCTTAAATGTACATTTCTTTCAGTTACATTGATGCGACGCAATTGCTGCCATTTAAAAGTGTACCAAAATATGCACTTTATCTATATGAAACTCAAGCATACGAATAATTAAAAGATTATTTTATAGTTATGGGTTTGCAGTTATATTACCAGAGTTAAAAATATTAAACGATGACATAATAAAGTAAATCACATTGTCCAAGTGTTCTAGACATCACTCTCGCGGCCGGAAAGCGGTCTTGCACAGAGTTAATAGAAGAAAATTGTAAGACAATTTATGAGAAAAATAACTATTAAAAATGCAAGTTTGAGTTATCTTAGTATCAGATGAACTAAATATATTTTTGCAGATTTATCGGAAATAAAAAAAATCGAGTTCAAAACCATGTCAACAAAGAATTTCGACTGACAATTTTCAAAGTAAGTATTTTCATCGATAAATAACAATAACCAAATATTTCAGTAAATTCGTACAAACGAAATAAAAATTAGACATCAAAAAAGTTTAAAAAAATAAATAAGACTTGAGCAACTCAGCGTCATCATAAATTTGTATTTTCCTTTTATTTTGGTTGAAAAACAAATGAAAAGTGTTTCAATTTTCAACAATAATGCATACCAAAGAACTGAAAAAGTGTTACAACATAAAATTCAAACAAAATATAGGGGATAGATTTCCCTCAAAATTAACTTCAAAAAAGAGTAATAAATTTATGCATCTGATTCTTACAATTTTTTTAGCGCAGCAGTCTGTTAGTAAAAGAATTTAATAAAGTTTTTAATCATTTTTAAATATAAATGTTTGCTCTTTTTTCGCTTTATGTAGGTTTTTTAGTTGGTTTTTTTTACCGTCTTATCCCATCCCCAAATTGTTTTCTGAGATCACCATAGTCCACATATACAAATATCGGATTGAGCGTTGCGAATTCACACACTGATATTATCTCCGAAGCCTGGAAGCACCCACATACCAAAAATGTAATAACGTACCCCAAACGAACTATTACTAAACAGATTACAAAGATTTCAGAAAGAAACTTGAAATGGAAGAAACGCTAAGTGAACTGTTAAAATATGATGAGGCGAACATAGTTAATCTGTTTAAATACTTAAATGAAATGCTACAACAGAATATAACAGAACACAACGACAATAACCCTCTAGGGTAGAGGCGAAGTTCAAGAAAAAAAATACATTGCAAAATAAATTTAAAAAATTTATATAACATTTATTATACAATGAAATTGAAAACCATCGTTATACAGAGGTCATCTGCCAAAATAAAAAGGCCAAAGCCACAAAGCATGAAAAATCTTTTTTTGCACAGTACCTTATGCAGATGTGGAGAACTCAAAGGATGACAGAAATCCTATCTCATGTAGCCTAACGTAGTTCTCACTTATGGATGTCAAAGAACTTCACCCGAATTTTTCATGCTACTATTCTCGTTTCTAAAAAAATAAAAACCTGAATAATAAAAATCTAAAACATCGATAAAAAAAAAAAAAATATATATATATATATATATATATATATATTTATATCTGCACCATTAATTATGTATAAATATTTATAATATAGTCAATAATAGTTAAAAAACTTATATATAAAGGTATTAATGTATATATTTATAACTATCTGAGTAAATATTTATTTGAAGTAAAATCTTTAATATTTGTTTTAATCCTCTTTCAGGCACTACTTATATCTATTTGCTCTAAAAAGTACAATGCTATGGCTAATAACTGTAATATCTTATAATGGACCGTTTTCTTTCCCTATTGCGTCTTTTACTTTAGTTTTTGTAATATTGCCCAATTATCCTAAATTTAATTTATTATTCCACATTATTGTCCACGACACGGTTGGTGGAAAAGCTTTTAACCATTAATTTTATTTTTTAGTAAAGAAGGGGCGAGTAATTTAATAATAATAATTTAATTTAGTGACATAGCGAGTAATTTAATTCTCGTGAATATTAACTGATATAATTGCATAGCCACAGGGAATAACTAGGTAAGTTGTAAAATCGTCCAAATGAGTTATGAATTTCAGAAGCCTTCTGCACACAATGAACAAGTCGATGATTCACAGCTATAAATTGTTATGCGGTCTTCATGATTACTGAGTAGTTATCTACTTACCCACAAGCAAGGGCGAATCCAGGATCAAAACAATGAGTAGCAAGCCATGATCCTTGGCGAGGGGGGAGGGGGGTGTAACATTTTCGGACGGAAAAGCCGAATGAAACAAAAAGTAAACAATATTGTGTATAAAATTATGCAGTGCTTTGTTAGTTATTACCATTCTAAGCTTCTAAATAAAGATTGATTTTTATTCTGGATAAATGTATTTTTTTTTACTTCTAGGGAGGGGTAAGGGGGCAGCCCTAATGTGGGTACGCAGTAGGTACTGAAACAATTCCAGTCTACATTACTCACTTGGACAATTTCCAAACTTACCTAGTTATTCCATGTGACCACAGAATTATGAAGAGTAAAACACGTTCTATGGAAACTTTTTAATTAATTATCCACTAAACAGGATCCGTTTTCAAAAACCATTATCAAAATTATAACTTTTCTTGCTAAACTTTAACACCAGTAGAATACATTAGCCTTTGTGTATTGGATTCATACCTCCATTATACAAATATGATTTTAAATAAATAGCAATATCAACGAAGGGTTTTCACTGTTTACTTTTTTATAAAATAAATGTCAAAAAGTGGTTATATCGATTTTTTTTATAACGCTCCTCATACAACCTTACTATTAGAACATATAATGAAAACTTCCGAAGAGTATTTTATTTTCAACATTTTGAAAAGTAAATTATCAGGTAGAGGATGTTGAGAAAAACGGAAGTATTCTCATCATAAATCCATATCGTTTGTTTAATCCGAACACCGATTTTAATACATATTTCAGATTTACCTATTGAAAAATAGGATGCTTGAGAAAGTTTTGAGAGGCCACGTTTTGAAGGGTGTATGAATTTTTTAGGGGGGGGGGGACATATTGTTGTAGATATAAATTTGGAGGAACAGTTGAACTAATGAGCAAAGGGTAAAACATGGAACAATTTCACAGCAAGTATTGCATAATGGTATTCAAACTAAAAGTAATCCTATTTCCATAAGTTTAATTTTTAAGAAGAAGGATACAATAAAATCTTAGGAATCCGCAAGGCATGCGCAATAATCCTTTGGAGGAGGGTGGGGACCATTTGTATCATTTTCATGATACCATTTATTTTTTATATTATCTCTTTTATGCAACCGTTGCCTAATATTTTTTTTCTCACTTTTATTTTTTAATCCGCACCTGTTAAATACAAACATTAACAATCAGCAGATGTGCTGGCATATAAAATAAAACAGAACAAAATGGCTTGATAGGCATGAGGAAAAGCAGTACCCAGCGGCACCCCTTCCGCGGCTTTAATTTACTTACGTGCTTGATTCCTTACGTAAGTAGGTCTCTCATCCAGACCCTTTTCAATCGTCTTCTGGTGTTCTCTGGCATGCCAGTTGTGGCCATTTCTTTAATTAATTTGTTGGTATGTTGCTTAAACTTATCATGAAATCGTTTGTAGTACGTCCGTATGTGTTCAATGACTGTAGGAATTTGTAAATCAGTATGTAAAGTCTTGTTATTTATGTACAATGGAGCTTCGGTAATTAGTCGTAGTATCTTGGACTGAAAGGTTTGGATTCTATTCAGGTGTGATTGTTTTGCAATGCCGTATATTTGTATTCCGTAAGTCCAGACAGGTTTTAATAGGTATGTGTAAATATTTAATTTCTCTCTGGCTTTTAATTTGGAATTTCGTCTGAAGAGTGAGTACAGTAGTTTTAGTCGCATATTTAACGAAGCACGTTTTTTTTGGACATGTGGGCCCCATGTCATTCTCCTATCAAATGTGAGTCCAAGGTATTGTACTCTGTCCGTTTGTGGTATCGGTATATTGTTTAAGTAGACAGGTGGACATGTTTCTTTTCGTAGAGTAAATGTGATGTGTTGAGACTTTTGATAATTTATTTGAGTCTTCCAGCGTTTACACCAATCATGTAATTGTAGTAAGTGATGTTGTAAGTCAAGTGAAGCCTGTGTTGCATTTTCGTGTTTTGTAATGATAGCTGTGTCATCTGCGTAGGTAGCCGTAAGAGTGTTTGAAGTTTGAGGTATGTCATGGGTGTATGTGATGTATAGTAGTGGGGCAAGTATTGATCCCTGAGGTACACCAGCGAGAATTGGTCGAATAGAGGAAAGGCCTGAGCCGTGTCTTACTGAAAAAGATCTGTCTGAAAGAAAAGAATGAAGAATTAGATAGTATGTGGGTGGAAGTGCGTTCTTTAGCTTGAAGAGAAGCCCCTGGTGCCAGACTTTGTCGAACGCTTGGGCGACATCCAGAAATACTCCAGTTGCATATAATTTACGCTCTAGTGCGGTCGAAATGTAGTCGGTTACCCTGTGTAGTTGTTGTGATGTTGAGTGTAATTTTCGAAATCCAAATTGGTGGTCAGGGATTATTTGTCTGTCAGTTAGTATTTGTAATAGTCGTGGATACAATAAATTTTCGAATAATTTAGAACATACTGGAAGCAAACTAATTGGTCTGTAAGAGGAAGGACAGTTTGAGTCTTTGTCAGGCTTTTTAATCATAGTGATGTAAGAGTATTTCCACTGAACAGGGAATTTGGTGGTCCTGAGAATGCAGTTAAAGATTGTGGTTAGAAAAACTAGAGCTTTCCTGGGCATTTGCTGGAGCGCCTCTGCGTTTATCAAGTCATATCCAGGGGCTTTTCTTTTCGGCAACTGTCTGATTTCTTGAGCGACTTGTGATGGTGTAAAAGGATGTGGTGGTAGTGTGAGCTGTAGAGGTATGTCTAAACTATTGTGTATGAAGGCCTCGTGTTCTGAGTTATTGGAGTCCGTATGTGGTTTGAAAACAGACGAAAGGTAGTCAGCAAACAGTTCAGACCTTTCCTCGTCCGAAACAGCCCAGGAGCCATCCTCTCTGCGGAGTGGTGCTGACACCTCACGATGCTTTAAGAGATTCTTGGTGTGCCTCCATAAACTTCCATCGTCTGTCGTTAGGTTGCTAATGTAATTGTCATAGTTTGTGCTTTTGAATTTTTGGATCTGTCTTTTAAGTTCATTATTTAGTTTATTGAAAATCTGTCTGTCTGAAGGAAGTCTATTCGTCTGCCATACTTTACGAGCTCTCCTCTTTGCTCTGATCAGGTCTCTTATATAAGAAGGGTAATGAGGCAAGTTCTGTGCTTTCTGTGGCCTTGGTGTTGAAGAGGTCCAAGCTGCTTCTTGAATACTTGTCGTGAAAGTTTCGACAGCCTCTTCTAGTTCATATTGGTTTTTGATCGATAGTGGGACAGAGAGTTTTGAGTTCAAATGATCTCTATAAGCGTCCCAGTCCATGCAACCTTTTATGAGCTTCGGTCTGCTTCGTGTTTCAGAGGGCTCGTCGAAGAGGACCATGTGCACTGAGGAGTGATCAGAGCAAAGATCAGAGCTTGTACTGACGGTAAATGGTACTGTTCTCAGTCCTTTGGTAATGAAGAAATCTAGTAAGTCGGGTGATTTTCGTCTGGAGGAGGGCCAATAGGTCGGTGAATTCGGAGTTATGGTGTCTAATGAAAGTTCATGAAGGGTAGACCATAGATTTCTGCCTCTTGGCGTACACAGTCTCGACCCCCAGCATTGATGTTTGGCATTATAGTCACCACCTGCGATGAAGCATCTGCCGAGGCGTTTGAAAAATTCAGAAAACATCGTGGGTGTAAGCTTGTACCTAGGGGGACAGTAAACTCAAGCAAATGTTATGTTGTGGTAGGTCGTGTATAATGTAATGCCTGTGGATTGAATGTCAGGAGTAATGGGTAGATGTATAGGATTGTGTTTAAGTGAACTTTTAACGAGTATCGCTGTTCCTCCATGGGCAGTTTTATCTGGGTGGTCGGTTCTATAAATAGTATAATCTGAAATATAAAGTTTTGAGCGTGGTGTCAGGTGTGTTTCAGTAATAAGTGCTATGTCAGTCCGTTTTTCGTGAAGGTATAAGTCAAGTTCAGTGCTGTGCTGAGCCAATCCGTTAGCATTCCATAGGAGAACTGACAGGGAGCCTACAGTCAGGTGTTCACGGGGCATAAGTAGGGCACCAGACCTGCGTAACCTGTGATAGTTGCTGAAGAAGATTGAAAAGGGGCTGGATTAAATTATTTAAACCGTTTATAATATTAAATAGCTGGGTAGAGCCATTATCAACCGTGGGTACCGGCTGGGCAATGCCTCTCCTCATACCTGAACATGATTGCTGGATCTCGGGTCCTGCTCTGGGAAATGATGGGCTGTGTTGCTGCTGTGGCTCGGGAATGATGTGTGGTGTCGGTTGGTTGTGGCGCTGTCTGATCGGGGGGAACTCATGCATGCCTGGAGGTCCCTGAGCTGGCTCTGCAGCTGGAGGATGCTGATGGAGATGGTTTCTTGCCCTACGTTGAGCCCTGAGCAATTTCAATGTCTGGCAGCCTCGGTAATTTGCTGGGTGCTCACCGGCACAGTTGGCACACTTTGCGGGCGTATTTCTAGTTTTTAGACATGAGCTACTTTCATGAAACTCCCCGCATTTCACACAACGTGGTCGATGATTGCAATATGTTCTAGTGTGCCCATATTGCTGGCACCGCACACATTGAGGAATATTTTTCTTTTTCCTCGGTTCCTCGATTTTTATACGAGAATAATATAGGAATTCTAACTAAATATGTCATCTCGGAATGTTTCTTTAGTTATGTCCACAAAGAACATAGGAAGAGGTTGCTTGAATCGTGAGATGACATTAACTACGTTTGTGACTTCATAACCTAGTTTGCTAAACTCTTCTTTAATAATGTTGATAGGTGTTGCATGGTGCAGATGTTTTAGAACAATCCTTGGGCATCTATCTTGTGGTAACTGATAGGTATGAAAGTCTGCGCCTTTATTTCGCAGGCTTGAATTGAGTTTTCGATAGGTTTCAGGAGATTTAGGGTATACAGTAACACCTTTAATGGTAGTTTTGGTTATAAATGAGTTTGGACCGGATTCATTTTCGAGAAAAAAGATGAGTGCTTGGTAGTTTTCAACGCCATTAATAAAAATTGGTGGAATTTTATCATTTTGTGGGGTTCTTTCTGGTTCCTGAGTTTGAGAACTACTAGGTTGGGTTAGGGTGGCAAAACGGTTATAGGTTGGAATGACATTTTCTGATGGCCTTTTTTGTTCTCTTGGGTTGCTGGCATCTGACATTGGTCTTTTACGGCTAATAACAAGCTCCCAGGAACCTACGGCATTATTTTCGTCACAATTGTTAGTGTCCATGTGGCTTACCTCATGTTGGGATGATTCCACCATCGTAGATGGCGAAATCTCCTCAATCTTGTTTTGTGTTTTGTCCTTGATGTTGTAATTTTCTTGAGAAAACACTTTTTCGGTAAATATGAAAGGTTTTAACACTAAATTAACGATTTTTCACACAACTAAAACAAACTAACCTTTTCTCTTCATTAACATCAACAGCTCGTTGCCTAATATTAATGCAAAATATTACCGTATGGTCTTATATCAACAGAAACAAATAATAAAAATAAAAACTGATTCCAAGCAATCAGGCTGATGGAAGAGGATATGATATTAGTCGAAGTAGGAAGTGTAAATCAAGTGGATGACGTTATAAAAGTAACTGTTACAACCCTGGAGCAGTATAAGTAGCAAGAAGTGATCAGAGTCTCAAAGCGGAAATACCCGGCTATATCTTAGGAGGGCATCTTGAGTAGACGACCAGACTAATGGGCCATATACCGGCTTAGGCCATCGATAGATAGCCCAGATCGCTACCCCTCCCCTAAACACCACCTCCCCCATAGCCTATTAATGTATTAGTATCTGAAAATAAGGCCATCCACGAAATATCAATCCCGAATATTGATCCAATATGAGTTAAGGAGAAAGACAATAGCCCAAGAAATTCGAGATAGAAGAAATTATATCCCCATCTTCACCATCACTGTTGCATACGTCTACAGACAACTTCGCAGAAAGCGCTGTACATATTGGATAGAATGAAATTTGTATATTATTTGAATTTTCCGATTCTGAAGTTCCATTACAGCAGTTAAGAAGTTAAGAAACAGCAGTTAAGTCGTATTAAGGGCGCTTAAGAGAACACTGAGAATGATATAGCTATACTTGTTGACTTACAAGCCGCTATTACAGCCATCGCTAACCCAAGGAAAGAAGATCGTGCTACAGTGGATCACGGCGCATTTTGATCTTATGGGAAATGAAAAGGCCTAAGTTCTTAACAGGGCTTGATTACAGAGAGAGCAGTCCCAGCTTCCGGTACCCTTTAACTAAACCCAGAAAATTATCAAAAGTGCAGTTACCGATAGGCTGGAGGAGGAATGGATTGTGAGTTCAATTATTAAGATGTCGGCCGTTTCTAAATGAGTTAGTGAGCCGTTTCTGGAGATGTAAAATTACGGGTGCAATTATGATGTATTGCTAAAGTCTTATAAGTATGTAATTTTTCGCAGAAGGTCGGCTTTGCTTGGCAGGTTGAATTTAATTTAACCTCGATGGCTTTAAAAGTTAACCCCGAATGTCAAGAGAAAATTATGTTTCCCAGTCACTAATAGGGAGCCTTTAATCATCAGATTGCCCTCTTCATTCCCCGAGAAAACCTCGTGAAAGCCGAGAAAGGGAAGGACAAAAAAAGGAAAGTTTATATATCCTACTTAATTTAAAAAATAAATGTAAGGACTACTTGTTACGTTAAAAAAAAATATTAATTGGTTATAAATAAATAAAACAATCGTAACAAAAAAAGGTGGTAGCTCAGTGGAGACGGGCGGGTTCTTAAATGACTAGTGATTAAAAAAATTGAAATAAATTAAGGGGCGCCACGCTATTTATTTTAAGGAAATAGCGAAAACCTAAAGCAATCTGAATAAAAAAAAAAATAATGTAAATTTAATAAGTGAAGATTACCTTAAAATCTCGGAGAGGGCTGTACATAAAATACAATTTGCAATTTACACTTATGAACTACTTAATGGTAAGTTAAAAAGAAATTGAACAAAACAAATTAAACTCAAATAAAAAAACTTTTAATTAACACTATATTTACACTACGATATTAAAAATAAAATTTACTCACAATTTCTGTAGTCAGGCCTGATCAAAATCTAACTCTATTCACACAACTAGAAACAATTTAAACTTATAACTATACAATAAAAAAAAAGCAAGGTTTAACAAAGAAATTAAAAGAAAAATATCTCCAGTCTGTTCTCTTAACTCGCCTGTCTTCTCGTAGCTTTGTTGCCAGTAGCCACTCGGCTTGGCGATTCTCGTCACCGGAATCTCTTCCGTGAACGCCACTATTCTTCAATTCTCTGATATTTAGCGATATAGACCACAACTACGTTAATCACTAAAACAGTCTCATTTTATCATCACTCGTCGAACGCTAGCGAACATCTCTCATATTTTTCTTCGTTGTTTCTTTCTTAAAAAAACAAATGCCTTAATAACAGCTGTTTTTCAATTAATTACTTCGGTCCCGTCTCTTCTTTTAAAATAAAACATAATTATTTTTATAGCTAAATAAAAAAATATTATATCAATAAAAAACTAATACAAAGCTTTTAAAACAACACATATTTTAATTATATACAAAAATATATTAAGCCCTCTTCGATTATTACTTAATGAGTTTTATTAAATAAAAAAAATTTTTTTTTGTTTATCTATTTTTCGTTACATACTAAATTGTAATTATATATTTTATTACTGCCCATTTATTAGTTTTTATTGTTTGTCTTCAGCTAAAATTGAAGAGTCGAGTGCCATTCAATTTGTACCTAGTTTTCTTTCATAAAACTAGTAATAAAAATTTCATGCGAGCTATTGAAATATCTACCTTTCATGAAGAAAATGACAGAAAAAGCTGAAATGCCAATAGTTTTTTACACACTTTATGCATGACAGGAAACAATATGGGAATGGTTTTCCTAACGATAAAAATCGAGTGTCGAAATATGTAAATCACAACAATAAAATTAAGCTACTTCTAAATAACAGTACGAACTTAAAAATGAAATTTAAATCATCGCCTAACATTATTATTTCAGATCATCATTGCACCATCATAAAGTCATTTGTCTAACCTAACTTAAATTAGACCTGCAGCATACAATTCTCACTTTGGATACAACGTAAATCATATTGAACTATAAGAAATATCATTTGGCTCCTAGAGGAATCCAAAGGGACACCTGTTGATTCGCCCAGTTATTGGTGGGAAGACACGGCTTGCTCAGGGAAACGAGATCATAAATTTTGATTATTAAACCTTCGACTCTCTGCTTTCCCGGAACTACCTTCTAAAGCAAGTTTTTCAATTTCCAAGTACGCACAACGTTTTCCGAGAATGGTAAATTTGCATTTGACCACGGACTCTATTTGTGGTTCAGATGTTTCCACGGTAAGCTGAACTTCATAAGAGGAGAGTCATTTTGTCACAACCACTGTAACTAGATAAATTCGATGCATTCTGCGAAATTTAATCAGAACTGAATTATTATCAAGCAATCTAAGAAGTAAAAAGTTCCGGGTTCGTTATATTAAAGTCTCTGATTTATCGCTGACATTACTTGAGAAACCAAACAAGTAAGTGTACAGAGTCAACTTTATGGAAAAGAAAAAATTCTACTTTTGGACAAAGGGATTACCTTCATTTGAATTATTTTCGTTGAAAAATATCCAGAATTACTACTGGGATACAGAAATATGTGTTTCGGCAGACAAGGAGCCCAAAAATAATATATAAATCGCCTTTTTTTGGAAAAGTATATTTAACTAGTAAATACAAAAGTTAGGAATCTGGTAAACTAGAGACATTTAATTGTGAAGGTTTATAATGATACATGGGCGGATCCAGCCCGTTGTAAAGTAGAGATGCGACATCGACGGCAAAACATCGATGTTTTGAACATCGATGTTTTTACAATCAAAACATCGATGTCGATTAAACATCGACAACAAAACATCGATGTTCAAGAACATCGATGTTTTTCGACATCAATGTTTTTTAATTTATACGTTCTTTAAACATTAACATATAAGTGCCCAAACGTATTTAAATTGATGTTTAAGTGTAAAGCATGTTAAATTTACATTATTAATATATAAAAACATTGAGGTTTTCTACATAGTTGGTTTTACATAATCATTTATTAAATATTCAACTGCTAGGACCTAAACATATTAATTATAGCTAAAACCTCAATGTTAAAAACAAATTTTTATTGTTAAAACATATTTGTTTTTGCAGAAAAAATCAATAATTAAAACAACATCGATGTTTTAAAAAACGTTGTTTTTAACAAAAACAAAAATGTTTTAACATCGATGTTTTGGACAAAAAACATCAATATATATTCTCTTAATCTCATTGATTTTGAAACATGTTTTAACAATAAAAAAATATTTTTAACATCGATGTTTTTGACAAATATAAATATGTTTTAACATCGATGTTTTGGACAAAAAACATCAATACATATGCTCTTAACATTGATGTTTTGGACAACATCAAATATATTTTAACATATTTATTTTTGTATGAAATATCTATGTTTTAAAAAAAGTTGTTTTTAACATCGATATTTTGGTTTTGTCGAAAACATCTATATTAAATCATATTTGTTTTTGAAGAAAACATCGATGTTTTAAAAAAATTGTTTTTAACATCAATGTTTTTTACTAAAAAGAAAATGTTTTAACATCGATGTTTTGGACAAAACCATCGATTTTAAAAAGAACTTGGTTATTGTTAAAACATCGATGTTAAAAAATATTTGATGTTGTCTAAAACATAAATGCTAAACACATATTTGTTTTATGTTACAAAATTCGATGTTAAAACATATTTTTTTTTTGTCATTGATGTTAAAAACCACTTTTTATAATTGAAACATCGATGTTTTTAAGATCGATGTTAAGAGCATATAAATTGATGTTTTTGTCCAAAACATCGATGTTAAAACATTTTGGTTTTTGTCAATAACATTAATGTTAAAAAAAAAAATTTAAAACAACATCGATGTTTTCTGCAAAATCTAATATGATTTAACATCGATGGTTTGGACAAACCATCGATGTTAAACACAACTTTGTTATAGTTAAAAGATCGATTTTAAGAGCATATTTGTTTTTGCAGAAAAAATCAATAATTAAAACAACATCGAAATATGTTTTAACAATACAAAGTTATTTTTAACATCGATGTTAAGAGCATATAAATTGATGTTTTTGTCCAAAACATCGATGTTAAAACATTTTGGTTTTTGTCAATAACATTAATGTTAAAAAAAAATTTTAAAACAACATCCATGTTTTCTGCAAAATCTAATATGATTTAACATCGATGGTTTGGACAAACCATCGATGTTAAACACAACTTTGTTATAGTTAAAAGATCGATTTTAAGAGCATATTTGTTTTTGCAGAAAAAATCAATAATTAAAACATCGAAATATGTTTTAACAATAAAAAGTTATTTTTAACATCGATGTTTTTGACAAATATAAATATGTTTTAACATAGATGTTTTGGACAAAAAACATCAATACATATGGTCTTAACATCGATGTTTTGGACAACATCTAATATATTTTAACATATTTATTTTTGCAGAAAACATCGATGTTTTAAAAAAAAAGTTGTTTTTAACATCGATGTTTTGGTTTTGTCCAAAACATCGATATTAAATCATATTTGTTTTTCTGAAAACATCGATGTTTTAAAAAAATTGTTTTTAACATCGATGTTTTTGACTAAAAAGATAATGTTTTAACATCGATGTTTTCGGCAAAAACAAATAGGTTTTAACATCGATGTTTTAACAATAACCAAGTTCTTTTTAACATCGATGTTATATACAAAAACAAATATACTCTTAACATCGATGTTCTATCTATAACAAAGTTGTTATAACATCGATGTTTTGGACTAAAACCAAAAAGTTTTTAGCATCGATGTTTTCGGCAAAAACAAAAATGTTTTAACTTCCATGTTTTGGTCAAAAAACAAATATGTTTTATCATCGGTGTTTGAACAATATAGAAGTTGTTTTTTAACACCAATGTTATATACAAAAACAAATGTGCTCTTAACATCGAATTTGTAACTGTAACAATGTTGTTATAGTTGTTGGACAAATCGATGGTTTTGTCCAAAACATCGATGTTAAATCATATTTGTTAAAACATCGATGTTTTAAAAAAATTGTTTTTAACATCGATGTTTTTGACAAAAACGAAAATGTTTTAACATCGATGTTTTCGGCAAAAACATATAGGTTTTAACAATATCCAAGTTATTTTTAACATCGATGTTCTAACTATAACAAAGTTGTTTTTAACGACGATGTTTTTGTCCAAAACATCGAAGTTAAATCATATTTGTTTTTGCAGAAAACATCGATGTTTTAAGAAAATTGTTTTTAACATCGATGTTTTTGACAAAAACGAAAATGTTTTAACATCGATGTTTTCGGCAAAAACAAATATGTTTTAACTTCGATGTTTTGGACAAAATCAAATAGGTTTTAACATCGATGTTTTCGGCAAAAACAAATATGTTTTAACTTCGATGTTTTGGTCAAAAAACAAATATGTTTAACATCGATGTTTGAACAAAATAGAAGTTATTTTCTAACATCAATGTTATATACAAAAACAAATGTGCTCTTAACATCGAATTTGTAACTGTAACATAGTTTTGGACAAATCGATGGTTTTGTCGAAAACATCGATGTTAAATCATATTTGTTTTTACAGAAAACATCGATGTTGTTTAAAAAAAAATTGTTTTTAACGTTAATGTTTTTGCCAAAAACGAAAATGTTTTAACATCGATATTTTGGGAAAAAAAAAACATTAATATATATGCTGTTAACATTGATGTTAAAATAATTGATGTTTTAACAATAAAAAGTTGTTTTTAACATCGAGGAGGAAACATATTTGTTTTTGCAGAAAACATCGATGTTTTGAAAAAAAAAAACATCAATATTTATGCTCTTAACATCGATGTTCTAACAATAAAAAGTGGTGTTCATCATCGATTTGTTAGCTAACTAAAATGTTTTTGCGGAAAACATGGATGTGACAAAAACGAAAATGTTTTAAAAACGATGTTTTGGACAAAAAACATCAATATTGTTAAACATGTTTTTAACTTCGATGTTAAGAGCATACATATTGATGTTTTTTGTCAAATACATCGATGTTAAAGCATTTTCGCTTTTGTCAAAATCAAACATCGATATTAAAACATATTTGTTTTGACAAAAACAAATATATATTAACATTGTTGTTTTTGACAAAAACATCGATGTTGAAAACAACTTTGTTATAGTTAAAAATTCGATGATAAGAGCATATTTTTTTTGCATATAACATCGATGTTAAAAACAACTTGGATATTGTTAAAATATATTTTTTTTTGTCCAAAACATCGATGTTAAAACATTTTGGTTTTTGTCGAAAACATCGATGTTAAAAAGAACTTGGTTATTGTTAAAACATCGATGTTAAAAAATATTTGATGTTGCCTAAACCATCGATGTTTACAGCAAAAACAAATATGATTTGGAGAAAACCATCGATGTTAAAAACAACTTTGTTATAGTTGAACATCGATGTTAAAACCTATTTGTTTTTGTCCAAAACATCGAAGTTAAAACATGTTTGTTTTTGCCGAAAACATCGATGTTAAAACATTTTCGTTTTTGTCAAAAACATCGTTTTTAAAAACAATTTTTTTAAAACATCGATGTTTTCTGCAAAAACAAGTATGATTTAACATCAATGTTTTGGACAAAACCATCGATTTTAAAAAGAACTTGGTTATTTTTAAAACATCGATGTTAAATATATTTGATGTCTAAAACATCGATGTTAAACACATGTTTGTTTTTTGTTTCAAAATTCGATGTTAAAACATATTTTTTTTTTTGTCATTGATGATAAAAACCACTTTTTATTGTTAAAACATCGATGTTAAAAAATATTTGATGTTGTCTAAAACATCGATGTTAAGAGCATATATTTTAGCGTTTTTTGTCACAAAATTCTATGTTAAAACATATTTTTTTTTTCATTGATGTTAAAAACAACTTTTTATTGTTAATACATCGATGTTTTTAAGATCGATGTTAAGAGCATACAAATTAATGTTTTTAGTCCAAAACATCGATGTTAAAAACAACTTTTTTTAAAACATCGATGTTTAAAACAACATCGATGTTTTCTGCAAAAACAAATATGTTTTCTCATCGATGTTTTGGACAAAAGCATCGATGTTAAAAACAACTCTGTTATAGTTAAAAACATCGATGATAAGAGCATATTTGTTTTTTTATATAATATCGATGTTATTAAGAACTTGGTTATTGTTGTTTGTCATAACATCGTGTTAAAAACATCGATGTTTTCTGCAAAAAAATCTGTTTTAACATCAACGTTTTAGACGAAAATACCAATGTTAAAAACAGCTTGATAGTTAAAACATCGATGTTAAGAGCATATTAGTTTTTGTCAAAAACATCGATGTTAAAAACAGCTTTGTTAATGCTAAAAAAAAAAAAAAAAAAAAAAAAAAAAAAAAAAAAAAAAAAAAAAAAAAAAAAACTTTTTACTAGAAACATCGCTGTTAACATCGGCCTACAAACATCGATGGTCCGAAAACATCGGCTACGTAACATCGATGTTAAAAACATCGATGTTTTGCCCAAAACATCGATGTTTCAGAAACATCGACATCGATGTCGCATCCCTATTGTAAAGGTGGGGAGCTGCAGTCCCACAGCCCTTCCCCTGGATCTGCCAAACAGCTCTTTAATTTTATATTCCTTTCGCACAACTAAAATTCTACTTGTTCTGCATATTATTTTTTCTTTACACTACTTCCTTACTTTTAGTTAAGTCAAATTCTATCTTTAAATGACAAAAAATTCAAAGGGTCCAACTGCAGCCTCCAAAGCTCCCCCCCTCCAGGATCCGCCAATGTAAATATGAAATGTTATATTAAAAATGCTGTCATAAGATTTATTCCACTCGAATTCCTTTGATAATGATAATGAGAAATTTAATGTGAATTCGTATATAAAGTGAAATAAAAATATAATGTGTTTATTTTTGTAAAACATTATAGGCAAGGAAAGCCTCATTGATCTTTAAACTCATACAGCCTTAGAAACAAAACAAATGGAATGTAATTTAAGAACCACCAGTAAAATTAAAAATTGTATAAAAAAAAAAAAAAAAAAAAAAATGCACAACAGATAAATTTAAAAGGGTCTGGTTTACAATTAAGCCATATGGGGGGGGAGGGGGGAGTTGAGAGGCTAGAAAAAAGTTTTAGAACCATTGACCTAGACTGTTACAGGTTATGTTTGAACCCCACTGTCTTGCGAATTTATAAATAACATTGAAGAACATACTATAACACCATATTTCTAAAAGTATAAACAAGTTATATTAAAATTTTTAAAAACTACAGCAATGAAGCAATTTTCATCCCACTTTTATATTTTGTTATCCTATTATATATAATTCTGCCTATTTTTAAAAAAATATAAGATTTTTAAAAAATGCCCTTTTTGAGAAAATTAAAATTTTAAAGTTGGTTTTAAGAAAATTTCTTTAGTATCAACCTATACATTGTTCTATATCATCGGTTCCAAAACTGGGGGGCGAACCCCCCCTGCCCCCTATGGGGCGTGAAGACGAGTCAGGGAGGCGCATGATACTAATTGAATATTTAAAAAATCTTGGAACAAAACAAAGTATTGGAACCAACTTGATGTTGCCAGTGATTTATGTTGTGCCCTTACTAAAATTCAACCGAGAATAGGCATACTTGTTAAGAAAATGCAAGCTTCTCCATCTCACTAACTTACTTTTCTCTTATGAGTAGGTATTTCTTTAACTTAATTTGAAACTTATAATTTTGTATTTTTTGACAGTAAAAATAAATATTTTGTTTTCAATACAAATCTCAATGTGTTTTTAATATACTCATTGCCAATACAATTTATTGTTTAAGGGGGGCGTGGGAAGCTTTATTTCAACAGGAGGGGGTGTGGTACAAAAATGTTTGGGAACCGATGTTCTATATTATATGAAATGGTATAAAATGCGCTGTTAAACGAAACCCATCTCATAGTCCTAATCAAATTTGGAAAACATCTGAAGCTATTTTTAATCATAAAATGCTAGATTATAGAATTTTATCACTAGTTTTCAATTTTTTTGGTATTGAAGAAATTTTCATCCCACTTTTATATTTTGTTTTATGAATAGATATAGTACTACCTATTTTTTAAAAAAATATAATTTTTTTAAAAATGTCCTTTTTGAGAAAATTGAAATTAAAATTTTAAACTTGGTTTTAAGAAAATTTCTTTAGTATCAAACTATACATTGTTGTGTATCATATGAAATGGCATGGAATGCACTGTTAAACGACACACATCTCATAGTCCTAATCAAATATGGAAAACATCTACAGCTATTTTTATTCATGATTTTTTCTGTTTATGGACATATTTTTGAGGGCTTTAGGGACCAATAATTCAAAAATGGGTAGACATATCTCTACGGATAGATAGTAATATTTCACAATTGTTCTAGTAGATACAAGTAGTACACATTTACCAAATTTCAAAAAATCTGAGATGGTGAGGCTCAAGCCTATGTTGAATTGACCGGGAATGACCCTACTATATAATTTGGTTTTTAGTTTAAGATTATATTTTTAAGTATTTAACATTTCATATTTTGGTCATATCAATAATCAAGGAAAATATGGTCAGAAAGATAGTCAAGATTAATGGGGAAAATGGTAAAAAAACTATTTTTTATTATAAAAATTAGAAACTTCAACACTTGATTCAGGAGCGGTTATTCCACTAGTGCACATGAGCACACTTTCCCCCAGTTTTATAAAATATATATATAATTACCTCATAAGTAAAAAAGTTAAAGAAAATATTTATTTAAAATTGAGTAAACCAACTGAAACGGAACGCCTTCATTCTAAGAGATATAAAGCAAGAGTGCACTGCAGGAGGTGCCTGCTCCTGGTCAAGAATAGTAATAGTAGGGCAGGTGCCCATTAGTGTTTAGCGTGAATACGTTTCAAAAATGTAATCATCGGATAAAATAAAAATGTTAAAAAAAATTTAATAAATATATTAATTTTTTTACTTTTAAACAATAGATAGTAGATTATCAGGTACATATAAGAAAGAACCAAGTTTGATAACCTGTATTGTTCGAAATTGAAAAATGTAAAATTTAAACCTGCTGAAAAACATAAATTTTAAACCGTTGAACAACCCTTGGAAAATTATTGACGTTTTCAAAATTAAAAGCAATTTTTACCGAATAGATGTCGAATGAGTCTTTGGACTGACTTGTAGATCTATTGCGAAGTAAAATTAATTTTATTATATCTATATTTTCCTAATCAAATAATAGTTCCTTATTTAATGATTAATAATAGATGAATATTATATTATTTTTCTTGTAAGATATTCAAGAAATCTATCAAATGGAAAAAAGTGGTAAAAGATTTGTTATTTCATATTTAAAAAATTCTTTTAGCCATTTCTTGAGAGTAACGATGTATATGTTATAATAAACATTTCAGCTTTTCAACAGCTCAACATTTTTTAGCTTTAGAATAGCATTCTAATGGATTTCCTATTAAATGTGCCTTTTATCTACTTCTATTTTACATCTGCAGCTGTGATAGACAGCATTCAGCAAATTTGGACAGCATTCATTAATTCATTGCATTCAATTGATCAAATAAATTCAATGCAACTGTATCGAAGTTGCAGATCTAAAAATATAAAAAGAATATAATTTTTAAATATGTAAGAAAATAATTTGAAAGAAAACAGGATTAAATTGGCAATAATATGTATGTACATTAATAAAACCGAAAAAAACAAATGCATTAAAATTGAATAGTAGAGTGCCCAATAATTGCTAGGAATTATAAAAGTTAAAAGTAAACATAAGATTCACCACAACGCCAGGGACGTACTACTCGGCGAGCCCAGGTGGCTTACGTCTCAGGGACGCGTTCAGGTATCTTCTATCCTATCTACTTAAAAGCGATAGCCATGTAGAATGGTTTTGAATTTAGTTAGTCAGCCACCTGCACTAGTTCATGACGGTCATTTCGGCGTTTTGGTTTCCTCCTAGCTGCTTTATAGCCAAACTTGTGGATTTTTAAAGTTTTCACTCAATCTTTAATAAGTTTAGTGTTTTATTTTGAATTTTAATTTAATTTAATTGAAAATGGGACCCAAGATGAGGATTGCCAGTTGACAGCCATCTGAAAGAAGTAATTATTTCATAATTCAAAGATTTTGTTAACAATTCTATTTTTTCATTTTTCTTATTTTGGATTAGTAAAAGAAAAAAAAACTATATGTACAAATTTTTAGGGACAAGAACGAGGAAATTTGTCGATGCTGAAACTTCGCTTGGGCAACTACAAACTGAATATTTTTTTTGTTTTGTATATACTAATTTATTTGAATTTAATTGTAAATAGTGTTAATTATAGTTAGTATTAAAATAATTAAGTATAGGATTACAATTGTGTGATTAATTAAAATCTTGTAAATAATCTCATTTGTTAATATTATTTGTTATCTATTCTAAACAGATTCAGAAAGCTGATTTTCATTCTGTGAGTCTGCCATAAAATATAAGTTCAATTGTCCCCACAAAGCTTGAGCCTGCACACTTTCTGCCTTCAGAATCTTTAAGTGTCACCTCAACTTCAAAATTTTATTCTTTACTTTCCTTTATTATTATGTTAAGTTTCCTTTATTTTTATATTAAGTTCATTATAAGGGAAGATGCTGCAACTGATATGGATGGCTATAGCTAATTAATTTCTTTTGGTAATGTGGTAAGTTCAAGATTCATTTCATTGAGTTGCCATAAAATAATTTTTTAACCACAGAAGCAAAATTTGAGCTGGCGCTGATAGAATATCAGGAATGAAATACTATTCTATTTATCTAATTTTTTTTTTTATATATATCAGGGTAAAAAAAACTTCTTTTAACACTGGGCCACAACAGAGCATAAATTATTATTTCTTTATTTTTTAAGATAAATTAATTAGATAATAAAATTAAATTTTCATGCGAATATTTAATAATAAATATATTTATTAAATGAAACAAAAATAATATTCAATATTTATCATTCAAAATCATGAAATGAACATTAATAACTTCCAAGAATTATAACCTGGATGGATATGTATTTTTTAAATAATTTAAGTTAACCAAAACAAATTTTCATAAATAAATTTGAAAATTTTATCATTTCATAAGCTCATTTACACTGTGAAAATAAAGGCAAGGTAAAATAAATAAATAATGATATGAGAGTGATAATGATGATCAACCTCTCTCTTTCAATCTTCCAGTTCTCTTTAAAATTCTTCTTTTATTATAAAATATTTTACCCTCTTCAATAGTTTTACTGATGATATCAATAGCTGTCCTTTTAGATATTGCTGCTTCATCACGTTTGTTTTTTGCATTGACATGAGTATTTCTTTTAAACCTATTTAAGTTTTCAAGTTTAAATCCTGGATCCTTCTGCAAATTCAATTTTATGCACTTATATCTATGCCTTATTTGGATCCTATTTCTGGAAGGAAAGTTTTCAGCTATCTTTGACCATTTTCTTTCCCCGTGAACTGCAATCAAATCCATAAGAAGTTTATCTTCAGCTAAAGACCATTCGCCACATTTATTAACTTTCATATCTCGTTTTGCAAAATATCGCTCCCTTAATTGGATTGCTGATCTGTTCGGAAACACAGAAGCAACTTTCTGAAAATCAAGACCAAACTGCTCAACCGCATTCACCAAAATAATATCTTCTTCATCAGTAAATTTGCCTTTCTTTAAACCTGGGTCTAAGCGATACCATCTGTTTAATGCTTGGGCCATTGTCCTGTCTTCCAAGTGGCACAAAACCTTTGCCCATCCAATCACACCTCCCTGTTCACTTATGCTAACAAGATAAGACAACTGAATATCTTCTTTTTTACTCCAACGACCTCTATTGAAATCTACCATTCCAAAATGCTTTTTGAATTGAATAAAGCATTGGTATCCAGTTCGTTTTGTATTAAGTAATTCTGCAATATTATCCCAATTCTGGTAATTGTACTGTAATGCCAATTTTTTCAGTTCTTTTTTTTCTTGCTGTGTCCAAGTTCCTCTATTAACTTTAGGGGATAAGATTAAATTCCAGTACCTTAAACATTCTCCAGGAGTAAGAATGTCGAGAGATTCCTTTGAAGATATCTTCATCCAGTCAATATCTGAATCAGAAATATCTTTTACCAAAAATTTCAAATCAACAGTTTTCATAAAAGCAATTTTACGTTTTATGAAACTAATCTCCTTGGAGATTACTTCTTCTTGTGCTAAGTTATCAACTTCTGAACAATTTTCTTTGAGATGTTCAAGATTAGATTTTTTCACATAATCATCAATAATATATTCCCTTATTGCATTAGACAATGCAGTAATGTCAGCAGTATGATCTGTTTGCATATATAAATAACCAATAAACTGATTTTTAGATAGTTTATCTTTAAAATCTTGGTTTCTAGGGCAGTAAAATCCTGAAGAATCTTTGAAATAAGGGGCACCAAATTGACTATAAAAACCTCTGCTAACAATTGTGTCTCCATCATCAACAGAATTAGAACAGTCTACTTTTAAATGCTGAAATTCTTTTGTTATTTTGTCTAACTTTTTAACAAGAGCTGTCTCAAGAGTCACACAAAAATCAGCTAATTTACGATTAGTTCTTATCACCTTTAAAATTAAGTTACCTTGCTCTTCTAAACTCAATTCATTGCTGACACCTTCTACTAATGTATTAATATAAGTATCATCATTAGAAGACAGACTAGTGTTCCTTTTAATTTTCTCCTTTATTAATTCTTCTTCTAATAAAGACTCAAACTCATCATCACTTGATTCCTCATCTATAACTTCTGCGTCATCCCCATCTAATTTTAATATTGGTGTCAATGGATCAACAGTGTAATTATAATTAATATTTTCATTTTTCATTAAATCGACAGATTCTAAGTTTAAAGTTTGAATAGTGTCATATAAGCCACAATTAATTTTGTTGCTTTCTTGAAAAGGAATTGGAATAAAATTATTCCCGGAAATTTGTTTTGGTTTTTTAAAAATCGATTCATAAATATTTTCTTTATCTGGAAAATGAGAATCATTAAAAATACTTACTTCCTCAACCTTAGAGTTAGACATTTCTTCGTTCAATTCAATTTTACATAAATTAGCGGTTTTAGAAATTTTTTTTTTTCTAAATTGGATGGGAACGTTTTTTTTCACCATGTCGGGGGGAAGCGAACTAGATTCGGAACTAGTCCTTTTCAAACGTTTTTGTCTTCTTTTCATAATTATGTTTTTCTTTTTTCCGCCAATTTAAAAAAATTAGAAATTTATATCAATATGGTGTTTTCTATCTTGGAAAAGAATCTGTTATCGACTTTCATAAGTATTTTAGCTTTAACGCTTGATAATTATTATAGTTAAAAATATTTTCCTGTATATTATTTGCTCAATGTTTTGTATATCACATGACATTAATGCTTAGAGAAATAATGTTATTTGTACCTTGATTATTCAATAAATAAATATTAATATTTTAAATAGTTTTAATTAATCGTATGATAGAAATTTCTCTAGTTTATTTATCATTTATTTAGTTTATCAATTATGTAATAAAGTTGTATCTAGAGATCTAAAAGGCTGTGAACTGAGATTCAAATGTAATCAGATGGTTGTGGTAATCCGGCATATTTGAACTTGCTAACGGTATAAGTTAAGTGTCAAATGGGTCCTAGAAGGCTATTAAGGAAATCTTTACCTAGTCGTTTTGACAAGGAAAATTTGTTTACGCGTGGTTTAAGTGATTATCAAGCCCGAGTGAGGCGTCGTGAATCCTTAAGGCAAATAAGAACCATAAAGGTAAGAGTGTACACTTATAGTTTGATTTATAACTGATTTCTTATGAAATGTTTGTTCAGTTTTGAAAAAAAAGTGTGCCATCTGTTGGTTGACAAAGATTATTTTGAGTCAAGAATTGCCTTTGCCATTGCTAGTTTACAATGTCTTGAATAATCATCTTACTTTCCTGAAATGGCGAATTGTCATTTTGTTATGCATTCTTTTTCATTGATTTTAGCCGCTTTATTTAACTTAACTTATGGAAGAATTTTCAGTAGTCTATAGCTCTCTATTCTGTTAAGGTTCCTTTTACCTGAGCTGTTAACACAAATGTCAATTGTGTTATTTCAAAAATATCTTCATTTGAAGGTATCAATGATAACTTGTCAACATTTTAGTATAATTGCCATACCTTAAGAATTTAAAGAATATTATTAATTTTTGTTTTACTATAATACATGATTCCTCTACTGATTATTGGTTCTATAAATACAGCTAATAGTTTTATTGTATGCTAATACTCTTACAAATTTTGACTTATGTTAACATTATTCTATGGTACATAGAAACTTTTAATTTAATAAGATTTTCCCTTTCTGTTAAACATTAATATCTCTAATGATCTTTTAATTCTTTGAAATATATTTGGTGTTTGTTATTTTTCTTCTGACAATTACATGATTTGATATGACTATTACAATTAAAAATTTGTTGGCTGATAATTTACTATTTATTCATTATTTTCCATGGGATTGAAGATTATTTTAACTTTAAAAGTGTAGGAAGTTAATATATTATAAACTCTTTTATGGAGTTTTGATATATACTTATCAAATTTATTTATATTTTAGTTTGTAAAGTTTCATCCTTATAATATCTATTCTTTGTTTTATTATTCTGGAAAAAAAATCTAGAAGACAATCTATTTTTTTTTAATGCATTGAATAAGTTGAAATTACCAAATATTTGTTTAATGATGTTTATTTAGGATGTTTGAGATGAAAAAAAAACATAATTTTAAGCATTAATCATCTAAAGTAACCTACAGGTATTAGTAATTTACTTTCATATTATTTATTTGGGGCCTTTTATTTCATTTATTTTTTTCCGTATCTGATGACTTGATCATCTTGAACTGTTTTATCCATGTAATTTTTAACAGACCAATATATTTCTCTCAGTCATAACTTTATTTCGAGTTGTTAACACCATTTAATCCTGGAAAGGTTGGTAGATGCAGGATCGCTATAGATTTATTTCTACATCTTTGGCATGATTTTGATTATACAGCTTTAATAGAGCTTCATTGCATGGAAGATCTTCTGACACTCCTCGTACTTTTCGTGAAGTTGAAAAGACGATGCTTTTATTATTGATGATTTAATTATCATTAATTATTTCTATAAAGTATTTTAATATTGAGCATATTTTCTGTTATCTTCTTCTTAGTTCATTACTACTACCACTTGGTGGCACATCAATCCATTTCTGAACCTCCTCCAACAGCCCTCGCCAGTAAGCTCTATCCTGTGTTGCTGCTACCTAATTTCTAGTTCCGATGAGATGTCCTGCATCAGTCGACACACCATCAATCACGTTTTTGGTCTTCCAACTCTGTTATAAGTTTCTTAGGGACGGCATCCATCCTAGCCAGGTATCCAGCCCAACGAAGCCTCCCAAGTTTGACAAACTTCACTATGTCATTGTTTTTATATGATTCATATAGCTCTCTATTTGCACGTCTTCTCCATGCACACCCTTCAAATGTAGAGCCAAACATTCTCCTTAATACTCTTCTTTCAAATATTCGGAGGCGATTCTCGTCAGCTTTCCTAGTAGACCTAGTTTCTGCTTCGTAAGTAAGAAAAGGACTGTTAAGGGACTTATATAACCTAGGCTTTTTTAATTTTAATTCCAATAATAACTTACACAAACGAGTCTTGAACCATCTCCCGCAAGCATAAGTCAGCTCCTGGATAAGGAAATTAAATAATTCAGTTGAGTTGAGGGAATATCTGGGAGGGATCGGGTGAGAAATGTTACTATTTATTTGGGCATGTGACCTGCAGCTGACATTGAGGAACACTGGTTGAGATAGTTCATGCATAGGATTGAGATTGGCATGGCCAAAGCTACATATGAGACCAATTTGTAATGTAAAAGACCTGGGAAAACGGAGTTGAAGAGGCCTTTGACCAGAGAGGCTTGGACTAAGCGAGGATAAGGTTGTTGTTTCCGAGTCAGATGATCAGACTAAGCTCTATAAGCAGGCTTCTCACACTGTTTATGAAGAATTGATAAACTATATTAAGTAAGAATACATCAAATATAGAAATTATGGCATCTTGTGGATAACGACTATTTCTTAATTTAATTTATTAAAAAATAGTAAAGATTTTATAAACTATTTTTTTCTTCTTGTCATTAGTTAAGTTGCAATCACATGTTAAGTTGCAAAAATCTAATATTTAGATCACATGAAATGCTTTTCTTATGCAGCCATTATCCCAAAATTAAGGGTTTTTAATTTTTAGACAATATCTAATGAAATTTATGGAGATTCTTAGATCACTGGATAAATTAATATTTGGATTTATTTGTTATTGACATGATTTTTAAAGCTGTTTGTAGCTCTTTATAGAAATTAATTATTTTACTTCTGTGTATATATTTCTTCTTTTTTTATGTATTAATCTTATAGATACGCTTATAATACTGCAAAAACCTTATGTTGTATTCTCATCTCTGTCAATATATGGCTATAGCCACTGCATCACCTACACATTTTAGTTTTTGTCCCGTTGAAGTATTTTACTTGTGAGGATTTGTCTTAGATAGTCATAGATAGCTGTGAAAATTTATTAATTGTCCAAAAGTTGTTCCACAAGATCTCATGTCTTCATCGAAGCTCTTAGAATAAAGTATAGTTTCTATATACAGCCTTGTATGGTACAGTCACTTCATCTGTCTTTGGTCCAGGCTTCTCAATGTTTTTAACCATTTGGTATTTAAACCAACTTTGAATAAAATAAAATAAGAGAAAATGAAAGAATAAAACCCAGTGGCAATAGAGTACAAATTATAGGTTTTGGATCAATTGCTGACTCTCAGGACAAATTACAGCAAGCTGTACTTGAATGGCAAGAGGAATTAGGAAGAAAAGGCCTATCTATTAATACAGATAAAAGTAAAATATTACATCTGGGGAGAGAGCCTCAGGCAACCAATGTAATATGTAATGGCCAGTCACTGGAACAGACCGATGATTATACATACCTGGGTGTAATAATAAGCAGGAATGGGAATATTGACGATGAGGTCAACAATAGAATTAGAAAAGCCAACAATATTTACTTCCATATCTGCAATTCCATCATAGGAAAGAGAGAAGTTGGAAGAGATGTTAAATTAAGAATATACAAAGCAGTGTACCTTCCAACATTGCTCTACGGTAGTGAAAGCTGGGTAACTCTAAACAAACATAAAAATAGAATAACCACAGCTGAAATGAGGTATCTCCGAAGAGTGGCAGGAAAAACCAGACGAGATTGCGTACGCAATGAAAGAATTCGTGAAGAATTAAACGTCGAGCCACTGGGACAAATACTCGAGAAAAGACAACTAAGGTGGTATGGGCATATGTGCAGAATGGGCGAATATAGAGAACCCAGAAGCTTCTATGAAGCCCGACCAAGAGGAAAAAGACCTAGGGGTAGACCTCGACTGTCTTACGAAGACCACATTGCCAGGTTGGGACGATCAAGAGGGAAGTCCTTAGGAGAGATGAAGATGCTGGCGAGAGACCGGGATGCCTGGCTGCGATGGCTGAATACAATACCTCCACGCTGAAAGGCATTAAAGGAGGAAGGGAAAGAAGAAGAAGGAATCAATTACTAAAATCATAAGATTTTTTTTTTCTAGTCAGTCATCATAGGTAATATACAGCATAGAACTCTTGTTCTCAAGTCAACATATTTACTTTCCAGGTAGTAGGTGATATCTGAACTTTGATTGATCACACATAAAGGACTCCTTGCTGTTATTTCTGCTTATTTATAAAATATATAATTTAATAAAAAACAAAACAAAAATGGAAAGGAAATGGTTATTTTTAATCTAGTAAATTAACAGATACCTTTATTCTTAAACTCTTAATCTCTCATGAAAAACTAAAATAATCAGGCAGCATTTTAGAGCATATTTTAGGTCTGTTAATATGGGATCCTGGTTGGACTTATGTGTTAGAAAGCTCCAGCTTCCGAATCCTATTACAAATTAAAGAGTTTTAATTATTATTGAATTTCTGTAGTTATTGAGTACCTTCAGTATCTAATTTCTCAAAATCTAATCAATTATTATTTTATCTAATCAATTATTATTATGATATTTAGTATCTTGAATATCTACTTTGGTTTTGCAAAAGAATTATAACAGGTTGTATCATTTAAAAGTTATGGGCCAAAAACTGAAAAACAAACATTAAAAGATTTAGCTGTTCCACTCTGCCCCCTTCTAAAGGGGGTAGTATCTTAAATTAAAGATACTATTTTTTCCTTTTTTAAACTTATTTTTAAATTTTTCAAACTTATTTTTACTTTTTTACCTGTCATAGAATGAACAGACTTAAACCATTTCTAGTTTTCCAGCACCTTACCTAACACGAATCGCAGTGCTCCTTAATAAACTTGTCTAAACCTAAGACCGAAATTTAGAAAGCTCAGGAATTCTTTACTTAACTTCAATCAAATTTAAAAATATGAGCAATAAATAAATGTAGATTTATGTTCTGTGCTGCTTCCATTCAATGTATTTTTTTTCATTATTGATACAAATTGATAGAAATTGATTCTCTATAAGCATGTGGAAGTGGAAGATAAATCTCTCGGGAAGGTAGTATATGAATGGAGAGGAGTAAGTGATTCCAAAAAGTGGTATCACGAATGATAAAGGATTTTTCAAAGGAATCTATGAGAATGAATATATGAATCGGTGAGTTGAGATGATGAGAATAATGTAAGCCAAAAGTTCAAAAACATAGGAAGGTCTATTTGCTCTTAATTACTGGTACTGCAAGGCACCAAGAAAAAATTGTTATTGAATCTCAATATAAAGCAACCTTAGCTCAGAATACCTGTGAGAAACGCATATTTGTTTGATAAAACCAAAAATTACTATTCATTCATTAATATCTCAGGGGTTGTTTAAGGATTAAGAAAGATTTGCGGATGATTTTGAAAATTGGAACCATAGTTACTCTAAGACAAATGTTGGTCGAAGATAACTCTGCATTTTTTTTTTAATATGGATTTTTGTACCTTAATAATTTGATTATCTATTTTAAATATGAAATAGATAATTAAGTTAATTAATTCACTGAATATTTCCCTTGATAAGAAAAGCTTTAAAATAGTATTTATTGCCTTAATAAATATTTAAGAGAAATAATCCTCTTCAATTTATAATAATCCTAAATTATTTATTTTATACTGTAGTTTAGATTGTAAATCACCATTCATGTTAGTTTATATTTAAATGTTCCTAAAAGTTTAGTTTTACTTTTTGTGTCCCTGCTGTCTTAAATTTTATTAACGTTAATTTGAATTTTCTAGTTTCAGTTAATTATTTAATTGATTCCATAGACATAACTAAAAAGAAATTAACTTGACAAACCATTATCATGTGATATTTTCAAATTACTGTTTTCAGGTATTTTATGATTTTTTTTTTTTTTTTTTTTTTTTTTTTTTTTTTTTTGTAACAATTAATGAGACAATTCATTCATTATTGTTACAAAAAATTCATCAACCAGTTGTATATAAATTGTATTATAACATTCAAGATAAATTATTTTTACCGAATTTTCCCTTTAGTAAACATTTTTTTTGAAGGAATATGAAATGTCCTTTAACCAAACTTTTCTCCCAGTGTCTTCTTCCACACATTCCCATCCTTCCTCACTCCATCCAGCAATCCATGTCCAGCCAAGCTTTCTTTAATTTAATTTTTCCACTGTATTCATTGTATATCTATTCACAATCATACGATTGAAAAATTATTTATGTAAGTTATAATTAATTTATTTTATCTAAATTGTTAAACTAGTGTTCTGATTATTAAATGTTAATAGATATAAAAATGTACAGGTTTTGAGAATGGGGAAACAGCCCCGAAACGTCAACATGTGCTGTAAATAAATATTTATGGTGAAATAAGGAAGATTTTTTGCTATTTTTATCGAAAAATATTGTAAAAGCTGGCCAAAACCAATTTAATGAAATTTGGAATTTTAAATAAAAAATTACTACCAGTTCTCATCTTTTCTGACCCCTTATTCAGGTGGCTGTGCTAATTCAAATCTGTCCCTCACCCTCGCCATCTCAATGCTGATAAATATCGCTCTTCGCATTATATTAATTTTCAGTGTTTGTGCTGAACTATTGACTTTATAATTTGATGGAGGATTTGAGGCAATACTTCTTGTTCATATAGTTTTGATCACATTTTATTTAATAATACCATCGCTATTGTCAGATTTTATTCCTTAATGGATTTTTTAAGGTTAAGATCAAAATGAAAGGTCAAAGTTATACTTCTGGTTAACTAAATATTTTTTATTATGAAGTGTACATATAGTAGATCAGTTTTCAAGAAAAAAAAATCCTGCGGATTGCTGCGGATAGGGGGCCTAGGATGTTTTATTCCTGATTATCAAATTACGAAAAATCCATATATGTTTTAAATTTCCTCTCACATTTAGTTTATGACCTTCTGGGTGTTATAAGTAATTCATAGGGAAGTATTTAATGTGTACATTTAAGGTCAACAGAATTAACATTTGAAAAAACAAAATGTATTTTAAGAAAAAATGGTCAAAAGCAAGTGAAAGAACTGAAACATAATTTAACTATTTCGGGATATGATGTAATAGTAAAGTAGGATACTGCATGAAAGAAAATAGGGATTTTGAGAAGTACAGCACTTTGTTAAACGGAACAATTTCTATTAGGAGTTCAAACCATTTTCAGACACTCTAAAGAGGCACCCTTTAAGATTGTTATTAATTCATGTGAACAAAATAAAAGGTAGAAAACTGAAAAAAAATAGGACCTCAACAAGCAATGGCATGCCAACATATGCAACAAATATGAAATTGAAAGATATGCATAATAGCCTTGCGTTCTCGAGCAGTAAAATACTGAGTCATTTAAAATGTTTTATCCATCTGACAAAAAGATAAACCATCACAAATGGATGAATTATTTAAGTATATAATAAGTTAGCTGACTAGAGAAGTGGTGAAATCTATATAGAAAAAAATCGTATATTAACTACAGAATATAGCAGCCAAATATAAGTGCCATGGATCTATATACAAACATAAATTAAAAATGGCTGACGAAATTTAAATACTTAATAAATTATATTATGTATTTAAATATCAAATAATTATAACTATGAAAAAAAAGTATATGTTTCTATTAAAATTTTGCATTGTATCAAATAAAATTAAAAAAAAAAATGCATAATTTCCACATCTTTTTAAAATCTTTATATATATAAAAATCTCCTGTCCCAATGTTTTTGGGGGGTAAAATCAGAAACTACTCGATCGATTTTGATGAAATTTGGCTCATTGTGTGTAGTTTTGTCAAATTTAAAAGATAGGATAGTTTTAATGTTAATTATTGGCCCCAATATTTCTTTTATTGCAAATTAATGCTAATTATGCCACAATTGAGTGTAATTATTTGTCAGTTCTATAAATTTCCAACAGATGGCGGTGTAAGTTGATTTATTGACAACACTTCATTTTCTCTTGATAGTTAGGGAAAGTAAGCATAAATCTATTTTTTCTGGCTTGGACTAGGGAAATCCGTGTTTTTCTCATGACAAATCATGTGTCGCCTTTTCATGTGTGGGGAAAACATCGAATCTATTTGTTTCATGGGCGGATCCAGCCGAATGTAAAGGGGGGAGCTGCAGCCCCGTAGCCTTTATTTGGATCTGCTAATCAGCTTTATTACCTTTATGTTCCTTTCCCACAACTAAAATTCTACTTGTTCTGCATATTATTTGTTCTTTAACTTGCTTCCTTACATTAAGGAAAGTCAAATTCTATTTTTTAATGACAAAAATTTTTCCAAAGGGAGGGGCTGCAGCCCCCACAGCACCCCCCCCTGGATCCGCCAATGATTTGTTTTAGTAAAAGACAAGTTATCCAAGTTAACAAAATCATTGTGCACCTTTTGATTCGATATCCATAACATCATGTTATATTCTGAATTTAATTAATACCATATATATGTAAGATTGTTTTAACGTGATTTATTCTTTGTCTGCACAAAAGAATTAAATTGCACGTCCATAAACTAGTATGAAACTATAAAGTTATAATAAGTCTTAACACTCAGGTAACCCAACATTAAGAACTTTACAAAACGAAGGTTGCAACAGTGTTATTTGTTATCACACTGTAGCCAACTTAAACCTAAACAAAACGAAGGTTGCAAGGGTGTTATCACACTGTAGCAAACTTACACCTCCACCCCTGAAGACGATTCATCCGGTGAAAAAGGAAGGAGCTTACTGGAATGGAAGAAGTTGGAGATTGTCTTTTTCTTTCCGCTTGCCACTTCATAAAACGTTGGTGATATCTGTCGGATTATCGAAAAAGGCCCAATCCGTACGGGGTCAAGCTTGTTGCGGTTTAATTTATTTCCATTTTCGATGTAAACCAAATCACCGACTTTAAAATTGTGCTGGCTTCGATTCTTGTCAATACGCTTCTTGTTCATTTGAAAACTTCTTAAGGAATTTTGAAAAGCTATTTTCCGGTCCTCTTCAAGGGAAGATAAGTCGTCTTCGACAAGAGGAGATATAGGTTGTTTCTTCCCTAGCAGTAGGTACGATGGTGCAAATCCTGTGGAGCTATGAATAGTATCGTTGTATTCACTGACACACTCCTTTGCGAGGGTCGGCCAGGCTTTATTAGTACCGCTGTTTATTTTGCATCTTAAACGATTGATTAGCGTTTGGTTCAATCTTTCGTTAAGCCCATTTGATTCTGGGTGATCAATGCAGGTAAAAACAATCTGTATTCCAATTTTCTCTAAATATTTTTGAAAATGGGAGGAATTAATGGAGGCATATTGGTCGGCTAATAAGATCGAAATATTATTTCTTTTAGCGATTGGCTGAATTAGATTTATAAAGTCCTGGGCGCTCTGACCCTTACTAGTCGATATCCAAGCATATCTCGTGAAATGATCCACCAAAATGTGCATATATTTTTTTGGTGATCGATTTCCTGAAAATCCTCCAACAGTATCGAGTGACATTATTTGGAACGGCTCAGTGGCAGGACCCAATTGTGAGAGAAGACCGACAACACGACTTCAACGGACTTTGTTCTTAACACAAATCTGGCAACTTTTACAGAAGTTATGTATTGCTTTGTCGAGATCCTTAAAGTAATAATGTGGCCGGATCGTGGCGATCATCTGTGCTGGACCGATATGACCGTAATGCTCATGAACAAGCTGAATGATATCTTTTCCCAATTTCGGGGAGACAAATATTCTCAGTTTTCCCTTTGATTTTCTTAGTATCATTCCTTGCTTGTAGTCAGTTCGTTTTGCTATTTTTAATTCCGGAAGGTGTTCAGCTTGGTCTTTTAAAATCTGATGTAAATCAATTAAATTCACCATCTTAATAGCATCTTCATTGTCAAAATATTCTAAAACTGGATACCTAGATAGTAAGTCGGCTAGGATATTTTCTTTCCCTTTTTTATAAATTATTGTGAAATCGAATTGAGATAAATACAAAATTAAGTCCCCTAGGATTTCATCTGATCTGGCTTTAGTCCTTAAGTTTTCCAAGGGCTTATGATCACTACACACTGTAAAATGGCGTCCTATTAAATAGTATTGCCAAAATTTGATTGCATCTTTGATCGCTTTGCATTCCAAATGGATGATATCTAAGCGTTTCTCCCTTTCCGAAAGTTTTCTCGAGTAATACGCTACAGGATGCAATATTCCATCTTCTTGTGGTTGCTTAAGTGTCGCACCAATACCTTTAAAACTGGCATCTGTCTCGATGAAGACGGGCTTATTATAGTCATAAATCGACAATATTGGTGCAGTACATAAATAATCTTTTACCATATTGAAAGCTTTTTCGCATTCGTCGGACCATTCAAACTTCACATCCTTTCGTAATAATCGATGTAACGGTTCCAATTTTTGAGAGCTATTTTCGATATATTTCAAATAAAAGTTAATTGAGCCCAAAATACTCTGAACACCAGTCTTATCTGATGGTCTTCGTAGGTTCCGGATAGATACTAAATTTCCTTCTGCTGGTGAAACTCTGTTTTTTGAAATTGTGTGTCCTAGATACTTGACAGATTTAGCTGCAAATAAACACTTGACTAGTTTTAGTTTGAATCCTTCAGTTTTGGTGACCTGCAAAAATTTGTCGATGTGTTGAAGATGATCTTCCCAGGTTTGAGAAAATATCAAAATATCATCGATGTAATTGATGCAGAATTCATCTAAACCATTTCTGCGAATAATGTTTGATAAAATTCTCTGGAATGTGGCCGGAGCATTTTTGAGACCAAATGGAAGTACCCTGAACATGAACTTTCCGTATTTCGTTATAAAAGAAGTTTTTTCTCTGTCTTCTTCTTTTAGTGAAATGCACCAAAATGCCGAATTAATGTCTAAAACTGTGAAATACTCACAATTAACCACTTTGTCGATAACGTCTTGTATTGTGGGAAATGGAAAAACTTCTGGAACGACCAATTTATTTAATTTCCGGAAGTCGATACACAAGCGTGATTTCTTATTTTCATCTTTCTTGAAGGCGAGGGTTACGGGGGAAGCGAACGGAGAATCAGATTCTTCGATTATTTTTGCTTCTAATAATGCCTTAATCTGGCTTCGTATTTCTTCTTCGTCAGGAAGTGAACATTTATACGGTCGACAGGTGACATATTCGTTAGATATAAGTTTTATCTCTGCTTCTTTTGATTTAACTTGTCCAATATCAAACTTATCCTTAGCAAACATGTGTTTATGCTTTTCTATTAGCTGCAAAATCTGCTGTTTTCGCTCTTCATTATCCATATGCTTCAAATTCGCTTCAAATTCTTCTATTTTTAAATTTTCATTGAAATTTAGCTCTATATATTCGTCGGAATTATCCTCATAAACTAAACAGCGATTATCTTTCAATTTAAATTTAGTAATCTGATCTAAATGAGATCGGTTAAAATTATCTTCTCGATCACTATTGGAACGGTTTTCTTGTAAATCTATCACATTACTGGTATCTGCTCGTTGTAATATTCTTAAATTTTCATTTTGAATCAATTTAAATTTTTTTATGGCATCAATCCCCAATAAAATATTGTAAGAAAAATTATCGTTATTGACAACGTAAGTAGTTATGTATTCTGCAATATTTCCAATGCGAAGCAATATTGTAGCCCGGGCTGAGGTGAAATTTGATCCGCTGATAGTTTTCAATAAAAACTTTTGCTCGATTAATTCCAACTGTAGCAAATCAGCAATTCGTTGATTAATTAATGTAACGTTAGAGCCACTGTCGTAAATAGCCTTTGTTTTAATCTTTTCACAAATTATTACATTTAGCTTTATCAACGGATCTAATTTCGCCCGGTTCTTCAGTTTAAATTTTGGTTATTTAAATCTGTTGCTAATAGCTCTATGTCTTCAATCTCAGAAGATCTTTTAGTTATGTTTGTTTTTAGTTTTCCTGATTCTTTATTTCGATTACGGCATTCTGCAGCAAGATGGTACCGATTCGGAAAACCAATACTTGCACAAAATGGACATGGCTTCCTTTGAGCTTCGTTCTTCGGATGAAATTCACTCTTAAAAGTCTTCAGATCAGAACTTATGTTCAATCTAGGTCTTGGTGGATTTTCTTTCTTCTTCCTTGAAAATGAGTCCTCTAGTTTTCGGAGTTCCGCGTAAAGGTCTTCCAGCTTGGTAATTTTTTTTCTATCAAGTTCTTCTTGAGCTTCTTTCGGCAATCCAAAAACTATCAGGTTGATACGGGATAATTCAGTGCCCTTGGGTTCTACTTCTAGGCATAACCTTTCCTTAGTAAGCGCATAATCGATTAAAGACCCGCCCAAATACTTGTAGTTAAAAGCTTTTCTAACAACATACCAGCCTTTATCAACAAAAACGTTAAAGAACGATTCCTTCCAATTATTCCAATGACCGTTTACACCAATTTTCTTGAGAAGTATTTCAAACCAATCTTTTGCTGGGCCTATGAGGAAAAATCGCAAAGCTTGAATTTTACCACTATCGGAATTTATCTGGAAGCGACTACACTCATCTTCAAACCGAGTTAACCATTCTATAGGATCTGATTGGTTTTTTTCAAATTTTTCTAAAACAAATTTTTTTTCAATTTGATGCAGTTTGATTTCTTCTTGGTTAAAATTTAAATTTACTTGATTTTCTAATTCTCTTATACGACTTTCCAACTCTGATTTTCCAATTTCAGCAACTCTTGAAACAGATATTGGTACACATTCTTCTAACGGCAACTCTCGAAAACAGACATTGTCAGCTTCATCAAAGTACTCTTTTCTAATTTTTTCATCTATTTTAATGGCGACTGTTCTATATCCTCTTGGATTTTTAATAGCAGATATTGCATTTTTTATAGGGTTTTTGTTTGATAAAGAAATGTGAATACTTACATCTTTAAACTCTTCTGGTACCAAATACCATGTATTCTTATCAATGGATATACATTGGATTCCAAATTCTTTCTCAGATTTCTTAACTACTTGAACATAAAGCAAATCCATTTCTTACTAGTTGATATCTTGCAATTTAATTTGTAAGATTGTTTTAACGTGATTTATTCTTTGTCTGCACAAAAGAATTAAATTGCACGTCCATAAACTAGTATGAAACTATAAAGTTATAATAAGTCTTAACACTCAGGTAACCCAACATTAAGAACTTTACAAAACGAAGGTTGCAACAGTGTTATTTGTTATCACACTGTAGCCAACTTAAACCTAAACAAAACGAAGGTTGCAAGGGTGTTATCACACTGTAGCAAACTTACATATATTATGGCAAAAGATTAATTTGGTACATTTTTGCTTTCTGTCTATTCTGATTACTAAACCCTGTTCCAAATATATTCTTCGTTACTCATATATCATTTATTGAGACATTATGGTCAAATATAAGATGTAAACAATAAAAGCTTTAACCCTTCTAAATTCTTTACATAACAATTTTAAATTTGGCGTAAAGTTCTATTTTAAATCCCATTGGTTTTTAGATTAGCTGAAACGTTTTTTTCTTTATGAGTAAATTTTGATTTGAATATAAAAAAGAATAGAATATCACTAATCCAACGCATTATAGCTACTGAGCCACAGCAACGCGTGGGTCTACTCCTGTATGTATAAATTTGGAAACTAAGAAACTAACTAAAATAAATTCGTAGAATATGAGAATAACGAACGTTAGACTATCCATCAATCCATACTGCTCATCCAGAGGAGGTAAAATGAACGAAATTACATGTAATTTCGTGGAACACAATCATTACGAAATGAAAATGTCAGACATGAAGGCTGCACATTCCCAAGTAACGAAGAGTCAAGGGCACTTTTCCTGGTTATTCATTTACCTTTCTCCCGTCTCGCTCTGTGGGAACTGTTACGTTATAACTAAGCCACTGTAACGGATTCCATCACCTTCTTATGACCGTACAACGAATAATGTCATATCAACCATTGCAGACAAGTGTATTTAGCCCGAAAAGCTGGCCAAATCTATTTCCTTATATTTTGAGTAGTTTCTGATTTTACCTCCGACAAACATCGGGACACAACATTTTTATATATATAAAGATTTATTACTCATAGAGCTATACCAAAAAATGTGTAAACATTTATGTACTTCTGAGTAAAACCATATTTTACTTTCTTGAAAATATGCATCTAACATGAAAGCATGCAGAATATTAGATATAGCAACATTGCATTGGGTGTCTTTTCTCTATTGCATACTTGCGAATGGTTTAAAAAAAAAAATCTTTCGATGTCGTCATTGTTACCTTCATCAATATTTTTTCGGGTACAAGAAAAAAAACTATATTGTTTTATTTTTTCTATTTTAGGAGAATTTATCATCGTTGCTACAGTTCAACACGCTTTGTTTACCTTAGTATTATAAATATACTAGCTGTGGGGCCCGGCTTCGCTCAGGGACTTGTGGAATAGGTGGAATGAAAGAATAACTTTAAAATGTAATAGTACAGAAAAATAGACCAAAATTAATCATGATTAAAACAAAGTTTGTACCATTCCTGAAACTTCAGTTTAGTATTAGTGGTAAGTTTAGAAACCTCAGAGTCCGCCAATGTATGGTTTGGGTATAAGAGACTCTATTAATGCGGTTCTCTTAATGCGTTTTCTTCCTTTTTCTCGATTAAGAAAAATTATTTTGTCAGCAAATATGTCCTGGTATGTACCGTTTTTTTGTGGTTTCTATTTTCTGATTCCATTGAGACCATTGATACCGAATCCTTATCAAGTAACTTCTCCTTTTTCGAATTCGGAAAATTTACGAACAGAACAGAACTATTAAACAGAAATATTATATAAACACTTTATTTTCGATGTATATTCCATTAGGTTATATCTTTTATTCATATTATCTATAGGTTATCTATTTTATTCAATGTTAGTTTTTATTCGCTCACTACACTAATAAGCAATTTTTCTTTTGTTGTTAACTTATTCTTATATTGTATATTGATTAAAGGCAATGTTTCGACCAATTCTTTCCTCTTCTGTAAAACTTAATGCGCTTGGTTTTGTTTTTAATTTCAATTCATTGCAGAGATGTAATGACCTTATTTAAAAATAAAAAGGAAAAAATAATTATTTATACATAATCTCGTGTAATTTAAAGAAAACAGCTGAAGCTAAAACCATAACAAAGCGAACTAACGAACGATAACCTTATGAATTGAGCTTAGCTAGCTAGCGCTCCTGGCAAATGTCGAACTAAATTTTTTCATTCATTAACCTGGGCTTATTAGAGGGGCTAATTACAAGTTGCGAGAGGCTTAAAATTACAGCACTTGTCCCTTCAACATTACTCAGTTAAAATGAAAACTGAAACCTTCTTCATCGTTAGGGGCAATAGAGCAATGCGACGACATAACATTCCACATAGTAGGTGTAGTCGTTTTTGAGCCTTTTCGGCACGCACATTGTACACTTTGCTTTATAATGTATATTGATTAGAAATTCGTTAAAATCATTTTATTTGAAAAATGAATTGAATATATCTTAAGATTATGTCTATTTCTTGAAGGCGTAGCTAATATAGCTGCTTGAAAGGGAGGGTATACAGAAGGCGAAAAGGATTAGGAGGAGGGTGTTAATCTCTGTAAAACTACCCTGTTGTAGCGAGCGGGTGTTTAAATTGGGATCTAACTTATCAAACTCTTATTTCAACTTAAAAGAACGCGATGGGAGTTCAATTATACTATAGTCACTTCCAAAAGAAGCCTTGCTCAGAAGTAACATGGCGATAGTTTTACCAATAAGTTCAATGACTTATACCTATAGCCTAGAATTCGGTATTTTTTTTTTTTAATGGCCTCATCCTCAGGCATTCATTATATTTGGATCAATCGGATACATTTTATTTGAGGAAATTTATTTTAGACCAAAAAATGGAATATTGTAGTATCATTTTAAAGTAAATAGACACTCTGAAAACAAAAAAGGGATAGGACAGGACTTAGCTAGATAGCAATTTGTAAAATATTCCCGTCTTTCTTACAGCGTTGTTCCAAATCCAAATTAAAGGATGGAATTTGATAGAACTATAAAAGCTATTGCATTTAAAAATGATAGCTACTTGACCATTGATTCCCCTATTTCCCCCATCTTTAGTCTGAATTACAATAGTCATTTTTGAAATAAAGGCGCAGAAACGTAAATAAATTTGGGTATTCGAAAGCAAAAGATAAAAGAATTCGATGAAATTTATATGCAACAAACGAGAAATAAGAATAAGTTATCTTTTGTTTTGCATAAGTAACATGTTTAGACTTATTTTTAGGGAGTTCCATGATATGTCATGTTTTAGATTTTTCACGAGCTTCATCCTTTTATTAATTCAATTTAATTTTATAATTATATCAACTTCATTTTCTATAAAGCCTTCCTGCTCCCTATATACGGTGAGTATTAATAAGTGTGGTAGTCATGGACAGCATTTTATTAAAAAAAATTTCCCATGCCCTTAAAAACCTACTTAATCCACGACCCATCCCACACGAGCCAGGTACTAATTTGTTTTAAATTAGGATCTCGTAGCCTTTCGGCCTACGTGTTTGAATTTTACAATGGCAATATATCACGTTGCAGGCAATTAGATTAATGATTCAACCTACAGTCTCATTGTCTTATAATGTTCACGGATTCGCGTTTGACTTTACCAGGAAGACAAGTCTTCTCGTGTGTTTAGCTTACACGAAAAAAAAATTCATATAAATTATTATTTGTTATAAAAAGTATGAAGATTGTTATAATTCATTTATAAGTGGATGTGAAGAAAGAAACAAAACAACTTGTATCTCTGCTCGATGGAGAGTTATCGATTCATTATTGAAGGAAGTATTCCTTTATTGATCAGCGGTTCTCGAAGGAGGTGGTTTGACCATAATCACGCTCAACCGCCAAGGTTTAATTAAATCTTTTATCTCTCTGAAAGGGGGGGAATGCGATAATTTTAGAAGTCAGTACTGCTATACACCGTTTTAAATTGAATCTTATACTGTTTTAAATTGAATCTTCCAAACTATCAAGTTCGCCGTATCTTTCTACCTAGTATGTTAACTTTCCGGTGTAACTTAGTTTTTTTGCTGCGTGAAAAAATTGTCGTTTATGAACCTTTGGTGATTCATCTTGCATAATGGCACCATGCTCCCGAAGCGCTAAACTAAATCAGTGCCGAAGATGTTCCTTTTGATCCGGAGGAACAGTACGTCCTAACGGGCTCGCCTATAGGCCTATTGATCCTCTATGGGACCTATTCTTGAAGACTGGGCTACGGTGGGACCACCAAGGTGCTATCCTTCTGGCACACATATTCATAACGGATTCACCACGTACTGGTAATAACCTTTGCCGAAGCACGTCTAAAGGATTGTGTTAAAGACATGCGTATGTACCGTGTAGTTCCGACGTGCTTTGTTGCGCATGCAACCTTAGACCGTTTTAGCAGAATGACATACATTTTTAAGAATCAATTCTTCTTTCCTGCCGATTTGATATTTCTTAATTGATTCAATGGTTTAGGAAGCTGAGTCAAAAATATTCTTGGATTAATGTAAGATTTAACTAAATAATGATTAATGATTTTGAACTACGTTTCGTCTTGTTTTAACTTTTGTGTTTAGGGGTTTATTTTAAATTTGAAAAAAATATTGGCGATGAAATATCTAGTTTTTGGAGCTGTTGAATAATGTAGGAAATAAATACTTTACCACTTTAAACCCACTAAGTATAGAAGTTACTGAAATAACTGAGTATAGAATTAATTAAAGTAAGTTAAATTCTATAATCAGTATTTAAACCATACTGTTGAGAGACTTACGACTCAAAACCCAACTTTTTTCTGCCCATGCAAGTTACCTACATTGTAGGTCGAACATACTTAACCAGCAGTTAAGCTTTTACAATTTATTGCTACACATACTTTGTTAATTCAACGCTTTTACTATCTAATACATGGTGACGACGACCAAATGTTGATTTTTAGCACATAATCTAAATCCTTATTTTTAAAAATTAAATTATTCGCTTTATTTTATTTTGCAGAAAATACTGATCCAACCCTGAGTTCCGTGACTATTCTCGAATTAAATTAAATGCTACAAACTGTGTGAACATGTTTTCTCAATTAGCTTACTCATATTAACGGATAGGAACATTAGGCAATTTTCATATTTCTTCAGCTCTATATGCATTATTTCCTATTAGTGGTATTTTTATCTTTATTTATTTTGAACAATTTTGTTCTCGTTTGGATTTAAGAAATATTATCAGTTAAACTAAGATTTAATACTTTTTAATCTATCGATTTTTTTATTTTTTTTTTTTTTTTTTTTTTTTTTATCGATTGCTTTAACGTTAAAAATTATGGTAAGAAGGAAAATCATTTCATGTTTTTACAAAAATATTTATTAAGCATAATCGCTCAATTGAATCTAGTTGGTTTAGAGCGAATCACACGTAACCGGTCATAATATTGCTCTGAAAAACAAACCACTAAATTTCTCAAGCAACGCGAATATTTTTGGCCTGACAAAGGAATATAGAATGAATTTTAGCAATTTTACAATCCAATTTTATATTGGTTCGTCAGTGAATCGAAATTAGCTTATGCTGAGTTGGAAAGCCCGAATGTGATTGGATTACGTGGCCAGAAGCCATGCAGTCACTTGGTTGGTTTCACATAGTTCCTGCTAAATATCGTTAATGCTTTTGGTTTTCAAGTTTTTATTCCAAATCTTTTCCTGAAACATTTCTTCTAACGGTTTTATTAAATATTTTTACTACTTAAATTTATCCGACTTCTTTTTACATGTTTCGACTATTTCAAGCTAGAAAAACCCTTTAATCAAAAATAAAAAACTGAGATTTTTAGTTAATATTATTAGCTGTTAGCTTATAATTTGAATAATTTAGAAATCTATTTGTTATAGCATGATGGGTATGATGGAAACCTTCCGTTTATCGATAGTTTTCAGTAAAAAAAGTCGATCGATACCTTCGCATTGGTACTTATGCCTTTCTGTGACTGTTTCTCAACATCTACTTGACAGCGTGATAAATTGTTATGACGAGGAGCAAATTTTAGTTTTATTTATTGATTTACTGATCTTTATCTTTTTATATATAAAAAATCTCGGGTCCCTGTGTTTGTCGGAGGTAAAATCAGAAACTACACAACCGATCTTTATAAAATTTAGCTCATTGTGTGTAGTTTTGTCCAACTTAAAAGATAGGATCATTTTTATCTCGATTATTGGCCTCAATATATCTTTTATTGCAAATTAAATGCTTAGTATACTACAATTGAATGTGATTATTTGGAAGTTCTATAAATTTCCAAAAGATGGCGGTTAAGTCGAATTATTGACATAACACTTCATTTTCTTTCGATATTTAGGGTGGGTAAGCCAAATCAATTTTTCGGCTTGGACTAGGAAAATCCGCGTTTTTCCAATGGGCATTGGGCAATGGCAATGGGCAAACATTGGATACTTTATATTCAATACACCGTCTCTAACTTTTACCGTAGAGTTGCGGATTGTACGCCAACACACAAAACAGATCCCAGAATATACAATATGTGTCGCCCATTTTTACCTGTGGGAAAACATCGAATCTATTTATTTTCAGGTAGGAAAGACATTTTCAGGTAGAACCTACCCTTGGAACCTACCGATATGATATCAGTCTCATATCATCATGTGTCATATTCTCAATTTAATTAATATGTATTATGGCAAAAGATTAATTTGATACATTGTTGCTGTCTATTGTGATTGTACTAAACCCTATTCGAATTATATTCTTCATTAGTCCCTGTTATATCAATATATGTTATTTATATTTAATATCGCATTAATATTTACTATAGTCAAATATGAGATGTAAAAAATAAAAACTTTAACCCTTCTAAATTCTTTACCAAACAAATTTTAATTTTGTGTAAAGTTCTATTTTAAATCTTGTTGGTTTTGAGATTAGCTGAAACTTTTTTATCTTTATCAGTGAATTTTGATTTGACTGTATTAAGAAGAATAGGATATAATTAATTCAACGCATTATAGCTAATGAGCCACAGGAACGCGAAACTGGGTCTGCTCGTAATTTATTGAATATTTACTTGTTATTAATAAAAAAAATAAAAATAATCTAGTTTATAGTATTATGATCCTTTTTATGAACATTTGATACTTTATATTCAATACTCCGTCTCTAACTTTTACCGTAGCGTTGCGGATTGTACGCCAACACACAAGAGATCCCAGAATGTAAATAGCATTTTATCAAAGTACACTACAAGTAGTGCAACTTCAAGAAGTTCTTACCCTCATCGGCAGAGAACTGTAATGTTTAACCTGTTCACCTAGAGAGGGCCGAAATTTCTTTTCCAACTGTCCGCTTTCCCCGCGATCTTGGGCGACAGTCCCATTGTCCGGTCCTAGAGGCACGTTCTCCAGCCTGACCCGGACAACTAATTTCTAGATTCCTTTGCTTTCTCTCACTTCTTGGGGCCATAACTGAACCGAAGAAAACGTACAGGACCTTCAATTACGATGCTGGAAGAAATGTCGAGAAGATCGTGAAATCCCTCCTTGATTCCTCTTATTGAAGAACCTTTTAAAAACATTTAAGAGTTTAAAGAATAGGTATTTGCAGTTGCAATATTTTGCGATAATGCTTAGAATGTCAATGATACAAGTAAAAGTGTCGTTAGTTTATGACTTCACATAATCGTCTTAGCATTATTAAACCTTCAGAATCTTATGCAGAACAGCGCACACTGAAAGTGATCGAAGTTGTCTTCTCATCTCAAGAGAACGTTTATAAACCATTACTTGACAGTGGGATCTATATTTAGACCTAATTTTTGTGAAATATTAAAAACAAATAATAAGCCGACTAAGTCAAACATTGTCACGTATTCCTTCATTCGTACAGTCTACTACCATTTTAGTTTTACTTTATTATAAATACAACTAAAATGTGTATTTAATACACTTTTGTGTTGTATCGGTGATCGTCAGAAAGGGGGGGGGGGAGTATTTCTCATTTATTTTAGGACTTCTGATGGTGTTCTCGAGACTTTGAGTGAATCAAGTTTTAAAAAAAGTTTTTCTAAAATTTTATTCAGGTCATTGACTTTGAATATCAGTTATAGAATTTTTAGGCTTCTATAATCTATTCTAGGTGTATAAAACTAAGTCAGGTTAATTTCACCATTATTAAAGAATACGACCGGACTATTATCATCTGTAATCAGTTACATTTTTGTCCGCCTCAGATAGCAGAACAAGTGTTAAAACAAGTGGGTGGAGGAAAACGTTTTTCCCAGTTTATCCGATTTGGAAGGAATTATAAAATTTATTTCGTCTTCAGGTGTTATGGTTGAAATTAAGGTTAATTCCACATAAATTATGTCATGTGTAGATTTTGAATGAGGGGGTAAGGAAGAATTACTCATTTTTTTATTGGTTTAATCAAATTAGAACGCACTAGTTTTTAATACTCTTATTATATACACTTATCACTGTCATTAAATCCACTCCGATTTCTTGACCAATCAAAAGAGTTGTGTTTTACAACCATATTCCTCATCAAACTCGATCTACCTTTCAACAATGTTACTAAGACACCTTCTATGGTCATCCCACAAACACATGTCATATTAAATATATAAATGTATGGATATTTTTATATATTCATAAAATATTACCCTTACCTTTATATTACCATAAGATACCTTAGAGAGTGTCTTTTTTTTTTTTTTTTGTGGATAAAATCTACCTATTCCATATCAGTGGTTCTGTCGAACAACTGCGTTACGAATAAATCAGTTAAGAATATAGCATAGTCCTTGGAAATTAATCTTTCTACATTCTGATTTTAACTGTATTATTGTACAAAGGCATATGTAGGTTCAATTTCAATAAAGGAAATAAGTTTCTTGGTGGTAAAGAAGATAGAGTCTCTTTCTCTCTCATTTGTGTAAAAACATGAAGCCTAATAAGTCATAAGTATAATTTTTTTTTTTTTTCATGTTCATAAGGTGTTTTTTATGGCTAATTTTCTGGAGGTAAAGGTGGACGTTTAAATAACAACAGCAACATGAAATGATTTTGTATCCATGGATGGAAAGGCGAGGAAACGCAGAGTTTAAATGCGAATTGCCCCATTTCGTTAATTTATTCGTTAATTTACTAAAATGTCTGCTATAAATCGATTTTATTAATTTTTAATAAAATTAAACAGCAATCCGAGCAAACGTTTGAATAGAAAATCCTGTATCATTTCATCCACCTTTAATATTTTTCCCACCAGCTTTAAAAATTCAATTTGATAACTCTTGAAAAGGTATTGATTGAACCACTACTCTTTATTTTATTTTATTTTTAAAACAGTAAGCTATAGTATGGCATGCTTTTATTTTCTCTCTTCTAATGAGGACGATAAATTGCTTACTCTCAGAAATATTAAAAACCATGTAAATCGACTACTCACGGATGAAAGAAATTTTCAGACTGTCATAAGACGAACTTAACAACTCAACCGCTCAACTAAATTAGTGTAAAGGACCTTCGTGGAGACACGAAGAGTGACACAGCTGATGAACATGCTAAAAATGACACTAAAGATGGTTTTTCTCTTGTCCCATTTTCATTTTGTTAGAACCTGGGGGTCATCGATCAGGAAAAACACTGGAAAGTTGTTTCAGTTTTACTGCAGTTCTCAATAAGTCAGTTCATGGATTATTTTATTTGTAAGTATATGAAAAATGCGATATGCTGTAGAAAGCATTTGAATTTGAGAGCGAGCAAGAGAGCGGTTGGTTGTGAGCATGGATCATGTTATTGATGAGAAACGAAAAATCAAAAACATTTGGAGGTTTTGTAATTTGCAAGTAATTGAAGCAGTAAATTATTCCGCTTGTTCTTCAGTAATAGTCTGTTGACGTTTCAAAAAGTCACTACCTATTTGACGTCACAATTAAAAATTGTATCTTGTGTCGAAATATTAAAAGAAAATTTTTTGATAATATAATAAAATAAAGTAAATATTATGTTTAAAAGTGATATTTAGGAGGAAACTTTTTCTTTCTAAAGAGTTTATTATTCCCAGATATCGGTTGATGACTATGAACTTTCCATTTTCAACCAATTTACCTTTTATGGCTCTCTTGAAACATTGCTGATTGGTCAGTGTTTATTATTTCATTTTCATTTTTTATTTCTTCATCTTATCTTATGCCCAAATAGAACAATAGGAAAGTGAACGTTTTAGGCGCAACGCTATATTTGCGATGGTTCTTTGTGTTAATTTTAGTTCATATTTTCTTAAAGGCTTATCTCTTTTAGAATATTTTTTTTTCTAATCAGCAATATTATATGCTATCGATATTATGAAATATTATTAATATTTCATTACAGTTGAAACATACTTAACAGCTTTTATTTTGGTTATTAGCTTTGCCTTGATAAAAAAAACCAATTAAAGGTTACTAAACTAATACAATGGTTACTAAAATTGCGTACTTATACGTTTATTAAACATTTGTAGTAATACATTTTCTTCAAGGTGGTAGTATTTAAATATAAAATGTATAAATTGATATTGTAAGAAATCATATTATTCTCTCTTACTTTTATTAATTTTGAAATTATTACTGTTCATATAATAAACATCAATATTTCATAAATTCAGTAGTTTGAATGAATCTTTGTACGAATGAGTCTCAGTAGATTAAACATAAGACAATGCTTATATAAGTAATTTTATTTCTATATCCGTCGCAGAGCAAGTCAGTGTAAATAGTTTCTCATGAAATAAAAGGTTAGATCGAAAACCATAAAAGTAAAATCCTAAAAAAATTATTCACACACATTTAATAAAATATGTAAAATTTTAAATAAAATCAAATAATATTAATACGTAAAATTTTGAAACTATAAATCATCATGTAATATACAGTTTCGTGAATTAGTTCACCCGATTTTTTTAAAATCAATAATCCGTTCTTTAACATTTCCTGGAGGTTTTGATAATAAAGATGACAAGGCTAGAAAACTATGAGTCAATATTATGTATTGTTAGATTATTTCATATAGTATGTATCAGGTTTTAAGTACTGGTAGCAATGTGAAACAAATTTATCAAAAATTGCATCATTTATTCCTCTTAAAAAAAGGTTCATTCAACTTTTGCAGAAAATATTTAGGAAAAAGATCATATCGATAAAATATTGGCAATTAAGTTTGCTGAAGTTTCAAATTTTCAACTTAAGTTTACTAATTAATTAAATGTTTTTATTATTTTTAAATAGCGTAGAAATAACCATAAGAATGAACATTAAGAAGAAAGAATAAACCTTACAACTTCTTGTACTAGTATGGAAGTGCCATGACGATTGCGGACACGTATGTTCGCTCTCAAGCTACAGAATTGTATAATTCTTGTACTTGAGAATGCTAATAGACTTTGAATTATTGCTTACACTTTTCAATTTATAGGACTTTAAAAGTATCAGCATATATAACGCTAAAAGCAGAACATGTTTCACATATTAGCGAACCATCTATAGACTCTATGGATTGCTAGACCAACTGCACACAACGAAGTTTCACAACGTATCTTACGAAACCATTGCATATTTAGCTTAGTAACATACCAATAACTTGTTAAGAAATATTCGTGTCGATATTATTAATATTATTTTTAATATACTTTTAGACTAAACCAAGCATGAAATAGGAGCGTTAAGGTTGATTGAACAGGCATTATTTAACAACCTATTAATTACTTTTAAGGATTCAAATAATTTATGTAAAATAAAAATGCAAATAAATTTCATAATAAAATACTTTTTGATTAACGGGCAGGTTGAAGTGATTTAGATGAACTGATTAAGTTGAATTTCGCACAACCTTAAAATGAAAGCTTATTTTAAAAAATGCACAGATTCCAGTGTTATATTATATTTATAAATATTAATTTCGTACTTTTTGGCTATGATAACTTTAGAATCAGATAACTACTAATTAGTATTAATAATCCGCTGCTGATAATTAGTAAGTGTCACTCGTTCTAGAACCATGATTTATGGTTTTTCCTTAGGTGCCGTATGGGCCGAGCGTATTGGAGCGTAACTCGCTTAACCATTCTCGGTCTAGCGGCAACGCACAGTGGGGGAAAACGGCAGCAAAGTGGGGGGAAAACTTTATACCTCGAGAAGGGTTTGTCCTATCGAGTTGAAAATTGTTTTATTCGGTTGAAGATCGAAAATTACTCTAGGATTGCAACTAAATTTAAATTATATTATTTACGTACATATAATTATAAAAGAAACAATTAAATAAAAGAAAGTAAGCTACTGTCTTGCAGCGTTTTGGGGAAAAATATTGAGAACCCTGTCTTTAATCACCTTTCTCATCACCTCATACTGATATTTAGACAGTTTTGAGGAGATAAAAACAGCTAAAGCAGAATCATTGCCGAAATTAAACTTTAACTATTTTTCCCTGGGAGGAGGCTGAAAAAGCCTGATTACTTATTGGTATAATACTCGATATCATTGAGTATTACACTAATCATATATTTTAAATTTAAACCATGATTATGTAGGTATGTGGGGATGTGATTTAATGTTTTTTGAATAAATTGGAGACAGTCAACTCTACTCAACGTATTTTCCATCTCGGGAAATTTTTTGGGCACCGCGAAGTTTTTCATACAATTGACAATAACTACCCAACTGGCAAAAAAAGGCAAATGAAATTAGAGGAATATATTCTCCGATACATCCCGGTCCTAGATCAATCCCTGCCATCTTAAGCCAGGAAAAGGCTTTATCTGTTATGCTTCAAATTAGTTATTTTGTGCGAAAGATGTGAAACGTCTATATACGCACATAAAGGCTGTAAAACAACTATCATTCAAATGTGCTGTAACTCCCTCAAAATATTTTAATAAAAAAAAAAAAAATGACAATATTATAACCACGACAAAACTTATAATTTCTGCTCAAAAGAAATTGTTTATAAGAAAGGAACCAATCGTTTTTTATTTGTTGACTATACGAGGATGAAAAACAATAAAAATTAACTCCAGATATGAACATCGGATTTTTGTTTTTTTTTTCTTCGTTTGCCAAAATGTGCGGACGAAAATTTTCACAAAAATAACAATAATTAACGAACAGGAAAAAAAAGACAAAAGATATCAGAGGAATATATTCTCTGATACATCCCGGTCCTAGATCAATCGTTGCTATCTTAAGCCAGGATAAGCCCCAAACTATAGTTATGCTTCAAATTAATTATTTTGTGTGAAAAATTTTTACTTATTTAATTGTTTATATAGGATGACTACTTTTATAAAGTGGTACGTCTGTATATGCACATAAAAGCTGTAGAACAACTATCACTCAAATTTGCTGTAACTAGCTCAAAATATTTTTATTTAAAAAATGACATTTTTACAACCACGACAAAACCATAAATTTTTGCTTAAAAGAAATTTTTGATAAGACAGGAACTAATCATTTTTTATGTGTTAACTATTCAAGAGTGAAATACAACAAAAATTAACTTCAGATATGAACATTGGATTTTGGATTTTTTCCTAGTTTATTCCCCACTGTGCGACGTTAGAAGCCGCCCAGCACGACTTTTATTTTGTTGCCGAAAAAGTTTGAACCTTTCCTGTCTGATTGAAACGGGTTAGGCTACCCCGCTCCAACTAATGGCCAGCTAAGGTTACTGAGGAAATAAAAATGTTAGTTACCCTTTGATTATAATAATTATAGATAATGGTTATCTCCCGAACCTGCCATAACGGCGTACCACGAACATCTATTTACGCTTGAACGTGAAACCTAGGAAACAATGATGTCTGACTTTAATAACGCCCCTGTGCACGTTAATAAAATAATTTTCTTTACAAAGACGGCTGATTTGGAACTAGCGGTTGTTCTGACTTTTGCTCTAATTTATTATGGATAAAAGCAACGTCAGAGAAATGCTAAAAGAAAATATAGAAGCTTATCTAAGTTACAAGCGACACTAGTGCTATCCCCGAACACACAGGCGAACAGAGTTCGTGTCTTATTCAGATTAGCCGAACCGGCTGTTCGAGGATGAAGTTCGCACAGTTTAGGGGTACCACCTCAAGGGCTGCTCTATCCCCTTTTTGGTCTAAACCAAGTCCTTTTTCACCTGTTACTTAGTTTTCTTTCCTTTAAGTAATTTCAGTTTCATCGATGACTTTTTCATATTCGCAATCTAGAGAAAATGATACCTAATTTTGGGAAAGGCCTAGTAGGATGATAATCATCTACTGCCGAGGCCCAACTAGCACCATAACCTCCTTAGACGCCGTGATCACATTTACCTAGTAATGGTCATCTTCGGTAAAGCGTGACGCCGCTAGCTGGAAACGTCTAACGGCTCCCCCTCATCTTCCCACTGTCTTTGAAACCTGCTCAAATGGTGCTAATTAAGCTTATGCAATGGGGGAGAAACGTACTCGACTTCCTAGACCGATCCATTGAAGGATCGGTGTTATGGACTGGAGTGCAATTTATTAGAAAGTTTTAACTGGACTTTTGTATTGAAAATAAGATGGTTGACTTTTTTCATCCTTAAAGAACATTTATTGACTAGTGTTTGATTGTTCTTTTTTACCTTAAACGTTCCCATCAAGCCTAGTTCTAAAGAGGTGTTGGTATCCAGATTAGAGATATCCATTACCTATCATTTCAAAAAAAAGGGGATCAATGCAATTTTATATGTAGGAGGCATAGTACCATCCCCGTTGGTGGGTGGGGAATGCTTACCCTGCAATAATCCAATCATTCTTTATCACTTGAATAAATCTTTGGTTGACCATTCGTTCATGGAAGAGGCCTTAAGTGGGACTTCGACATGTAATTTTAAAATCCTGCTCTTTTGATTTTATTTCCTTCTATAAGTATTATTTTGTTCTTCTTTTTCTTTTAAGGTCGAATATAGAAAGGTGAAATTTGTCCAATAACTTAATATTTTGGTTATTGAAAGGAACAAAAAAATAAAAACAAAAAAGAACAATTGAATGAAATTAAAAAATATTGATTTTTTCCCGCAAATAATTGAGAAAAGACATGAACATGTTTCTACACAAAGAAACAATCCGCGATTTGCTTAAGAAGTTGAGGTCTATTTTTATAAATTCTTGCTTTTTGAATGTGGGACCATAATTTTTAATATATGTATAAAAAAATCATACATTTATTTATTAATTGTTAATATAAATAAACTTTATAACATTTTTTTAATTGCAATTATTGATGTTCACATTGTTATTGTAACGCTTCTGTGGGTTAAAGAATATTTATTGAACAAAAATATACAATTCTTAATGCCAACGAATTAATACAACTCAAATATCGGAGCAGGTTACAAAAATGATAACGTTTTAACACACAATCATATGACTTGAGCTTCACAGTGAAGACACAATCTTAGACTAACTCGTTCAGTCACTCGCTCCTTATATAGAATCGTCAATGGTCAGGTCTGGAATGTTCCAGAACAACGTGGACAGTTCCACGTCTTCGTGGACTAGGCTCGAAAGATCTAGACCTAAACAGTTCGTTCCAACCGCTTATTTTGTTCCAACAAACGGTCTGGGATTTGAAACCATATGCTTTTTTTTATTTAACGATTTAACGTTACATTATTTAACCACAATACATCAAATAACTTAGAACGAAGAGGAAAAGAGGAATCAAAAATATGCCGACTCTTTTGTAACACTCCAAAAATAGAACTACATTTGATAATCCCGATGCCATTTTCTTTTCAGATCCATCGGTGGATTGTCGGAAATCGAGGAGAGTGGAGCAGCTAGGATGGAATCATTAGGGTTAGAATGAGTAGAGAGTTTATTGTGAAAGGATCGGCATCTGGATGGTGCCAAATCGGTGCTATATGGTGGTCTTAATGGATAATATTGGTAACAAAATAAGGAAGTTAAGAATTTTTCGTAGGATTTTGGAACGTATACGGGAAGAATTTGATGCTTTCCCCAACCTACACAAATGGTGGAGCTCCAAACCTCAATGACAATATATCAATTATTGAAATAAATTTTTAATAAAAACGTAAAGTAATATAGATCACCTTCGTTGGTGTAAATAAAAAATTATTAACTGACTTGAAGGATTTTTATTTAATTTTTTCCGCATCACTGATATCGAAAAATCTTTATTACGGAACACGATCTCGCCGTGGCTGTTCAGGAAGACTTGGTCTATAGGTATAGATAGCATAATATTAAGCGGGGCAGATCTATGACCGGACCACTTCAATAGTTTTCGGTCTAACCGGTGCCCTGGGCTGGTGGTGTGGAACACTACCGCGTTCTTGTCTTGTGCTCACGTTTCCTCTGGCAGAATTAACTGTTCCTTCTTCTCTCTAGTTTTATGTTATGATAAAAATAATATCAACAATCCTACATCAAGTTCCTATAAAAGCTTGGTCTATTTCCTATTCTAGTAGTTTTGCTTTACTGAACATTTCGTATATCTTTTAAATAAAAAGAGATAGGAATTTCCTGTTTTTACCATTAGAAAAAAATTCTATTAAGACTGGGTATCGAGTTTATCAAAAAATATAAATGACAAAAAAAATTGCAGTGAAATTTATAAACTCGAAATTTGTGTTTTAAGTTATTCGTTTTTCAAAGAGAGTCCCTTACAAGTGTCTGGAATGTATATAATAAGAAAATTTCAGTATAAAACAAATTATTGGTAATAATAAAAAAAATAAAAATCTGATGCGTGTGCGCAACACACAACTTTCACTTACCAACTTACTTAGATTATAAATTGACGTGTTTTGCTAATTATCATTTCCTAAAGTCACACATTTTTCTACATTCATATCTTATTTTTGTTAATAGTTAAAGCCGTTTTTGAGTAAATAAAAAAAAACCGTGAAAATGATACAAAATTTACTAAGTAAAGTCCCCCCTCCCGTAGATCAATTTTGATGAAATTTTTACAGTCATATCTCGGGCATATAAATACATCAAATACCAAGTTTGATCAAAATCGTTACAACTGTTTTTGAGTAAATAAAAAAAACATGTGAAAATTATTCAAAATTTACTAAGTAAAGTCCCCCCTCCGGTTATTCAATTTTGATGAAATTTTTACAGTCATATCTCGGGCATATAAATACATCAAATACCAAGTTTGATCAAAATCGTTAAAACCGTTTTTGAGTAAATAAAAAAAACACGTGAAAATGATACAAAATTTATTAAGTAAAGTCCCCCCTCCGGTTAATCAATTTTGATGAAATTTTTACAGTCATATTTCGGGCATATAAATAGATCAAATACTCAGTTTAATCAAAATCGTTAGAGCAGTTTTTGAGAAAATCGAAAAAAACCTAAAAAGTTATTAAGTAAAGTACCCCCTCCCTTTAAGTAATTTTGATGAAATTTACGCTGTCACATCGCGGACATGTAACTACACTAAATACCCAATTTCATGATCGCACGGTTAATAGTTTTTGAGCTAGTCTGTTCACACACACACACACACACAGACCATTTCGCGGGACTTGGTCATTTCGACTCAGGGGACCCCAAAACGTGTATTTCCGTTGAAAACCGGAAGTCGAATTTTTTCACGATCGCAATACTTCCACTTACTATATATTTCATATATAGGTAAGTGAAAGTAAAAAAGGGTATAAAAAAAAAGTGAAATTTAGGAAAAGACCTTGAAATACAAGAAGTTGCTATATTTGTTTAAAAATAAAGATAATACATTTTTGTAATTGTTGTAGGGGGAAAGGGTACTAAAATGCCATTATGGGATTTGATCGATCAAATGAGATCGATCGGCGATATGTCGATTTAAATCCAATTTTAAGATTTAAATCCCTATATTTCAATATTCAATATATTTTCGGCCTCGAGATAGACTAAATCAAAAAATATATTTCTAGTTGAATTATATGACATTATTTTCTTCCGTTAAAGTCCTAAAAAATAGGATATTTTTAATCTATTTTTTTTTTTTGGATTTTTTCTTCTTCAGACAATAATTTAAAAATCCTTTAAAAGGAGCAACTGCCTGAAAAATACATGTACATAAGCAGAAATGGTAGTACCAAATAAACTATTTTATTTAAATTAAAGCGAAGAAAGGATTCATATATATACATACGAGTATATATCGTCATTTGGTCAGGAGTTAAATATTTTGGGCCTCTGGATTACAAGATTTCCCATTGCACGTCGTAGAGTTATGTTACAACTCAAAATTTAAATTTGTAGGAAAATTGTTAGTAAAGTTCTTGTTTAACAATTTTGAATACCCTCGAACCAAGAAGACACGCCATCGGTAGTGGGAAGTCTACTAGAGTTACAATTATATAATATGTACAAAATATTGTAATAATCTTACTAACTCAAAACTTGCTGTTTATTTGTTGAACATGTATTCTTCGTCGGTGCTGTATATAACTAATACTTATATTCCATTATAAATATCAATACTAAGCTGCATCAATTGTTTAAAATTTCATCTCACATTAACATTCAATAACTACTATTGGAAACTGTCGGAAAAAAAGCTATTTTTAAAAAATCATCAACTATCCATTTTGTTTTTTTGGCTCAATTATGAGGATTCCAAAAATTGTATTACTGTCTCTACCACATCCATTAATGGTAATGGTTAGTTCCAAGGATAATATTGGAGTGTCCTGTGACTTTTGTGCTAAATCTATCATCAGGCCTTCAGTCACTTATATAGAAGTCAAATCTTCATCTTCTATCGATTTTTTTTTCTTCTGGAAAGATAAATGAATGTTATACTTTTAGTAGGAGTATAAGGATGATGCGTGATAAGTGCAGAAATAAAATACTTGATGAATGTCGAAAAAAGTTGGACGAAGCGTTGGAACATATTAAAATAAGTTCTCTTATTTGTGTTTTATTTCACTACTCACTGTAATTAGTTCTTCGGCCAGCGATTCTCTTCCATTACATTTTTTATCTATCCTAATATATTCGTTTAAACTAATAAATGATACCTAAAAATGTGGTTTAAATAGAAAATGCTGATGTAATTTTTTTGCTCAAGTTGCTTGGCTAATGCATCAAGGTGATTCCGTCTAATTTATGTTACCTGAAATTGTTTATGCACCTTGCTTTGCCTAGAATATAATTGAATTAATGGCTGGATTTGATATCTTAACAGCTAACCGGTACTATCTTCCCGATGACACAAACCGGTCATTCTGTAATCTCGCTGCCGATAATCTTAGTTGTATGTTCTATGATAAGAAAATTGTCTTAGCGTAACATAAATCAGTAATTGTGGGAGATAATGGTTGCTACATTAAACATTTCCGTTTTTCCTTCCCAACTCTCTTTTTTCTTTTTGTTTTTTCCCCACTTATCTTGGTTTAACAGACCTAGTAGATCTTAAACCTCCTGAATCAGCAGCTTTCATGATGCCACTTCTAGTTTCTTGCATACAGTTCTGCATCATTATTATTTTTTATTCCATCAATACACGTGGTCACTTGCTGCAACCATTGTGGCACTCACCGTTATAAGAGCTCCGTTGCATTAAGTAGGACCATTATCGTTCAATTCTTTCCACTTATGAAATTAAAAAGTTTTATATTCTTTTGGTATACTATTTCATGCTCTTATCTAACTAGTTGCTTATTAGCGTATAAACAGGTTTATATTCTTGGTAATTATCAATTAATTTATGTTTCTTTGAATGAAACCTAATACCAAGCAAAACTATAGGAAGTAACTTGTATCCATTTCACATGACCATATTCTGTAATCGCATTTCAGACAAAAAAAATTACTAGTTTCCTGCCCCGTAGTGTAAGTGGAAATGCACTTTCTATTTTCTTGTCTCGTCTAATTAGCAACTAGAGATAGAAAAATATGACTATAATTTTTTGTTAACTTACCTTGAGATAAGTTCTATCACAACTCTTTTTTTGGAATGTGATTAGTTTTTGTTACTTAAAGAAATAATAAATTTGACTGCTGTATTTCCTAATTTATATTATTTAATTAAATCAAGGTCTTACAAACATTCCAATTTTCAAAATTCTAACTTTATTAGACAATAAGTTTTTTAAAAATTTAATTTAAGTTTTTTGAAAACAACATTTTTACTCTACGACTTTGGAAAATCATTTTTAAGTATACTTAATAAATTCGCCACTGAATCTATGTTACACTGCATTCAGATAAATAGTATATATTAATTTTTTCTATCTTATTTTTAGTATATATTAGCATTTTTTTTCTTGGTAAATGTGCTATAAAATTTCTGTATTTGCGATTGTCATTATATGGCCTATGGGTCTAAAAAATAATTTTTTTTTCGGACAGTGTTTCGTTAGTCTTAATGATACAAAAATAAGTGCGATTATGAATATTTTATTACCTATTATTAAATTATAATTCTATTCTATTCAATGCTTCCATGTAATCTTCAACCAGCGATTTAGTATAAGCTCCAACCCCCATTGGTAAACGTGATAAATAACTACTGATTTATAATGGGGCTCATACGCAATTAGTGAGGGTTGCAAGGATTACGTAGGAAATTAATTAGAAAATATACCAAATAACTTGCTTGCAATCTCTAGTGAATTAACAATTTATGATAGGTGTTATAATATACCAGAGCGAGTATATACATAGGTATAGATACACGTTAGAATAGACTACAGCGGGAGTCGATATTTCGTAAGTAGTCGTCGTAGGCTAAGGATATTTAACAAGTACCTGACATCGCACAGGCTCGAGGCCTCTATTTTATGTCCCCGCCAAAGAAACTAAAAGAAAAAACTAAATATCCTTGACATGACAACAGATTTTCAACCCCTTTATGTCATCACAGGATCTCATGCCAACGTACTCACCATTTACCTCGTCTTTCCGACTACTCCATCGGTATTTGATTTTTTGAGTCAATGATAAATTTATTTCTTATTTAATATTTTGATTTAATGAGTAATCGACTTATATAAAATTATTTAATCCTTTTTTTTTTCTTTTTTTTACTCTACGAGCCATGGGGGTTATTCAATTAAGGAACAGTGATAAAGGCATAGTTGTTTTATGAATCAGCAATAACGTGGACTGAACGGAAGCATATGTCGCTGATACAGTTACGTCAACATTTATTTTTTTTACATCGTACCGTGTACCGTACGTCGGAAATGTTCTTTCGCCTGCTATGTAACTCCAGCCATTTTTTATAGCATGGGAAGTGTATCCAAGATAAGATTCATAAAGGACTCCGGACCCTTATACATACTGCGTGATTTATGTCCCTTGGTCCGCCATATAAAGCTAGGGACAACTTGATCTGTACCATGTTCCATTCCCAACCTTGACTTTCTTCTCGACCGACTTTATCTTTTTCGACTGCATTCGCTTTGCATATGCTAAGTTGCAATATCCTTTCCCACATGATCTAGCAACGATTTCATTCATGACTGAAGTAATTTATAGACCATAATAAAAACATTCGAGCATTTCATCGGTCAATATATTAAAGCAAGAATCTAATTTCTAAAGTCATGAAAACTTGTTTGTATAACTCCTACAAATATGAATACATTAATTATAAATTTAAATTAATTTTTCAAGTATTACCCCTAATGATTATGCTCAATTATATCAAATTTGTTCATAAGTAATTGTCAATAGATTCCCTTAATAATCATTTAATGTATTGCCTCTTAAATTAATTAGACTAGGTGATTTTAATGCGTATGAAAGAAGCTATAATTAATCAACTAATAAAGTTAAATGTATTTATTTAGAAATTTCTAGTAAATAACTTCATACTTTTAAATTAAGTATCCTCGTTTATAACATTTAGAACACTCGACTCTTTCGCACGCCCATTACTCCTACTGACAGCCCATAGTTAAAAATAAGAATTAAGCCCATAAATAAAATTCGAATTTTTATTTAGCGATAAAAAAATGTTAATGTTCTTAAGAGAACGAAAAACATACGGTTCAAGATAATCTTCAATAATTATATTATATTTATTAGCTTCAGCCCCATCATTGATTTCTAAAAGAAATATAAGGTCGTTTACAAAAATTATTCACAAAAAATTGTTTAGAAAAACTAAATTATTGATCCAATTAGGATTTTTATAGGCCCTTTAAATGAGGATAAATAATAATAAATAGGAACGGACTGTAGCCTTTCAAGTTTTATTATAATTATAGTACTCTATGCATTATGAAGAATAACAAACAAGGTTTTGTTAAATACGGTAAATAAATATGGAAAAAGCTATTTTCTGTTAAGTTAATAAATGATTTTTGTACATTTATCAGAACAGGTCGATTTCTTCTCGAACTATGTTGGTAAGTAAAGTTCTGTGTTGCACGCATTACACTTCAATATATAAATATTAAATATGTTTATTTATTGAGCGGAGGTATTTTGAGTTATTAATGATTTATCCTCTTTTGTTAGTATTAAGTATTTTTTTATATTGGTTGTCATAATTGTCCGGATTTAAAAAATTAAATACTTTTTCCTTAGGTTTTTGTCTGCAGGGCATTCCAAAACTATATGTCGAAGGTTTTCTCTTTGATTGCATTTATTACATTCAGAAGTATTTTCAACTCCTATCCGTTGCAGGTAAAATTTGCATAAACCGTGATATGTTCTCATTCGAGAGAAAGTTTTTAATATGTCCTTTGTCAAGTTCATTTTTAAAAACCCTGGTTTATTTAAAATTTGCGGTATTTGATTTTTATAAAATCTGCCTGTGTGAGTCTCTTGAAATACCTTGACCATTCATTCATAATATCTTTTTTCATCATTAAATAGCAATCTGAGTAAGGTAACTTAATTTTGTTTCACATTGAAATTTTCTTCTTTATCTTATCTTCTTATATCGAAATCTTCTTTACTGTTGGAATTTCCATTTTTTGTTGAGAGCTCTTCCCTGAGGCTTGAACAATTTTTTGATATATTTTCGACTATTTGTTTTTATTTTGTTGACAGTCATACCCGTACATAACATTCATTTTGATGGCGTTTTCGGTAAACGCATGGTGATTAAACTATTCCTGCCTTCGATGCAGAAAGGATATCGGTCGCCTCTTGAACGACATCCCCTACCCCGGGTGTCTTCGAGAGGGGCTGGCCGTGGAGGTGGTATGGAAGCCTCAGTAACGCGCCGACCTCCGCCATGGTAGTGCACTAGTGCCGCTGTGTTCCGCGATCTTCCACGATCTCCAGGACAGATGTACCGGGTCAAGTTATACATCCTCCCTGAGGAGACTCAGGATAAGGACATCAAACAGGTACTACTGTTTGGCTTTTTATTATGCCTTCATATCAACGATCATATGTATGGAACATGGATTGATTATTCGACAATCATAATATTAAAAGACCACCTGTAAGCAACAAACTTGATAAAATTCCATTAATTATTTTTAAAAAATGCAATATGACCCTCCTTTCCTACATATCTTTTTGATAAAAAAAATATATAAATAATTAATAATTTAAGATAAAAACATTTATTGATGGCTAATAGAAGCTTACATTTATATGTTTACATCTCCTAAAATTTCTTGGATGATTATCGTTGGATTTGGTCCATAGCATCGTTCAAAATTATTTTATTTGTTAAAAATAATAACTTCAAAACGCTGAGGTTTCGCGTTACATATAAACATACTCATACATACATTTTTTTTCTTAATTAAATGTGTGTGTTTTTTTTTCTATATATAATTAAAGAATAGTTACTGCTCATGCCGAAAATATACCACTGGTGTTTGGTCAAAAAGGGTTATAAGTCGTGGAATCTGAAGTTTAAACAACGATTTACCAAGCCATTGAAAATCATTATAAATTCTTTCTGATTGTATTTATTTATTCCAGAATAATAAATGAAACGATATTCTTTCAAGAAACTGTAATAAATTATAGTGAATTTTAAGAAGACGATACAAACAGAAAAATTTTATGACTTAAGCCCTTTTGCCCAAACATGAATGATACTACTTTCTCAATATGAAATGTGTATTTTATGAAAAATCAAACTTCTTAATTTAGCAAGTAAGAGTATCCTCTGGTTTTGCCTTTTAGTTCTCGAACCGAAATGACTATGTGTGTATAAATCATCGTTGCATTTAATCACTTCCGATTTCTTTACTAACATAAAAGAAAAAAAAAAAACATTTTGTAAATTGACAGTAAAAAATGGTATAAGTAAATTATTAACCGTGTTGACAAAGAAGACCTTTTTCATTGGCAAACAAATTTCTCTAAATCATTATTTGGAATATTAAAAAAAAAAAACTCATCTAAGTTTAGCCAATTCTCGTTTCATCAGTACAGGAAAAGTAAAACCACATAGATTATAGGACTGAGACACAGCACATCTCAGGACAACATGCCGATAAAGATCCATCAACAAGATAATTTAAATCATTGCAATACATCGAAAACATTCGCAACTGCTGAATCTTGACAAATACAGCTGGTTCCTTAAGAACGAGTTATAATGTAGTAATAAGTTTATGTAAAGAAAGAAATTACTAAAACTTAGCTCCGAATCAGGGAATCTTCATTATAATTTTCCACCTACATCTGGTTATTTCGTTGGCATTTTATTCATAAAATAATGCAATTAATTATTTGGATTCAGTTCCTTCTCTTTATTATTATTTTTCTAATACTTTTCGGCAAGTACTTCAATGTAAAAAAGTAAGTCCCCATTTTTTTATACTTATTGCAAATAAATGAATATAATAAAGGTAAAAAGTGTTAATTTAAATCACTTCCGTTTAATTAAATTTAACTGGATTGGCATTGGCCCATTTAATACTAATCCGAATACATTTTTTTCGAAATATATATTTTCTTAACTGTGTTAATCATTGGTTTGATGATTTAATTAATTTTTTTTTCTTTGAGCGGCTTTGAGTTTCGTAAAAGAAAAAAAAAAAGGACATTTTTTATTTTAATCTGTAGATTGTAATCGGCTAATTGATAGAATATACATCTGCTGGAAGCACTTCAGGCGTGATGTAGGTAAGCGAATGGTTGCAGGCGATATAATTAAAATTCTTGATTAAAGTTAATTTATTAACTTGGTCACGTTTTTTGTGGTCTGTTCAACCAATGTAAAACTCCTGTTGGAGGCTATTAGTCAAAATCTTGCTCAATAGTATTTGATATACAGATATATCTGATGAATTCATAATGACCTAAGAGAAGTCAAAAAATAAACATATGACCACTTATGTTTAAATCGTTAAAAGGAATGAAAGTTTTTTATTTTGGTGTTGATAGGTCTTGGTTTAGCTAACAATTTAAACGTTAATGTATTTTATAAAAGCTTCTTAATTATCAATTTTTTTTTTGTATTTATTATGGCCGGAATGATAGATATTATCTAATTACATATTTCTGGAGTTAAGTCAATTTTTATTTGACAAATTATTTGTACATTTACAAAGTTCTAAGTGATTTAACTAGTGTTCTTTCTATACAATAAAATTGATTAAAATTCATTTTTACAGATTAATTAAAATATGTAGTTACTACATACTTTTCCTGTATTTTTATATCTGAATCTTGGAATTAAAATCAAATAAAGAAATAATTTACAACTCCATTTCTTTTTGGCCTTCCTCTCTCTCTCTCTCTCTCTCTCTCTCTCTCTCTCTCTCTCTTTTTTTTTTTTTTTTTTTTTTTTTTTTTTTTTTTTTTTTTTGTAGTTTAATTTGTTTTTAAATAATATTGTTTTTAAATAAATATTATTAAATACCTATTGTATTCTCGAAAGTTAAAAATTTGTTTACTTCTTTCTTTCTCAACAAATAATAAGGTCAGTGGACCAAATCTGATCGTTTCGTAAAATAAAATGGGTATTCTATTTTTTAATTATGCTATTTTTTTATAATGGTGAAAAATAGTTTACCTTGGATATAATTAAAGTGAAAATGGTCGTAGGGGTGCTTATAATATGGGTTGCGGTTAAAATAAATAACACACATATGAAGGTTTGTCATATTTAATGGTGTCGATATTTCAACCCAATTTTCATGTCCTCATCAGGACTAAATTAGAAAAAAAATCAGACAACACCCGCGAAGAGAAAATATATAAAAAAATATCATGTGTAGCATTCACTTTGATATAATGCTACACATATATTTGATATTTCTTTATATATTTTCTCTTATTGGTTGGTGTATGTTTTTTGTTTTTTTCTCAATTAACCCCGTTGAAGATCTAAAATTTGCTGCCTACGAGTGTTGTTAACGTATTATAATTTTCATTGAAGTCCATTACATGTTTCAACTTTTGTAAAACTATTTTTCCAAAATAGTTAATATTGGACTTTTCATTACTAAGATTTTTGGGATAATAAATAGGAGTTCTAATCAAAAGTTTGTGTTTTATTTAAATAGTCTACGTTTCGACCTACTATGAAGTACCGCTAGAACGTAATGGATAAAATAATTTCTTGTAATAATCATAAAATATTTGCAGAATATGATTAATTTTAGGTTTCACTCGATCGTAGGCGACCTTGCCAGTGATGACCTCTGCCTTTCCGTTCATCATTCAGAATCCTTTACTTCCTTAATTTTAAGGAAGTCATTAAAATAAATAATAACATGTTAATTACTTCTGTATGTATATATTAATCCTTTGTTTCAACAGTGTTTTAATATTAATTAGACGCATGTGTTATTGGCAGATTCTTTCCTTGTGATAGGAAAGATTTTGACCTAATTTTTCTTTTGTTTAAAAATTTCGTGATTTTCTTTTAAATCCCCCCCCATAGGTATTTATGTGGGTATATATAACGATTAATGTCATCATTGTGTAGAGCACAAAAAGTGTTCGAAATATCAAAAAGATTTTGTTTTTTTATCTACTTGGATAATATCGGTTTAAAATTTAATCATCATAAAAGTCACCAGTCTATTTAAAAATTTAAACCATGTTCACAAGAAAAAAAAAATATTTTAAAATTATCTTGAAAATATTAAACGTTTCAGATGATTGTTATAAGCCAAAAAACTTTTTTTTTCTTTTTTGGATAATCTCATGTAAAGTTTCAACGTTCTTCTTAATTTTACTACGTACTTACAAATAGCGACTATGGAAATAGTCTTGGTTCACAAATAGTTTACCTTATAAGCAGTTAGTCCCACTGTAGTGGTACTACCTGGCAGAAGGTACTACCAGTGCACTGGTACTAACTAACTCTGACCCAAAAGTATCTTTTTATCATCCCCTTCATGAAAGAATATTGTATTTTGCGTGTTAATTGAACGGAATTATTAATACTATTTTTATTATATTCTGGCACTGTAGGTTTTTCTCACTCCGATTCCAACGGTATGCATAACTCAAAATTGGTATATTTTGAGCTGTAACTATCTTCTTCCCGACGTGCGATATACAGTCCTACATCTTAGTATCGTGAAATAAACAATCTTCATATTGAGATGAATTAAAACAAAAATCAATTTTTAAGTACATTATTTTTGAAACAACATTTTAAAACCTACAGAATAAAAGCAGTTTTTGAGGGAATTTCATGCTCATCTTATTTTACAATACCCCATCAACCATTTATCTTGCCTTAAGGATTAAATTTTAAAATTTTATAGCTATCAAATCATTTTAGTTTTACCTTTCTGTTTCATGTACCTACTAATGAGTACATTTATGAGCGTTATTCCGCATAATAATTTTTTTTGGAAAAAAATAAATAAAATTGAATATAAAGAAAAAGAATTATGAATGTAAGGAAAAACTCCTTCCGTGGAGACAAACTTTTTTCCGAATATTTTCCTAAAACTTTGAAGCATTTTTTTTCTCTTTTTTTATTCATTCTTATAAAGTAAATTCAGTCCTATTTTTTATAATTTATAATTTATTAATTTTTTCCTGTGTGTGTCTTTTGTGTGACTTTTAGTTGGATTCTAAACGTTTTTCAGTTTATACATTTTCTTTTTTCTTAAATAATAATTCCAATAATGAACTTAAAAGTTAGATGTATAGAGCGTATAGAATAATATCGTAGCGTCACAAATGGACGCCTTGGAGATTTCGATCTGAGTTAAATAAAAAATAAGATTGAATACTTTTTTTTTTAAAGAAGTAATTTGAGTCTGATGTAAGCTACATTTTAATAGCGCATTTCTCTAAACATAATTTTTGTTCAAAATTTTTAACTGCACTATGGAAAAAGTTATAACCTTCTTCAAGAAAATCAGTCCATTTCAAGAACTTTGATAAATAAACAAACAGTTTAACGCCAATGACCCCGCAGAGTTTGGGCAATAAACTAATACCTAAATAAACAATCGTTTATAATATTTTCTATTTACCACCCAGCTTCCTACGAAATGGGCTTGGAATATTATCTTATACCCTTTCAAAAGTTGTATACTTTTTCTTTTTATGCAGTTATCAAACTTTTTAGCAGTTGGCTTCAATAGGTTGTTCAATGTTCCGAAAAATTCAACCGGGACTAATCTACTACCTTTCGAAACCATGAGACATGCCCTGCTTGTAACCTTCTCGTACCTCGTTGTGGGGCAACAAGAACCTTTCAGTTATGTAAATATGCCTCAGTTTTGATATTTTGTCTGTATTTTATAAATATATTTATGCGTGTGAATATCTAATGTATCGCCAATATAACGAGTCGTTCTAATCGTCGCCACAAGTCATTGAACTGTAGAGTACAAATGCAGGACACTTATTAGCGTTTGAGGACTGTATATATGAATTTATAACTATGCCATAGTTTATATCTTTTGTTAAATATGTGGCCAATATTTCACTTAGATTAATAAATTAACCGTCCTTCATTTTTCTATTTATTTTCAAGGTATACCTTTTTATTTATTAACTGTTATATCATTGATGTTGTTGTGTCGTACAATTGCTAAAATTCATCAAGTTTTACTAGTTTTTTCCCTCTTTTTCAATTTACTCTTAAGCGTTGCATGACGCTAATTTGAAACCCCCGCTTATATATAAAAACACAAAAATAGCATTATAAAATCTTGTAGAAGGGTCATTCTCACGTAAGTGGGCACTTTTGTGTCCCAGGCCGTTTATTGCGATTTAGAAAAACTTAGGACTCTAAGACATCGATTTTGTAAATCCAGGCGAGTTGTAAAGCTAGACCCCATACGACTCAATTTTAATTGTATAAAACACGTACCTTAAAAACACCAGAAAAAGGTCGAAATTCATTCCCCTGTCATGTCCCGAGGTCTGATTCTGCTCAAAGTAAGAGTTCTGTGTCCGTATACTAGGTCAATTTTTACTTTTTTTTTCTGTTCAATTTGTTCAAAATAGTGTAAAATTTCATATCTTGAGTAATCTTGAGTAGGTTACGTTTAATAGTCTTCATTCCCCTGCCCTCTTTAGTTTTGGTCAGGCAAGTTTTTTCTTTTCTAATTTTTGAGAGATAAAAGATTTTGTAGCACAGATTTCGTTTTTCAAATAGCATTTTTATATCTTTTTTTTTCTTTCAATGGTTATAAAATAAACCTTAAAAATTCATTCCCCTGTCGTTCATTCCCCTGTCTTACTGTAAATAAAATGCTGCAGGGAAATGAAGATAGCGACGTGGATTGAAGCTTTCTTTTGGTGCTCAACTTTTTCAAAGCATCATCAGTCCTTAATAATGAGAAATTTAAAAAAAAAAAAAGAAAAAAAAAAAGTCAACGTGAATTGGTGTTCTTCCACGTCGACTCCTTGCTTCTTATAGGCTAAGGAATAGTATTACACCGAAAAAAAGTTTATTTGTAACCATCAAATTTAAAATAAAAACGCCGTAAAAAGTGCCCACTTTGGTGAGAATGACCCAGAAATAAATATTGCTCCATGTTTTATTTTTTAAATTAATTTATATTTTACGTCATTTGCTCCTGTGCTGGGGCTCATCTTGCAAATTTGTGGAATGCAAAGTTTTATCTTCGATTTTCTTAATTTAAATGATGTGCTCGAGCATATCTCTCGGCCATTGACTTTTTAATCTTCGTTGGACGTGTAACTAGAAGGTTCTAGGTTAAGAGAAGAAACAAGTCGGTTTGGATGGTTATGAGTTGAACAGTGAAATGTAGTGCATTTGTCATGAATGTATGATTTACATGTTGGAATGTCCATGTCCTTATGTATTGTGTTGTTAGATATGTACCTCCTTATAAAAATAACATTATAAAGCAAAACAGGATAATATTAAATACAATCTGTTGAGGTGAAAGAACCTTACGATAGGTTGAATGATTGTCAGGATTTTCAGTTAAAACTGTTTTATTTTGAAGCATCAGAGCTTCTGAGTCCGGAGATCCACAAGTTGGAATGAAACGTTGGCTTTTCAAAATTAAAAAAAAAATTAACTAAAAATCCAGCCAATCATTTAACCTATAAATACAATCTGATTCCTTCCTCGACAAATTTAAGATCTTGCCTAATTGAAGGAGAGAATTGCGTTTATATTAAATTCTATTTAATAAAGTAAACAGTACTATCCAAACTTAAATTCTACAATTATCTCTTGGGGAAGAGATCAGCTGTACCAACTCAGTGATTAGCTTGAAATTAACTGATGCTTGTATGTAATCGATTAACTGATCTGAATAAAAACCGAATCTAATCCATTTATTTAGCTCTGGACTTTAAAAAAAAAAAACTTTTTGGTTGTATACGGTTTAGTATTCGTTAGGTTGTTTCCACAACTCATCGGTGCTGCAATATATGGAATATAAGATTTGACATATACGAGTTAATTGAATTTAGTATCGAAATAAATAGACGAAAAAAACAAGTCTCTAAAAGAGGTAACTGTGTAGATGAACTTACTGTCCCAATGTTTATTTTCGCTTTGATATTAAATATTCCTTATTCTTAAATTACTAGAATAAAATTTTTGCCAAGTCAAATTTATCTACCTCTTACAGTTAAAAGTTGACCGTTGACGGAACAAAAAATAAATAAAAAATAGGACATATAGCTAATTCCTTTCGTTTCCTTCCAGGTGTAATTAGGGTAGGGATTTTTAACGAGTACCTGACACCGAACAGGCTCGGTACTTACATTTTACGTCCTATCCCAGGGATTTTACTCCCTTTAAAAATCCAAGGCCACCGCTGGACACGAACGCGAGACCTTTAGTATGGTAGGTTGCCATGCTAACCACTAAACCTCTAAAAAGGTGACCCTTTGTCTTTTGTATTGCTCAAATTTAAAGGAAGATAATTAAAAAAAAAAGGAAAGTTAAAAATAAAAAAAAATATGAAATTTATTTGGCGCTTAGTTCACTATGGTTTTACACCGACCAAACACGAAGTCTATAAAGTTTGTTGATGTTTTTGTTAAAAATTTCATAGATGTTCCTTGAGTTTAGTTAAAAATAACATGTTCTACTCCTTTACCGGATTCAGAAAAAAAAAAAAAAAAAAAAAAATCATGGATAAAATAACCGAAATATGTTAAAAGGAGTGAGAGCTGTGCTGTATTAACATTTTGAGTTGCAATTAATAACCTTTGACTTTAGTTATAGAACTCCAGGAGGATTTAAATACTTCACGAACATAATTCAAACTACTTTGTCATCATCGACAAATAGTTTTGTATTCTTATAGTGAATTATTCATGAACAACGAGAATCAATTATCTATCATTGCACAAACCCACAATTGATTTTTTAATATATGTGAAGTTGAAACGCTACTGGGAATCGATGAGATTAAATCTGCACCTAGCTTCTATTGAATTATTGATGGAAGGCATCGGTCATTCAGCATTTCAAGCACAATTACATACAACCTGTCATGAATCTCTTGTAGCTATTGTGAATGTGACTATGGATAATTTTTCTACCAAGATGCCCCTTAATTTTTCAAACCAACACACAAAGTATGTTTTAAAACCTTAATAAAATTTATATCAGCTATTAGATCCTTCTAAACTGTTCAAGATGGTTAAGTTCAATATGATTAAAACTTAATTTCGAATTTTTTTTAATTTGTTTTCTCCTTTCAAAGGTATATTGAGAACATATATAAGCCATTTTATGTAGGATGGAATGGAAGAGAAATCAGTCTCTGGTTTTATGTAAAACCGTATTGAAGTTGAAAGTGGCATTTTAAAAGGACAAGATTTATAGATCATGTTCATTATGAACTCTGCACCTTCGCTGATCGTGATGTTCACGGCCATCCTAATTTCTTAAACTGCTCCTGGTGGATTCGATAGCTATTGGTTATTTTATTTTACATTCGTGTGCTACCCTAGTTGAAGGTGGCATTTCATTTGTCCTTGGGTAATAAATTATTTTCAGTTCAAGGATTTGCTTACTAATAGAGTACCTAATTTGTTAGGGAGAAAGGCGGTTCCGAAATGTTTTATTAGTTATCGTTATCATTAAGAAAATTATGTATTTGGCGACATAAAATCAATTAATCATACTTATCGTTAATATTCGGGGTGTATAGCGTGCGGGAATTATACGGGAATTTTCATCGGCAGGAAATATGCATGAATTTTATGCGAATTTTTAAATCTGTACCAAAAGTGCTGGAATTTTGCTCAACAACTACCTTTCAATTATACAAAACATCGATCTCTCCCTCTATGATTGCTTATTCAGTGAATATCGATGGTTAATGTATATCAAAAGAAAACAAATCGATGTTTTAGATCTTACGCATTGAAACAATGTGGTTTTTTTTTTTTTTTTTTTTTTTTTTTTTTTTTTTTTTTTTTTTTTTTTTTTTTATGAAATAGGGGTAAAACGAATGAAAATTGAAGAAACAATCGAGAATAGAGGGATGTTACCTATATAAAAAATACAAGTTTTATTTTTTTTTAAAATCATGTTGAACCGTATCCACTTAGAATTTCATTTAATTAACCTGCTCTGAACAAGTTTTTTTTTTTCTTTTTCAGTGAATTTTTACATGTTGTACATTTTACTTGCCTATTTTAGCAGCGCGGCGAATAAAAGGGGCATGTGAAATCGCGTGCTCGATGGTGAACGAATCTGTAAAAGGTTACTGAGCGCTGGTCCAACTGAGAAACACCCGAGGGGTAGGCAGAGGCGGATTTAGGAGGAATGCGTGAAAGCAGATGATATGAAGTTGGATCTGGATAGCGGTCAATGGATAGAGATGTGTAGAGTTGTGGTGTCGGTATCGAACCATCCAGTTCGTGAACCCTTTATTATTGTTATTATGATTTTCAATGAATTTTCACAATTCCTCCATACCATTAATTTCACAATTACAAACAATCGAATTATAAACAGTGATGTACTTGGTCGGCTTATGTAATATTCTGCTTATATGTACCTGATCCAGAATTAATAATAATCAACTACATACATACGTTGAATAAATAGTTAAACATGGATTAACCTATTTATCTATTAATATTCATATCCATCTTACGAGTTCTAAATAATTTCAAAAAGTCCTTAAAAAGCCTGAGTCCCCCTAAGTATGTCAGGAAAAAGAAATAAAAAAATTAAAGAAAAGTACGGGCTTAAATAATTGCAATACCTACTTATACAAATTCATTTGAGATAACTTTATAACACTAAACCTTGTATGTTGCGTTACTTTACATTATATTAATTCTATAGTAAATCCTTTTTTACTTTCACTTACCTATATATGAAATATATAGTAAGTGGAAGTATTGCGATCGTGAAAAAATTCGACTTCCGGTTTTCAACGGAAATACACGTTTTAGGGTCCCCTGAGTCGAAATGACCAAGTCCGGCGAAATGGTCTGTGTGTGTGTGTGTCTGTGTGTGTGTCTGTGTGTGTGTGTGTGTGTGTGTGTGTGTGTGTGTGTGTGTGTGTGTGTGTGTGTGTGTGTGTGTGTGTGTGTGTGTGTGTGTGTGTGTGTGTGTGTGTGTGTGTGTGTGTGTGTGTGTGTCTGTGTGTGAACAGACTAGCTCAAAAACTATAAACCGTGCGATCCTGAAATTGGGTATTTAGTGTAGGTATATGCCCGCGATGTGACAGCATAAATTTCATCAAAATTACTTAAAGGGGGGGGGTACTTTACTTAATAACTTTTTAGGTTTTTTTTGATTTTCTCAAAAACGGCTCTAACGATTTTAATTAAACTGAGTATTTCATCTATTTATATGCCCGAGATATGACTGTAAAAATTTCATCAAAATCGATTTACCGGAGGGGGGACTTTACTTAATACATTTTGTAACATTTTCACATGTTTTTTTTATTTACTCTAAATCGGCTTTAACGATTTTGATCAAACTGGGTATTTGATGTATTTATATGCCCGAGATATGACTGTAAAAATTTCATCAAAATTGATTAACCGGAGGGGGGACTTTACTTAATAAATTTTGTAACATTTTCACGTGTTTTTTTTATTTACTCTAAATCGGCTTTAACGATTTTGATCAAACTGGGTATTTGATGTATTTATATGCCCGAGATATGACTGTAAAAATTTCATCAAAATTGATTAACCGGAGGGGGGACTTTACTTAATAAATTTTGTAACATTTTCACGTGTTTGTTTGATTTTCTCAAAAACGGCTCTAACGATTTTGAATTAACTTAGTATTTGATCTATTTATATGCCCGAGATATGTCTGTAAAAATTTCATCAAAATTGATCAACCGCAGGGGGCACTTTACTTAATAAATTTTGTATCATTTTTACGTGTTTTTTTTATTTACTGAAAAACGGCTTTCACGATTGTGACCAAACTGGGTATTTGATGTATGTATATGCCAAATATGTGATAGCCAACATTTCATCAAAATTGATCAACCGAAGGGGGGACTTTACTTAATAAATTTTGTATCATTTTCACGAGGTTTTTTATTTACTCAAAAACGGCTTTAACGATTAATAAAAATAAGATATGAATGTAGAAAAATGTGTGACTTTGGTAAATGATATTTAACAAAACACGTCAATTTCTTATCTAAGTAAGTTGGTAAGTGAAAGTTGTGTGTTGCGCGCACGCACCAGATTTTTTTTTTTCTCTTGGGGCGTGGATGGGGGGGGGGGGGGTTTAAATGCGGTAATTTTGAAGCCAAGATTAGTAGACTCCCCTCTATTTTTCTTAATTTAATTTGAATAAATTCTTTTATTTTTAAAATATACAATTATCTAATTTCTTGTAGCTGTGAAGAAGGTTTATGAATATGAAATGAAGGCAATATTATAAAATAAATGTAAATATAATTTTTTTTTTCTTATTTATTCCATTCACTGCTCGTCTTTCATTGACCGACTTCCACTGTCTTCAACGATGCTTCTACTACTCCAACTCCCTTCCTTTTTCAACCGTCTATCTCTTAAATAAACTTTTAAGTCTAACTTTTTCTAAAACATTTATTCCAAGGCACACATAAAACATCAAATATAGATTATCTTTCTATTGCATTGCCTTTTAAGTGGGTTGAAAAGGCAAAACTTAGTATCTTTTTTTTTTCTGTTAGTATTACGTCTTTTTATCAAAAAGCGTATTGCTGCGGCAACATTATTTTTCGTATTGAATTAAAAATTCAACTACTTATCTTTTTGATTATAAATCGTTCTCCAACCAACATAATATAAAAACACTTTTCAGTATTTCCTTGTCCGCAATTTTTTAAATCATAAAACATAATAATATTAATCTGCAAAAGCACAAAAGTAAATTTTGTTAAATAAATACAACAGACATAACATCTACCTTTAAATACCAAACCTTCAAAAGAGGATTTAATCATTTTATATGTAATTTCAATAGGGAAATCACAAAATTGAAGTGCCATTACTTAAACTGATCATTTCTTGATTGTGGTAATTTATTTTATATATGGAATTTAAGGTAAGTATATGCCCGTTATGTGGCATAAAAATTGGGTCATCGGAGGGGGGGGGGCAATATTTCATAAATTTAATCCAATTTTAAGTTGTTTTTTTTTTTGCGATTTCTGTTAAGTTTTATGAGAATCAAGTATTCTTTAATATCAGGAGGTTTAATGATCATTGAAATGTCCATTTAAAAATTCAAGTCTCGCAGAATTTTCTTATTTACATTTTTTTTTTCTTCACAAAATTAAGTGTAGAATAGAATATTACGCACCCACCAAAAACTTTTATATATCATTCGTGTTTGGGCAAAAGGGCTTAAGTCATAAAAAATATTTTTTGTCTGGTCTTCTTTAAATTCATAATTGACTATAATTTATTCGTTATTCATAATTTCTTACAGTCTCTGTTGAAAGAACATAGTTTCATTCGTTGTTCTGGAATAAAGAAATACAATCAGAAAGAATTCATAATGATTTTCAATAGCTTGGTAAATCGTTTAAAGCATCGCATTCCATGACAACCCCTTTTGACCAAACACCATTGATATAATAGAGAGAAATTTTTATTTTCGATTATAATTTTTCATTACTTTTTACCCCATGTATAAGTTAAAATATGCATTCATATTGTCAAATATTTGACTTCCATGAATCCCCACTTTTTTTTTTTTTTTTAAGACAATGTAACGCTTTAGATGTATTGATTATTTCCTTTTAAGAACACCAGAAAACTTTTACCGCTAGTCAACGTAATTCTCGTTGCATAGTGGGCCTGGAAAGAGGCGGAGTGATGTAATAGTTAATTACGCCGTGTTTTAATACCCCAATTAACAGCTGATGTGCGTAGACCCGAATGCGCCTGCCCACGGCTCTTGTGTCTTCTTTCGCAAATCCATTGTTGTCCTGCCCCACGCCATATCCCTCATCATCTTATTGCCTTCCTGATTTATTTCAGTGAGCTAACTGTTAATGCCTTGTTGGATTGTGTGTTGTTGCCACATTGTAATTATCTTCTCATCTTCCTCTGCTGATTCCTTTCTTGAATCTTGGAACATCAGATGATGTTTGATGACTTTTTAATCTTCTGAATATACATACATGATAAAAAGCGCGCAAGCACACCTCATTCACCTACAACAGATATTAGGTTAAACCACGCATACGAAGTTGTAATTTCGTAATGGATTCCTATTACATAAGTCCTGCGTGTTGATCTAGTACCTACTCTAGATGATATGGTGTAATTGTATGTTTCCAGCATAAACGCATATGTTTACAGGATCATATTTAATTTATTCAAAGTAGTGATGTAAAACTATCGATAGTACTATCGATACTATAGATAGTTTTAAACTATCGGAACTATCAATAGTTTTTTTAAATATCGATAGTATGTACTATCGAAAACATTGTTTTTGAAGGATAAACTCATAAACCTCAGCCTCTAAACACCCATATAATTCATGGAAATAAAAAATAAACAAAATTTAACGTTGCTATTTTATTTATGTTTCTAACAAAAAAATTTTATCTACTATAAAAGAAACATTAACTTCACGCAAGAAATATGAGACTGAAAAATTGAATGGTTTGCCCATAAACGCCATCTAACTTAATGGAATAATATACTAACAAAACAACTGATTGCTTACCAGTCCCTTGACTTGTAAATTACTTGGTAAATAGCTTAGAAACAAAATCACAGTTTTTGTAAAACAAATTGTTTCGACCTCTATAAATCAACTACCTGAGAAGAGAAAAAAACCTGCATTTTCCAGGGTATCTCTAGGCAAATACAGAAACAACGTCCTTTTTTTCTTCAAAAATTCCTACACATTCAAGGATCATGTCAAATACTTCGACAACTGGTATCCTGGTTGCATGATTTCTTGAAGAGGTTTGGTACAGCTTTCCTCTAAATACAGTCATACAGTCTTTGGCCTTTTGAAAAAGATTTTATTCTTTGCAGTGACGACTAAGCTTGAAACTGATCAGTAATATTTCAAGGTATAATAATGGAACCCATCTTCTATTTAGAGAATGTTCATCTTAATCCCTAATAAAAAAATAAAGAAAAAAAATGCAGATAGTAACGTGCATTATAGCTCCTATCGTAAATACTGCTATTCAACCCCCCCCCCCCTCCCGGTCATCACCTCAGACTATCGATAGTGGAGAATATCTATAGTTTTACATCACTAATTCACAGATTTAAATATCTAAATATTTATATTTGAACCTATATAGTATACTCCATCATTTTTTTTTTAAATGTTTGTTGCATAATTTGCTCTGAATTAATTTCCAGTGAGTAAAATATCGTTAACATAATATCAGGATATAAAAATTACCCAGTAAAAATTTATATCTATACCCGGGAGGTAAACAGCACCATGTTAATGTTTTTATTGAAATAAATTTAGCACATTAGATTTAATCACCATAATAAATACTTTGTTAAATTTGTTTTTCATTAATTATAGAGACAGTTTCATGAATGTGTTTCACATTATAATCGACTTAGATGAGTAATCCAAAGTATTTATCATAGTGTATAAACTCATGGTTGAACATTTAATTTATCATATTTTGAAATATTTAAATATATTGAAATTTAAGGTAATGATGCCGAGTAACTTATGGCTTACTAGACTTAGGTCACAGCTCGCGCTAGATATACCTATTTTTAATGACGATGATTTTCGACCCTAGTTGTGGTTTCTTTATACAGTTTTATACGTTTGGTTTTATTAATATTTTTGAGTTATTTATTCAAGGAAAATTAGGATCTTTACATACTACCTAGCGTATTTACAGCTATTCTTCCAATCTATCCTTTGTTTTCGTTTCACCACAAAGTTCAGGTTTCAATTACACAGGTAACGTGGCTGAGTCATGTAACCACTGACCCGTTGTTCCAATACATATCTACACGTCCATTAGTTGATATCGACAATTTACTTCCTGTTTCCCGAATTCCTGACCGTTCGTTACTTAAAAATCTAGTGCATTGTATTGCTAGATTTGTAATGTGTTTGTTCATATTTAATGCACAATATACAGATCCCTTTTCTGCTGTTTCTAAGAAGCGATGGAATTTGACAAAAGTGGAGCTTAAAGCAAAGGAATTTGATGAATATGTGACGAATATCGAATTTCTGTCAATAAACTCGTGTTCTAATTTATCAAAATCTGTCTATAAACTCGTGTTCTAATTTATCAAATTATAGTCATTAAGAAAGTTTTTAGGTTTCAACCCTTCAAAATTTGTTATTTGACGGTTCAAGATTCGCTACATCTTGCATTTTATTTAAATGTTTTTGGACAAGACCCTTGGACATTGAAATGAAATTGAAAAGTTTTCTTTAAACTGTTGAATTAAAGCCCTAATTGGTTTAAACCATTTGTATTATTCGTTTTTTGTTAGAGTGTATTTTCAAGTACTCAAAATTATTTTTTTTACTTTTTTTTTTAACCTATTGCTATTATATTATACTTCTTTTTTATAGGAAGATAAAAAGATTGAAGCAAGTTCTTGCAAAATAGCCACCGCGTCCCGTAGGTCTTAAAGTTTCTCAACCGCATGAATACTGCATAGACCACACTCCTTAAGTGAAGGCTAAATTCCTAATTACTCTTCTTCTTGGAATGTGGAGTCACACTCATTAGAATTATTCAATAGAAAAAATAAATAAAATTAGTGGATTCAACATTGTAAAATTTTAAGTTTCATTCTCAGTTTTTCAATTTTTTTTGTAATTAGGAATTAGATAGTTTAACGCTGTCGCAATGAGTAAAAAACTTGAAGAGCATCTTATTGGATTTTTTAAAAATTTATTTGAATCGGTCTAATTGTGTCACATTTGATTCTCAAAGAGCTGTATTGAAAGAGATACTTACGCCCGTTCTACTTAGTAAGTTGCCCGTTCTACTTAGCAAAGGATAAATGAGAATAATAAAAATAAAAAACCTATTTATTTTAATAGAATTCGTCGCTCTCTATTTTAATGAGGGATATATAACGAAGAATAACTTTCAAGTCCCACTTTATTACAACTTTTATCTCAAGTGCGAGCGCACATCCGTTGCAAAACATAAAAAATCCTTGTTTTCAAAACAGCCACGTTTAATTAATTATATGTTTCTTAAATAAATAACGAATTCATTAATTATACTATTTTTAATTGCCATTTTTTATGTATGCCATATATTATATCTAGAAAGGTTGGTATCATATAATTTATTGATATATAAATTTTCATTAATCAGAACACTGCTAATAATAATTTTTTTTTACAGCATTTTAGTTTAAATGGTAGTTTTCCTTCACTTCTTATCATCCTAATGAAAATCATTTACCTTTTTTTAATTTAATTTATATTTCACAAGAATAATTTTCAAAATTATTTTTATTTCAAACTTTTTTAAACCAAAACATAAAAAGTAAACATTGCACCTTATACTATTTTGTTTCTTAATTAGAGGCTATTTGATTATTTAATAATGAATTCGTTTAAAATTCACAAGAATTTGAAGGTTATCGTATATTTTTATTTTAAATGGGCCTCTTATCAATTTTCTTGTTCTTAGGTAGTATTTTATTCCTACCTGAAAATTATATTCTTCTGCTAATAACCATAGGTCATGTATAAATATATAAAATCAGGAAAAACTTTCTCCACTTTTCCCTAATGTTTTTAATAGAAATTGTTTAATCATAGATATCTTATAGAGTAGATATGAGTGGTTATTTATGCCATATGGAACTTCATAAAATAACCAACTGAATTAATTACATGGATATTTATTTGAGAAAATAGTCGAATCTTGTAGTTTTTCATATCTCTTAATTTAATGGTAAATTAATTTTTATATATTAGTAAAAAATAAAAAAAATAAAAAAACTGCTCCAAGGGTTTTAAGTAGAAAGGTGGCTGAAAAAGAAATACAAACATTGCTTCCCGATCCTAACGACCATTAGGTAACTTCCATCGGCCGATGATTGCTCATTACCCTTCACTTTCCTCAGGGATCCCAAGAAGTTGAGGATCGCCGTGCATTGGTATTGATGAACTACGCTCTCACTGACAACATTGATCGTATGGAGTTAGTGCCTAATCATCCTGGACGAAAGCTGCGGTTATCCCACTTTTTCCACTTTTACGAAGTTTCTTACGTAAGTGAGATCGTACACGTTTTGGTGGATGGGTTCTCTCTCTGAGGAAGTTTTTATGTTTTGAAAAAAAAAAATAAAAATAATATTTTATTCCGATTTCGCAAAGCCGCTGTAATTTTTTTTTTTTTTTTCAAAAGTCAAGTTTATTCTCCTGAAGGATTGAAGTATTAGTAAAAGTGTAATCTTCGCTTGTAGGTTTCGTTTTAACGGATTTTATGTAGATGTAATTTCCACATTCACACATTTAAATAAATATTTCGACTTTAATAAATATGTTTGTAAGCATTAAAAATTTCGGATGACCTTATTCCATTGGGAATCGATTTTATCCATCAATCAATGGAAAACTGGTAATTGGAATATATCACTATGTACAATGTAAGAAGGCTTGCATCAGTTTTTTCATTACTTTTTATATATATTCTTATAGACGATAATTATTCCCTTGACATCTTTAATTATTATGTATTATTCCTATAATATTATATTATTTATACATATATATTAATGTATTATTTTACATAGTATATTATTTGTATTTGTATTGTAGTTTGCTTTAATTGGATGATTGATGATAATAATAATAAGTTAATTTTTTTTTTTGCAGGTAATAATGCGTTGGAATAAATGTAGTGTAACTCAGGAGTGAGTAGTTATTAATAACTTTATAATAATTCTTTAAATAATCCAATTTTTATATATAATATAAATTTCTTTAAATTATCCTTTTTATTATCGACTGATGACTTTTTATTATCGAGTAATCGACTGATACCGATTTTACTTTTGGTTCGTCCACAATACCTGCATCATTTGCCGATTAGTAGAATCGGCCGATGTCACATGCTGTGTACCGATGTGCCGGTATAACCTCTATTAATTCATATTACAATCCTGTTTACTATTGTTTTATTTATTTATTGGAAACCAATTTGTAAATGAAAAACATATTTGATGCCATACATCTTTATCTGTTGTAAATTGTTGATAATATTGTATATAATAAAATATATCATTGGGTATTCTTCCCAATTACCTTTGTTTATATTATCTTTCATCGTTATATTTTTCATTTGATATGCCATAATTCATTCCGTTTTGTCTGTAACTCTTTAAAAAAACATTATCATTCCTTCTATTAGCCTTATTATTAACTTAAATTTTAAGGCTAAGGGTTCGTAAAACATGAAAAAAATTATTAAGGAGCTCTAGGACATGTAAGCAGTTTTTAATTTAACATTTTCTCAAAGATATTGAGTTTATTTTTAAACATTTTCTAAAACTCAACAACGAGATTTTAGAAAAAAATTTTATGTATAATTCATTTGAGAGTGACTGGTGGTTTCCTTGTTCAGTAGTTTCTTCCCAAAAAAGTGGGGATATGTATTCCTTTATGGCTGGGAAGATGGAGACTTTTACCTTTCATGTGTAGCAGTCGGACCTTGGCAGGAGAAAATTCTCACAAAGAAATGAATAGAGCCGACATTTAAGCCTGTCAGACTTGAAGCCGGGTGAAACCAATAGATTTTCCATACGCTCACGGCATGTGACCTACACTGTACAACTCAGGAACGAGAATATTTGTTTGATGCAATGTGAGAAGTTTTTCTTACCATGGCTCTAAGTTCGAATACAATATCGTGCTTAGAGAAATCGTCAATTTTTTTTTTTAATCTTGTAATAAATAAGGATATTATTACTCTTATTTCAGACGTAGATAGTAAAAATAAAATGCAGATGAGTCACAGCTTTGTGTTGTCCGGGATAGCGAAACTCTGTTCGGCTTAGAGACGGCAGTTGGAAGAAATAAGAAAGAAAGCATAAAAAGGCGCTGACAAGATGAAAATAATTTCATCCAAGTCAGCAGAAAGTCTTAGGCATGACCAACAGGCTTCTACCAGTGCTTTGTTTTGATTCTTTTAATTTCTGTTTAGTTGTCAGGACTTGTTTTAGACATGCTTCCTTTTGGAACACGAGGTTTAGGGACATCTTTTGGGAATAAGTTGGTAAAACATTCGTATATTTCAATTGGTTACTTTAGTTATTTTTATAAAGTGCTTATAAGAAATAATATAACGTTTCCAAATTAGCTAGATTTATTGGAATTATTATTTTTTTTTTTTTTTTTTTTTTTTTTTTTTATCTATTACTTACACCGTTAGGGTGACTAGCTTGTTATTAAGGAATAAGCTACTTCCAAATGTATGTATTTAAACCCTCCATTTTTACTCCCCTCTCCTTAAAGGGTAAATGTCCCCCTTTGATATGTACCGACTCTTCACATCCCATTTCTTACTACTAATTCTAAGTTACAACCAAACTTTCATAAATATACTAATTTTATTCTATTTTTCTTGTACCATTCAGACCATTAATATTGAAGGTGTATTTATTAGGACTTACGTTAGATCAGCGTTCTTTCTGTATTACGTTAACTTCTTTAGTATGGCCATTTGATATTTATTAACAATTGCGATTTACTTATTGGATAGTTTTATCCTTTAGCGGTGTTTTTAATGTAACTCTTGTTTTAAGTTAACTGTTCTTGCACATTTTTCTTAGTTTGCCCGTGTGTTGGTGATTTTTTTTTTTTCGTTGAAACCTGTTTATGTATATGAGGTGGTTAGGTTTATAATTGGTCTTATATTTTGTTTCGACTTCTGTGGGCAATGTATTTTGAAGACTTTTGGGAGTAATTTTCTCTGGAATGACCATGATGATGTTCATTTAAGATACCGAACTATAACTATTTCCAGTTCGGGTTGAAACCATTTTTAAAAACCTGTTGTGCCATTGTACTATCGTTTTCCTGGATTCAATACTTTAATTGAAGTTCTGTTTCTTTGTCAAAGGGGTTGCAAGAAGATGATTTGAAGCTACTTTCATGCTTAATCTTAGCTTAATCATTCGGTAAACATGGTAGAAGTGGTTTCTTGCCCATTTAAAGTGCAAGATGCCATATCCAAAAATGGATATTAAACCTTTAGTACAAGTGCCATTTGAAGGGTAGCCTAGCCATTACTGAGGGAACAGCAACCTTAATACACTTTTCATGGTTTGTAGTTCAATAGGTTACCCGGTGGCCTTTAGCTCGTGGGACAAAGGGTTCATTATAGCAGCTCTCCGGCCATTTATCTTCCTTACTCCGCACCCTCATTGTCCTTAAGAAGTGGATGAACTCAAGATTCATTTTGAGCGGAAGAAAAGAGTGCCGTTTCGAATATTAAAACAATGAGGGTTTACTACAGTGTGACGCCAGTCGTCCTGGCTGTTGAGCTGTACAATAACAACGCACAGCCCTCTTGTGGACGTCGCGAGTAATTTACCTCAAGGCTCTATTTTATCCGACGAGTTTTAATGGTATTGTTAACACTGTAAAAATACACGAACATTATTTGACTTCTTTAAGCCTGGCTCTTCACACTAAGCAACCCGCTTTGCTATTACAAGTCGACGTACCTGAACTAAATTTGCAACACGACGCATTCCTTGGACAATGCCATAATATCACTCAGCAAAGGAAAAACTGGATTATGTCATGTTGCATGTCTAACAACATCATACAAGACGTGTGTTTCGGGCCGATTCAATAATAAGAAAAGACAAGAGCGAGACCCAACATCGTCACGAAGATAGAGGCCCCTCGCCATTGCGCTCAGTTCTGTCGATATAAAAGGACTTAGAAAGGGAACTCTAAAGAAAGATATGAACTTTCACTGCCACAAATGAGTTTTCTATTAGTCCCGTCCGTATCAGTGGCTAAGTAATGGACAATAATACAAAGAATACATCAAACTTAGATTATGGTTGCCGGCACTTCCTTTCACTCTCTTTGGTTCTCCTCTATTCACCGTGAAATCGTAGTCGTTTGAAGATAAACTCTAACAATCTTCGCATTAAACCTGAATGCAGTCGCACATTTTACATCTTACTATAGGACTATCTATCAAATTTATTTCAAACGTATTGATGACACTGTAATAACGGAGAGAGTTTCAAATCATTGTTAATGATTTTTTAAGTTACTTTCACACACCTATATATACGCTTATATATCTCTTATGACATTAATTAATCAGGTTGCTAAACATTAGTATACATTTTTCCTTTGGCTTAACATTTTTTTCATGCTATTCATTTGGTCAAAAATATCACCACGACCGATACTACCTTCGGATTTCTTGTACAGAAAAATTTCCTGGCTTCTTAGGTATTAGCTAAAAGTACCTATTGGCGGATCCAGGGGGGGGGGGGGGCTGTGAGGGCTGCAGCCACTCTCTTTGGAAAAATTTTCGTCTTTTAAAGATAGACTTTGACTTTCCTCAATGTAAGGAAGCAAGTTAAAGAACAAATAATGTGCAGAACAAGTAGAATTTTAGTTGTGGGAAAGGAACATGAGGTAAAAAAGGTGATAATCAGATCCAAATGAAAGGCTCTGGGGCTGCCGCCCTCCCCCTTTAGGACTGCAGCCCCCCCCTTTACGATCGGCTGGATCCGCCCTTGAAAGTACCTAGGTTTTCCTGAATTGAATTCTTACACAACCGATACCTATCTTTCAATATAAGTGCCTTGGTACCAACATCATACAGGCGAATCAAAAACTCAATTATTACAAAAAATATGTTTTTAACGTGTTTTAGAACCCAAAATAGGTAATTACAGTTGCAGCGACAACGTTATATTAGCGACAACGCATGAAGCATCTACTTTCAAAATTGGACAAATCTAATTTCAAATTTTTTTAAAAAAATAAAAGCTAATGGCTCGTCATTGATATACTAAATTTTATAAGTGTCATTCACCCATCGAGTTTTATGTTTTACAGAGGGTTTTCACTAAATGTTTATTTTAGCCGGGTCCTTGAGTTCAGGATCTTTGTTCTCTGTCCATATCTTGCCTATTTTGCTTACGGGAGAGGGGTTGAACTAGGGTGGAAAGCTAGAGACTTATTTCCTAGGTCCGCCACAAGGTAACTTTCAACACGGTCTACCGTTACGGCCCTTTTAGTTTGGCGCTAGGCTTTCAGGATTAATATACCTATATATACTAATCTCAATTATTAACTATTCAATTAAGATGTCATTATTAATTAGTTTGGTGTCAGAACAATTACTGCAAACATAACATAAATTTAGAGGTTCGATGATTTTTTCTACTTTTAGTTTTTTTTATTTCTGACAAAAAAAATTTCGGTATATTGAAGTATGGTAGGAAACCTTAATATGGCACAATATAATGACTCATGAAATGATGAAAACCTACTTAAAAAATTTATAAGGTATAATGTAATTTATTTAATTAAAATAAAATGATATATTGCGTTATCTAAGAAGTTTTACTTTAGTACTCGAATGTCATCTTTATTTAGATACACTTTAAATATCTCAACATTTCTTATTAACATTTATTAACCCTTCATTCCACATTATGTTTCTTCATCTGAATATTTATACTAAATCCACGGAAATCATCCTAAGTGAAAACTTTTTTATACTCACAACCATGAGAAAGTGAAAGCATGTAAATACCGTCGTTTTATTTTACTGCTTTTCAGCTTTAAAATACAGCTTATGAATGTAGATTTCTTAAGGGCGGAATACAGAGATGCAGTGTGGCTTTAATAATCAGTTTATTCAATTCAGTTATCTCTTCCGTGAATTATTACTTAGCTGTGAGAGGCAGGCTTTGAGCATAATTAATTTTTTTTTGTTAAATATACTAAAGAATGGTACAATAGATTTTCCTGAGATATGGTTGTAAAATTATCAATCAAATTATCAAATAAAATGGCAATTCCTAGTCTGGGCGTTTTTGGCTGTTCTATTATAAAACATGTTAAACTTTCTCGTTCCTATCAATTGAATCTTGTCGGGTTTGTTAAATTGAATTAAATTAGGCTAAATAAAGGTTTATTTGAATTGTTCATTAACATATTAAAATAATTTATAATTTCAAATCTTCATTTACCTCACCATACTTAAGCCATGTTGAAAACTTGAAAGTTTCAATGAAAACTTATAAAAGAATTCAGAACCTTATTTTGAAGCCATTTTCAAGATTAATATTTGTATGGATACTCCGGAAGTGAACAACACTTTTCCATTGTTTTTTTTTTTTTAATTAAATTTTGCACTTTGGATTTAAATACTTCATGACACTAAGTGGTTCCTTAACTAAGTAGTTTCATGATAACTACTCTGTTAAATTTGTTCTTTTGTTATTTATAAAGATACTTAAGATAATTGATGTTTATAAGTAATCACAAGTATTTATCATGGTATTGTAATCCATAGTGTTAATTCCATAAAAAAATGGACTCGGTGTTGTTTAGTACCTTATTTGTTTTTATGTTACCTACGGGGTACAATTATATTAGGTGAAAATTATGCGGGTTCAAAATATTTTTATACCCTAAATTAGTTGATTTACGATGGCTATCTTACGTTACCTGGGTTTGTGGGATTCAAAAAAACTTTATTTGGAAAAAGGGTTAGTACCTTGCTTACCTCCAAGACCATACACTGCCTGCCACATATTTTATGACCTCTCAATATAAATATTTCTGTGGAAATACGCCTCCATTGTACTTTTTGCATAAAACACTGGTATTTTTATTGTGCCTCAATTACGTTATTTTCAATAAATTATTATTTTTCTCGTTTTCTTGAGTCATCAGTTGTATATAATGTGAGAATTAAAATAGGACCAGTTATTAAGTCTCAACAAATAGTATTATTTTATAACAGCAAACTTTTCGGCCATTCAGCCATCCTCTGTGCTTTCGCTTTTTTATGAATTATTTTAAATAGTTAATTAAATTATTAATCACATAATTGTTTTCAATGGTTAGTTACATGGCTTGTCCATTGGAATCTCACTATCATACTCACCATTAACGTAGTAGTTATTGTAATATCCTTTAATGTTATAATAACTGATCTTAACCTTTTTTTTTTTCTTTCTACATTTTAATCCAGATTCTCATCTTCGATACTCATTTACGTTTCCATTATTGTATCACTTCTAATTCAATTAACAATTTATGAGCTTGAAATTTGACTAACAAACGCTGGTATTATGCTTTCATTATAGTGAGAATATGCTAAAAACATCAGAACACGAGCAAGCTAAATTTTTATTTCATAATTTTCTTCTAGGTCATATTTCCAAGTTCCCACTTTATTTGAGTATGACCCTAGTGCTACCTGGTTTCTTTTCTTTTTTTCTTTTTTGTTGAAACGTAAATTGAATTAGTGGTTTGAGAAACCCCACATGTAAAAAAAAAATCGATTTTCGTTTTATTTTATTTTCGAATCCTTGCATGCCGAGAGATCAAATCCAAGAGATACCCGACAAGTCGCCTTTTCTATCAGCTTTTATAGACAATTCAAACAATCGTTGTCAGAAGAAGCTCGACAAATCTAGGAAGTCAAAAATATTTTCCTATAACCAAAGCAGTGAGTATGTTTTAGAGTAAAATTTTACTTGGCCTGTAAGTGTCTAAGAAACTTGAAGCAAAATTTGTCGTAAGAAATTTGAAGCAGAATGTCATAGAACCATAATTTTGAATCTTGCCCATTTCAACCATATATATTTATACTTTCAATTATTTCTCATTTATTAGACAGGAGAAGTATCACCCAGTGTCATGGGTGTTAGTATGGGCAGTATAGGGGTTCAGTGGAAGCCTTGAAGTCCCAAATAAAAAAATATGTAAGTTTGTAAGTGTTTTGTATAGTAATTTCCAAAATATATGGTTTGTAACAATCTTTTGTCTAACATAATCAGGAGACACCCTACATGTCCAAAAAAAATATTTATTTTTCAGATCTATCGAATGAACAGAGATTTATCCGATCATGAAAAGCTATTCTAAGTAGGAATATGTGTCGGAGAAAATAATTTTATTTAAATCTCTTAATGCAAAAGTAGAAACGTTGTTTCACTTTTCCAATAATTTCAATTTTTGGACATTTCAGGTTTTTCAAACGACCAATCCTATTGTTTCTATTGCCAGAGAGTATTAGAATGTGGAGTTTATACGAATCTGTTAATTATCACACTAGTAGATGCTATTTTTAAAAGTATTAATTAAATAATTTCTGATTTATAATGAGCTTCTGAAATTGGCATTGTGATACTTTTGCGCTATTAGGGGTTTGAAACGTCATAATGCACACTTTATGAACCTTAATCGATAATGATTCCACTTCCTCTATAGTTATATCTCAATGCTATCGCCGGGGTTGCCTTTGGCTTTCACGTTTCAGATTTTTCGATAAGATCAAACCCAGTCCGACCTATCAGCGAGTGAGATACGGCACTAATAACGACGTACATCAAATAATTGCATACCCCTTGTTCACCTGTCATTACGTTATACTTGACCTGCTACAGGAAATCGTACAGTGTAATTTTGATTTACCATCCTGAAATAGAAAACAAGGTAGCATTGACATTGGACGTGTTGAAAGAATGTTATTTTGATTTCTTAATAGTAATTCCAATGGCCCACACACACGATAAAATCATATGAGTACATAAAGGGTGTTTCGCAAGTATAGATGAAAAAATACCAGCGATACTATTTACATACACTTTTTTTTTTTTTTTTTAATTTTCTTGAAGATAAAAACCCGCTCTATTTCCCTCTCTTTTCTCAACTAGAAAAGTATATTTCTTATCTGATTTTTATTTAGTTTGACAATAGAACTAAATTTTCATCAAGCCTGGTTATCTAGGAAATTTGATGTAATGTCGCTGCTATTGTTTTGTCTGTAATTATCCCAAGCACTCTTTATAATTACATAGACAATTTTTTTAATATTTTAAATCAACTTTTGTGTTTTTTCCTTACCGTTTGGCTGGATACAGGGTTTCCCGGACCCAGGAACAGGGTGGGGGTTAATGCGATGTATTATTAAATTAAATTTCCCCTGTACAGTTGTAAATTTCAATAAATTAAAGACAAAAAATTACCTTGGCTCAGGATTTTTAACGATCTTCGGATTCCCAATAATGTATTGGATGTCATGGGCAACGCGTATTTCCTGACGAGTTTTCCCACTCGCCCATTTCGCTACCCAACTTTTGTGGTTTAGCACCATCTCCGGACACCCTTCCACATAGAGCTTGATTTTCCAGAAAAGTTTTAATCTAGTATAAAATGTGTCCAGAATAGATATTAAGCCTCCGATTAAAATTTTCACTATGCAGAAGATCACTTGGATAGTAGCTGATTTTTCTCTTAGTTTGAAGAAGAAAATTTCCATTTTTTTTTTAACTAAGAGGATTGGCTATGAAGCATAGTTGCCGTTTTGAAAGATTTAATTGGCATTAGTAATTGGTATCTATGGTAAAGGATAGTAAGTCCTATATGGCTTAGGTTTTATTGGTCTTCATTTTTTTTTAATTATATTTTTTTATGTTTCACCTTTTTCCAACCGCTGAACCTCTGTTAATCATTCCAATGTAGTTATCCTTGCAGGATGGCTTTAAAAAGCTGTCTATATCATTGAGGGATTGTCAAGATTTATAACCAATTATAAGTTATATGTTTAAAATAAACAAACAACATATTGATGTGGTGGATCATTGTGGATCACCCTCAATGCGCCAAAAGTAAAATTTATGAAGGTTTTAGGAGAAAACTTACACCGATTTTTTCCTGTAGTTGTATTTACACCGAAAAGCGGGAAGAACACATTATCCCCCAATAAGGGGCTACAAACAAAGATCAGAGCATTTACAGTGAATCGTATAGTTCAACAAACACAAATGGCTCATCTTGAAAGAATGACATTTCTCGCTTCAGGCTTCAAAGTCTAAATTATCTCTTTGAATATAAAAAAGAAGCGAGAGTAAATAGAGTCGCAAAGTAAGTTATTTTTAAATTTGTACCAGCAAGCAGTTGCTGACTAACTGTCCCTCATAATTGTCCACTCATTTGATTGGATGTTTTCTCGTTCCAACCAATCACATTTACAATCAAAAGTGCCGTGAAGGAACAATTAGTCTAGGATTACTAGTTGCAAACAACCCTTAATGCATATATTTTAAATTAAAGGAACCATAATTCAAGCTAAACTTACTCAAAAGCGACATGAACCTTACCATCGAAACTAGCTACTAAAAATTATCTGTTCGTGTTCGAACGTTTTTCAGTCAATGATGTCCTTATTAGATTAACTGAACAATGGTGGAGAACAAGCTGTTACGTTCAGTATAAATCAACCTTATGAACATGCGATTGTTAAAATATTTCAGGAATCATAAAAGTTGGAAGATAATTCGTGAAATAAACTAAACTTTTTTTAAAAAATGCGATTTTCAGTTAGATCAGTTAGTCTTGCATTGAGCGAGCGATGTGATTTAATTACTTTCCGCAAACGAATCAACAGAACCGAAACGGTAAGGTGCGTCATGTTTAAGAAGCCTAATATGTGAAGGTGGATATGTTTAAAAGGAAAGTGGTTAGATTATTGTAAGGAAGGATTAAAAAAAGAAAAGTCTGAATATTATATAACTGTTTGAAGACATTAAAAATTCGCTGCGTTGACATGATCACCTTAATGAGATATGTATGACCTAGGGTTTGATGGAAGGTCGAAAGTGAAGATGACATGCAGTGGGCGGACATTAGAGTTCCCGATGGCAGATGTTGGAGTGGGCCAAGGTCCTTTTTAGTTTGTGGTAGCTTAAGAAGATTTATCAGGGTTTGGCAAGGTGTGTTGCTGGTTTTTAATTTGCATAATAAGTATAGAATGCGAACCAGCCTCAGAACAAGCATTTCAATGGCATGTAGATTTGATTATTAACTTACCGATGCTTTATTTGATGAAATCTCTTGTATTGGATATTCCTCTACCCCTTCCTGCAAAAAAAAAAAAAAAAAACTACAAAAAAATTACATTAAGAAATATAATTGAATCCCGAAAGCCGAAGATAGGCGGCGCTGGCATTGAGCCACCTTCGCCGGGAAACGAGGCGCCCTCTAACTCATCCCGGTAGCTCTCGAAGAGGCCGATCATCAGAAATAACCAGATCTATGGCTTGCTCTACATTTCCAAAAGGCTTAGCCGTTGAAATATTCTTCTATAATACTGATTTATTCTCATTAATGTCTAATAAAGCCTCGGATTGATTATTGGAACTTCTGCTCGTAAAAGAGAATCCCCCCGGAGTCAGGAAAAACAAACAAACAAACGTTGATTTAGTATGGCTATTCGTTCTTCAGTCCTTGTATAGGTCACTTTAATAAGTTATTCTTGTTTTGACTACTACACCTTCTTTGAATTTAACATAAATTTCACCTTATCATTAAAGCAAAGCAATGTTTTTCATAAAATTATTTGATCTATTCTGATATCACTTTCTATTTCCAGAAATTGATCTGGGATGCGGTAAATACAGCACATTAACTCCATTTAAACCATTTAACTTATTCCTAGACACCTAACTTTGGATAAAGATTTTGTACATTAAAAAAAAAAAAATAACATAATATGATCATTCAACGTTGTTGTGTTACATCGGTACTGGAGAGTAATGCCCTTACCTAGAACGTAGCATTGAAATGTCACGCAAAGGAAATCATTTCTAATTAAAGTAATGTAACTTGTCTTTAGTGTTACTAACGTATCTTTGTTTGTTTGTTAAACTTTCCTTTATGCTTCTAAGGCTGACCGGACGATGCTACATTGGGATGGTTTTAATTTAATTTAATTTTAATTCACTTAAAACACTGTTTTTCATTTTTTGTACATATTACTAGTTATCAATAATGGGTCTCAAATTAAAAAATTTAAAATCTATATTGAATTCAAATTGAATATATATTTTATATAAATGATTATATTTGTTTAAATGACTTAGATTTTAATAAAATATACTAGTAGAAACTTGGTTGTTTGATGTCTTAAGGAGTTGAATCAAGGAAGGGACAGCCTGAAATCTCTAATGACCAGAACTGGTTTACACACCGCTCCAATCATACAACGCAATCTGACTCAATCAATCCTGGAGTTAGAAGAATGTCGAATCCATTGGTCCATTAAACTGTTGAGCCGTTGTCAATCAGTTATATTAAGTATACAGTCCCAATAATTGGTAATCTTTCGTCTTCAAGTAGCGGTCAAGGAGTCTCTTTAGATTAAACATTATAGGTGGCCTATAAAATCATCTTAGTTTTCTTAATTTATAAATATTTCATATCATTGATGTTTCTTTGTTTAACGTCACTTAATACAACTAAGGCTAATCGGACGATGCTACAGTAAGAGCCGTTAATTTCACCTATCCAGGAACAATTAGGATAGGGGTTCTAATAAGTACCTGATATCGTACAGGCTTGGAACCTCTATCTTATGTCCTCTCTGAGGGACAGTATAGCCAAAGGTTTCATCTTTTAAAAAATCCTATGGCCACCTCGCGACGCTACCCCGCGACCTTTAGTATTGTAGGTTGCTCTGCTAACCTCAAACCATAGCCCCCCCACCGATCGATATGAAATATATAATAATAAAATGATAATAATAATGAGTCGTAAATGGGGGGGGGGGGGATTATCATTGAAAGAAATTAGAAAAATGTAAAACTAAGTGCTTGTAACAATATCCAAAGAACAGAATGAACACTTCAAAACTATCTTGTTTTAATATTAACTTCATTTAACTTATACCCACTTCTAAAAATAAAATCCGATCAAAATAGTTATCTGGAATTTTTAAAACACTTAATTTCCGAGCGAGGAGAGGGAATCGGCATTTATGGTGTTAACCGTGTACCGTGACAAACCAAAAAGAAATAGTTACTGTTCATTTAACTTTATGTTTTATTCATTATACACATGAAGTTTGTTAAATAACACTTCTGCATCATTCAAAGATCACGTTACCCCTTGTAGAACTTAACAATGGCCAACGAAATCCATTGCTAAAAGATGTCCCGTTAAATTTTAATAGATAGTGAATTCAAAAACTATCCACTGACAAGAAGTATATGTGAGCAGAATCACGACCCACTCAGTGTTAAATATTCCATTAGAACTCAGGAAAAACCTGAAAGAATAGGCATTAGACTGCTACTTACCCGATAACCAGAAGCTCAAGTAAACTTTTTCTGTTCAAGATAACCTTTCGGCTTTCCGGGTCTTAAAAGGTTTCTCTTGTGTGGGTTTCGCGAAGTGGAACTTTGGTGGTGGAGTGCTTTATCAGTCTAAAGCTTTTTCTGTATTTCTTTGCTGTGATCATTAGCAAAGCATTTAACTGCTATTACAATCTATGAATGTATTATTTTATTTATGTTTCGAATGAATTGTAATTTTGTGATGGAATGCTCTGAAAAAACGGTATAATTGTTGTAGTCTTGGAATATCGACAAAATAGTATCCCTATTACCAACACAACCAGGTTCATTTTCTTTTTTTCAAACTATTCAGCTAACTTTTTCGTCTTTTATTTTCATCCTCAGTTAAATGCTATAAATGTTTCCATCAATAATCGGCTAAATACTTTTTATAAATCTAATACATGACCACCATTCCAGCCCTGAGTGCCTAAGAAAACACAGCATGATAATTGCTGACAAAACAGGCAAAATTGTCTTTTTTAAGGCAAAAAATGAAGGAAAAAGTTCTTAGTCGATATACAACTGATAAAAATTTATGAATCACCAGGAAAATTTTGCCGGATAGACCTGGAAAATTTTGCGCGTAATATTAATCATGAACCATTTTATTACTATCATTATGTCAGAACCATTCGTCGTATTTTCCTTTAAACTTGGTTTTCTTAAAGTCTTACACCTATATAGATTGATTGAGCCTTAAAACTGTTGTTGTTTTTTTTTTTTTTTATTGTACAATTAATATGGAACGCTTAATATCCAGAATCAATTTCGAAGTTATCGAATATTTTGGGCCGTTATCCATGTAACGCGCTCAGTTGGTCAGCGCTGCCCAGCGACCGTTACGGTATTCTGCTCGATTTGCCGACTCCTCCGGCAGATACTCTTCGGACTTCGATACATTTCCCGAAGGACCTCCCGCAGCTTCTGTCCCGTCTAACGGGAGTCTGTGTCCTCATCGTCTTGAAAATCCTTTCTGTACGCCTTGGGGGGCCCAGCTGTCTGACTATCCGATGTCTGGGTGCTCCACCTTTTACTATTTCTACATTTCTTTTTCAGGGATTCAACGAAACCTTTGTGAGCACAATGTTTTTTTCTGTGTGTGCGATTTCCGGTTTGTTGTTGTTTAGTCTTGTTTACGGTTAGCTGTGAATATGTTTTCTTACTCTCCTGAATTCGATCCTGAGGAGCAGCAGATCCCCGTGTTTCACATCCAGCCCCTAAAATACTGATTATCTTAATGAAATAATAAACAGGAAAAACCTGGCATTTGTGTATGTTTAAATGGCCAAAGATAAGATCATTGATCAAGTAATAAGCACCCAGTATAAAATAATGAACCCTAAATTTACTTAATGTACATTTAATATTAAATTCGAAACTAAAAAAAAACTTATTAAACAAATAGTGCTTTTAAACTATTGTAAGAAATGCTTTTCCTAAAAATATAAATATTTATCTAGAATAAATAAATATAAAGTGAATATTGAAATGTTAATATTTAATTAAATATAATTACTTAACTTTTCCTTTTCAGGGATGTTAATATATTTGTGGATTTCCCTTAGGTTTCGCAAGTTTTATTTTTCTAAATATAAGTACATATTCACCGTATTTATCAACCCGTTGATACCAAACCCTGAAACTGGTAAAAACAAATTGAAATCACGAAAATAATAAATAATCTTTTTAAAAAATGAAATAAACGGTAATGGGTTGTCTAAATCGAAAATGAACCCACATTCGACCTTGAAATCCCAAAATATCATTTCCAGAAAGGGTGTTCATTGCAGAAAAATAATACAAAAAAAAATGTAAATTTTTATGAAGATTATGTTTATAAATTTTAAAACGTAATTTTCTTAATAAGTTATTTAAATCACGCTGACACCTATTCATATTTATAACTGACTGAATTTTCTTTATATAAATAGAATATTTAATAATTTCCTGTCCTTGGAATATAATTAAATCAAAGTGTTAAAAAATTGAAAAAACATATCATGTTTAATGTAATCAGACTTATGAAGATGGCAGAAAAATTGTTTTTGTTTCTTAAAAAAATTAACCTTTATGCCAAAATGTTGTATTTTGATATAATCTTTCATTGTATTATCGTTTTTACTTTAATATATTTATAGTATTATCACCTTTTACCACTGTCATACGTATTTTTGTATAATGTTTTTTCTGACCTCATTGTATACTTCTCTACAACACTGTTATCTCCTTATGTACTAAGAGGCTAAAATGACCCAAGTGGTTAAATAGCCCATGTTAGTTACAAATTAAATTGTAGTTACAAATATAATCAGTGATATTATTTATTTCCTCTTTGTAATAATCAGACTTCGGTGATGTTGAATAGTATAAATGTCTAGGAATGGTCCCGATTTCTTACTGATAGAGTAATATGCAGTATTTTTTATTAATGGATCAATTGAAAGTTAATCTTTGGCTACGGGTTTTAAAGGTCAGTTTGTAGATTTATTGCTTGAATTAAAAAATATCGATGTTGTTCAAAGGTTCTTCAATTATTTACTGTATGCATTTCGATGTTTTGTTCGAGAAGTTGCAAGCAAACAATGTACGTTATTCTGAGTTGTCAATTTCTGTTTTGCGCTTTTCTCCATACTTATGTGTGTTTACGGTCTTGTCATGTTCTAACTTGTTTAATCTAACATGTTTAACTTTTTATTATTGAAGTAACGTAACATCAAAAATAAATTCGATTAGTAGCCATTCCCATGCTTGTAGGGAAATAATGCGACAACCGCAAATTATTCTAGATGATGTTTTCCTTTCACTCCGCCTTGTAATTTACAAGCCAGAGCGCTCGTGTTTCTGTTAAGCCCTTACTGTACATTGTATCCTTGAGATCTGGAAAAATAGTCTGGTTTCACTTCTTCAAGCTATTAGGCCTCTCATTTTCCATCTCTACAGTACCTCAACAATTACGGAGAAGCTGATTTTTTTTTTTTTCTTAAGATGGGAGGATAATATTGTGTCTGATGATATGATTTCTTCCTCGGATTTCTAACCTAGGTGCGAAATTAGAAAGGAATGAAATCGCATAGAAGAAGTATTTGAGCTGCAGCCTTGATTAGTCATTGGATAAGATGATTTAAAACCGATAATTTTTTTGTCCTTTTCTTTTTACTTTCACTTACCTATATATGAAATATATAGTAAGTGGAAGTATTGCGATCGTGAAAATTTTCGACTTCCGGTTTTCAACGGAAATACACGTTTTGGGGTCCCCTGAGTCGAAATGACCAAGTCCCGCGAAATGGTCTGTGTGTGTGTGTGTGTGTGTGTGTGTGTCTGTGTGTGTGTGTGTGTGTGTGAACAGACTAGCTCAAAAACTATAAACCGTGCGATTCTGAAATTGGGTATTTAGTGTATGTATATGCCCGCGATGTGACAGCATAAATTTCATCAAAATTACTTAAAGGGTGGGGGTACTTTACTTAATAACTTTTTAGGTTTTTTTCGATTTTCTCAAAAACGGCTCTAACGATTTTGATTAAACTGAGTATTTGATGTATTAATATGCCCAAGATATGACGGTAAAAATTTCATCAAAATTGATTAACCGTAGGGGGGACTTTACATAATAAATTTTGTATCATTTTTACTTGTTTTTTTTTTTATTTACTCAAAAACGGCTTTAAAGATTTTGATCAAACTGGGTATTTGATGTATTTATATGCCCGAGATATGACTGTAAAAATTTCATCAAAATTGATTAACCGGAGGGGGGACTTTACTTAATAAATTTTGTAACATTTTCACGTGTTTTTTTTTATTTACTCTAAATCGGCTTCAACGATTTTGATCAAACTGGGTATTTGATCTATTTATATGCCCGAGATATGACTGTAAAAATTTCATCAAAATCGATTAACCGCAGGGGGGACTTTACTTAATAAATTTTGTAACATTTTCACGTGTTTTTTGATTTTCTCTAAAACGGCTCTAAGGATTTTGATTAAACTTAGTATTTGATCTATTTATATGCCCGAGATATGTCTGCAAAAAGTTCATTAAAATTGATCAACCGCAGGGGGCACTTTACTTAATAAATTTTGTATAATTTTTACGTGCTTTTTTTATTTACTCAAAAACGGCTTTCACGATATTGACCAAACTGGGTATTTGATGTATGTATATGCCAAATATGTGATAGCTAACATTTCATCAAAATTGATCAACCGAAGGGGGGACTTTACTTAATAAATCAAAAACGGCTTTAAAGATTTTGATCAAACTGGGTATTTGATGTATTTATATGCCCGAGATATGACTGTAAAAATTTCATCAAAATTGATTAACCGGAGGGGGGACTTTACTTAATAAATTTTGTAACATTTTCACGTGTTTTTTTTTATTTACTCTAAATCGGCTTCAACGATTTTGATCAAACTGGGTATTTGATCTATTTATATGCCCGAGATATGACTGTAAAAATTTCATCAAAATCGATTAACCGCAGGGGGGACTTTACTTAATAAATTTTGTAACATTTTCACGTGTTTTTTGATTTTCTCTAAAACGGCTCTAAGGATTTTGATTAAACTTAGTATTTGATCTATTTATATGCCCGAGATATGTCTGCAAAAAGTTCATTAAAATTGATCAACCGCAGGGGGCACTTTACTTAATAAATTTTGTATAATTTTTACGTGCTTTTTTTATTTACTCAAAAACGGCTTTCACGATATTGACCAAACTGGGTATTTGATGTATGTATATGCCAAATATGTGATAGCTAACATTTCATCAAAATTGATCAACCGAAGGGGGGACTTTACTTAATAAATTTTGTATCATTTTCACGGGGTTTTTTATTTACTCAAAAACGGCTTTAACGATTAATAAAAATAAGATATGAATGTAGAAAAATGTGTGACTTTGGGAAATGATATTTAACAAAACACGTCAATTTCATATCTAAGTAAGTTGGTAAGTGAAAGTTGTGTGTTGCGCGCACGCACCAGATTTTTTATTACTCATTACCGAAAACAGCCTTCGTGGTTATATGGAAATTAGATAAAGTTTATGTAGCCAAAAATCGAAAGTATCGTCTTGCGTCAACTTTTTGCAGGACTTCTGCCAATTAAGGACCAATTAAGAGGAACCAATTAAGTTCCTCCCATCTCTGTTCTTACTTAAACCCTGATGAAATATAATTTTTAAAAATATACTAATCATTGCGAGAGTTATCAACCCACCCTCACGCATGTTGAAGAACAGTGCACATCTGCATTATCAATTTTTATTTTTTGCACGATATATGTAGTTTTTCAGATTATAATGCCTGCAAAATGTTGTTGTCATTGGGCAAAAAATTATAAAATTTTTTAAAACATAGAACATGAATTTATGTATTTATAAGATCATTGATATAAGCCTCTCTTATTTACATTACTATTCGTCGTTCCGTTAATTACGCTATTATCGTGGTAAAAATTCCTAAAGTTAGAATTAAAATATACCTTAAAAATATAAATTACATTTAAAACAATTAAATGATTAATTATATGAACACCCGCCTGTAACCATCAAATTCTTAGCAATGAAATCGGCTAAATGCCCTTCTAAAATTCTATTAAAGCATGCAATTCTAATGATTATACTAATCAATAATAAAAAGTTACTATCATACATCCAGTAAATGTGAAAAAACTGAAATGCATAGTCTTGTAGAAAAATACCCATAGGTAACACTCTAATAATATTTATAAATTAGATGGTCCCGTGATCGTTTTCTTTTCCTCTGTGGACTGACTGAAATAGAGGAGGAAGCAAAAATGAAAACATTGGGTTCGTATGAGTACGGAGTTCATGGCAAGAAGATATGTATCTGGACCATTATGACCACCTATTCTATTCAAACGAATAAGGTATAAAAACGACCCCTAGATTGCCAAATTACCAAACGAATGGAGAGATGTTAAATTTAAAAAGGCTTATCGAATTTATCTAGATTCAAAAATAAATTATTTATTTTGTTTATTGTATTTCCAATGTTGCAATCAATTAGCGAGTCTTTATTTATCTTATAAAGTCAAGGGTACATCTAATATTTTTTGAACTGCATTCAATTAATAGGATTTAGAATTTTTTTGAGCATTGAGTTTTGGAATTCACACACAGTTCTGTTCTTTATTCCTTAAATTATGGCAAGTTTATAAATTTGTTCATTATGGAAATACAATAAACAGATGGTGTATATCCAAATGTAATTTTTTCTCGAAAACACTAAAGTGTGTTTTACAATTACTAACGGGCTCAGAGGTTTTCAAACTATGCCAGAAATATGTTTGTGAAATATTAGTTAGCTCTTTCACAAACCAATTAAGGAAAAAAATATAGTGAATAAACCATATCCCATTCTGCAAATTGACATTAAAACTTTAAAACAAGTAAAAAAGACAATAAACTAGGAATAGTCTTATGAAAATTGACAAATCTTATTATTTCTAAAATTTAACTTTAGTATCAATCATATCATATAATATATTATTTCTCAAAACATTTTCTTTTTTTTTTGTCGATACGCCATAACTTCCTTAAAACTTCATCAAATTTTATGAATGAGGCATCATTTTAAAGCTTCCCTTAACCGCTACACCGGAAAAATATACAAATCACTGATTTCAGGTCAGAGTGGGAATGCTTCGCACGCGTCAGCTAGTTATTATTTAAAATAATTAATTAAACACAATAAAAAATTTGAATGTCAGTTGTAAAATAAATCACTAGCTTGTAGATTGTTTGTGAAATGTTTTGAATAATAATAATAACCTAAACTGTAATATAAAATTATATAGGATATAGTAACTACGGTTTTATATGTGAAACATTTACCCTCATGAAACGCGCCCTTACATCATGGACGATTAAAAAACAAGGGTTAATAAAAAGGATTAAAAAAGACAGAAATGATTTATATATTAAGTCAATACCCTCTTTTACATCTTCATGTTACAATTGACTGTTCTTGGAACGCTTATTCTAAATTATACATTAAGGCTATAAGACAGAAAAGTGTCTTAAGGCTATAAGGCTATAAGACAGGCCGATACAGGATTTACGCCATTCTTAATCGAAAATCTGACCTTGGAGTCCGATTGTAAAAAACAACAGAATTTCTGCTGTTAGCAACATTTTCTGCACTAAAATGCAATAATCTCATTAAAATCGACTAAATTGAGTATTAAAAGTGTTCGGACTTGCGGACATTTTCATGTGAAAATCGGCTGTTAAGAAGGGAATGTAAGACAACGGACTCCGGGGACCGATGCCGCACCTAACGTGTTAAATTTATCTTTTAAGTTTGAGTGTATCTGGCAATTCCTACTAACCTCCATATTACACTATTTTATAATGTTTAAGAACACAAATAAATATAACTAAATAAATACAAAAATTTAGTTCACGTTAGAACGGAAAGCATCAAGTCATCGTCAAAGAGGCGAATGAGCTGTTTTATAATCCAAGAGCAGATTGAAGGAGAAAGTGAACTAATGATCCGCTAGGCGTAATGTTCCGACTGGGTGGGGTTCACCCTTGAACCTCGCTCGCTCACGTCAACTCGGTCAAGTACAAGAGGTCTCGCTGGACTCCCCAAGAGTTTTTGGTTATCATAATCTAAATCACTCTTGCGTCGCAAGAGTCGTTATAGCTCTGCGGACATGTTCTGGGTCAGAGGTTTGTCCGTTACTTTTCGGATAACAGAATCTTTCTTGTTTAGTTATCCCTGAATTAAATACGGTATTTGATCAAGTTTAGACGATCGTTCTTCGGTACAACGAGGATACTTTGAAAGTTACAAGTGTTTAAATCCCGGTTCCATTGTTATGTGCTATCCAAGGTAACAATGAATGCTTGAGTGACATGAGTGGCACCTTAGTTTTACACCTACTACATATGCTTCGAAACATTTGTCCTTGTTCGGGGACTTGTGACGATATCCGTCTTCTTTGTTATTTACAAGAACGCATTTTCGCACTTGGACAATATTAGATTGTCCAAATATATTTTATTTAAAATATCGGAGATGTTTGAGATTTTGGAACTATAATGGCTTTGATGACCATTGCAGTTTTACGCCGATGAACTAAAACGAATAAACAAATTAAAAATACTTTTCTATCTAACGGCGCCTTGTCAGACATTTCGATTTTTATTGTTGAATTCTAAATCTTTACTTCATGCTTGTATGGCCTTTCGGAGGCTGCAGTGGGTTTTATAAATAAATGTTCACTATCCACTATCACTATCCTTATCCAATAAGATAATGAATACCTGAAATAGCACAGACTCAGGACCTTTTTTTTTTTTTATTCTCTTCAAAAATCCTAAGGCTACCTGCCGGGCTGCATACCCGCAATCTACAAACTTTATTTCTTTATACATTCCTGAATAAAACCTTTCCGACGAACATTTGTTCTTCTTGGAAAGCGGTATCATCTCCTAATTGCAATCCTAAGTTTTGCCTTTCCAGGAATCTTCAAGAAGTACCTGACATTGCAAAGGTTGGGTGTTATTTCTGAAGCAAATAAATCATAAATTATTCATGAAGTTGTATCAAGAACCTTTATTGTAGTAAATGTGGAGAAGAAAAAATAAAGGTGATCACTATAGACTAATCTGATTATATAGCTGTTATTCCTGAACGAATGGAAGAAAGATGGGAGGGGGGAAAGAACAAAACTAAAAAAAAAAATCTTATACTTACTCCGTTGATAGCTTTGGTTTACATTCTATTATCTGTTTAGATTACTTTTTTCTTTAATCGTTAAAGTACTATCTGTTTTTTTCCTTTGGCCCAGTAACCTATAATAAACCACTAATACTCCTAACGATGTCGATGAATCCTAGTCCCTGCATCTTGTGGTCTTTTTACTACATGAATGAAACTCGAATCTGCAAATCTCCAGTTCCAATTCCCTGATTGCCTTCTTCTATCACGAGTGGTCTTGTTAGTTATATTTGCTCCCATTGGTTACAAATACCTGTAGTTGTGTTCTCTGGAATGCTAATGCCTGAATGACATTGGAATATCCTGAGGCCAACCGATTGAAATATGCTGGACGAGTAGTGTGTACGTCAAAAGTTTTGCATCATCCAACCTCGGAATACAAATAGCAACTGATTGATTTGCTAAGCGCTTTGATTTCCTTGTTAGCAACTCGTATCACATTCAATCAAGTTTTTAAACTTATTTTTGAGAAGTCATGAAATTTACGATTTTCGCTTTAATATGGTTCAGTTTTGGTTTTATTATTTTTTTTCTCATTTTTTAATACATTTAATACATTTAACGTCCCATTCGAAGGAAGGCTCTACCAAGGATTTTTACTCATTTTAAAACCCCTGAGGCCACCTAACATGCCATCCATCGACCTTAGACATTGTACGTTGTTATGCTAGCTACTACAACACATGTGACACTGGAGATCGAAGAGCTATAAAAAGAAATCAAGTGACTCATAGTAGTTTTATTATCAAGTTTTCATGCGAACTGATGATAATGTCATACCCAAGGAAGCAAATTAACATTGTTTATATTTTTTTGGGGGGGGGGGAGAACGTATATTTAAAAAAAATCATTTGACCAGTGGTTAAAAAATAAACGAATGACAAGTTTAAACGTAGAAAATTTATTTTCCTTATTAAGTAAATTTAATTCTTTTGTATTTTCATTATTTTTTATTGATTTATTTATATACAATTCTCGGGTTTTTCTACAACCTGTAAGTCTTGTACGCGAGAATATACTAATACAAGACAATAGCTCTTTAAACCATCCTTTTTTTTTTTATGAATTGATGCCGCACTTTTTTTTAAAAGTTTATTTTTACGCATTATTTTTTAAATAGTGTAATTTGAAGAAAAAAAAAAAGGTTATCGCCGGGACTTGAACCCGCTAGTTGTGCTATCATTGTTACTTTTAGCCTGTTTTAGACGTGTTTCAATGAATTAAAACTAAAAAAAAAATACCAGGTTCGTATTTTTGTAAGTGCTCGCTACAGTCCTTGGGATCCTCACACCACTCTTACTAGAATTATATTTAAACGATTGCACAGCCAAGAACGCTAAAAGCAACAAGCAGGTAGCGATTTATGCAAGCGGCCAAGCGTCAAGACCCTGAGTCCTGACTGACGGTAAAGCAACAGTTGAAAGGATTGAACATCCGTCGTGTTTTCTGTTGTTAAGGAGTCACGTTAGGCCAAACTACTTAACTGGCTATGGAGCAACGACTTCTCTAAACGTAGGAAGTCAAAGTCCAAGGGAGACGGAACGTCTTGTTTCCCGACTTGGAGCCAACGACCGAAAAGAAATAAGGTCAACATAATGACTAGATGAGAAAATTAATGTGTTGAGATAAGCATTTCAGTTACTTTAAAAACCTAAAGTGAAAGTTTTCCTAAATTTAAACGGTAATCGTTTTAAATATAAAACTTTCAAATCATACATAATTCACACGCACTTTTTGAGTCGCACTGTACAGATTTATTGACCATGCTTAAGTATTACATGAAGACCACTTTAATGCTAGGTATTTTAACGAAAGTTGTCAAGAGAAATTTATTCCATACAGATGAGCTTATAACCGCTATTTCTTCAATAAATTCCGATGGTTAAGGAATTCACACCTAACACGGAAAGAAGTATTACACAAGCAGCGCAAGTTAAGGGATTCTTTAAGAAATTCATCATTGCGCCACCTCATATCCACTTAAATACCTGCTTGAAATCCCAATTCTTTTAAAGAATACATTCCTAAAGGAAAAACAATTCTTACGCAAGCATAAAACCTACAACCCATAAATAGTATCTACTCGGAGATTATCTTTGGTCACTTTCAGCAATTGAAAATTCTTCATATATAAGAAGAAGTAATCTATATAAATAAAGATGAAATTTTGTTTGTTTGTTTATTCTTTATAGAAATCCATACCGTTTGTCCTAAATTCTCCAAATTTCGCTCAGTGGTTCTTTCATACCAGGTGCGAACACGTGTCAATATTAAAATTTCATAACTTCAGCCGATCTCTGGGTATATTCTTTATTGATATAAAAATCTTTATTATCTCGCTTTTCGTTGTATGCTCTAGAGTAGGTTCACCTAAAGACCTAATTATATATGCCCCATAGGGTAAAACTAAAACTATAGTATATCCTAAAGCTTTAAAATGATAACTTATTAGTGCTATTTTTGTTGTATTTTTTTCTTGTTATATGTATATAATCTCACTATGTCATGTCAGATGCCCATCACAAAATAGGTACTATTACAACTAAATTGTACATTTGTAGCTATTGTCATGTATATTCTACAACAAACCATTCATTGACACGCTTCATTCTCTATTGTATTCTGAACCATCCTACTCTTTATTGACAATTAATTGTAATTATTTCCTACCCTTTATTTATAATTAAATATAATTTTTTAATAATTTTTCCGGAAGTTATTTATTATTATTTTTGATTCAAGTTTAATGAAAAATAACACTTCCATAATTGTTTTGCATTTTTTATTTATTTTTCATTTTTCAACGTTTCGGGGCACCCGCCATATCTTCGGGAAACAACTGAAAACATTTATATTCATCTGTCACAATAATTCAAATTAATTTTATAATATCCATATTGCATTATTAATTTTCTTCTTGAAACAGTTTTTATATAATTTAATATTAATTACTTTAAAATTATTTTCCTTGCTTTACTGCATGCTGTCAATTGCATAACCTTTATGTACATATCTATACACTCATGGATTAAATTATATTAAATTATAATTATATAATTTAATATAATTTAATTTATAATATATAATATATACATATATATTATAATATAATATAATAATATACTATAATACTAGACTATAAATTATATATAATATATGATATATATATATATATATATATATATATATATATATATATAGATATATATATATATATATATTATATATAATTTATATAATATAAATTGTATTACATTATAATTTTTTTTTTTTTTTTTTTTTTTTTTTTTTTTTTTTTAAAAATTCGTTCTCTCGTGAGGACGAAAAATGCCGGTGCCTGTACGATGTCAGGTAAAAATACAAATAGGCCTGGATAGGTTTAGGACTTCCCTCTGTTGCAACGTCCGATTCGCCATAGTAGCATAATGTGACATTAAGTTAATAGATTTTGTTGCACCGGACATAGCTTCACTTTATAAAATATTCCAATTAAGATTGTTCAAGTAGCCTCACCAGCTTAATAGGTATGAAATTCCTTCGAATATGGGTTCGATATATTTATCCCTTAACCTATTAACTAACTCTAACTAACATGATTGGGCCAGACTCCATGGCTACGCTCTCTTATAAGCCAATATATAAATAAAATAATAAATATATTTTTACTTTAAATAAATTTAAGGTCTGGTTAAATGTAGTTCAGTAGCCAAGGCTACCTTACATTTTAAAAGCATTAAAGTTTATTTTGGTTAGTCCCGAACTTTTGTAGCATCGTCTGAGTAGTCTAGTACCTTAAAGAGACGTTACATAAATAAATAAACAACCAATTTAATTTTCTCTATCTTAAAACGAATGGGCGAAAATCAGGTGGTGTCACGAGTATCTTACTTTCTTAAAAACGTTCTATTCTGTTAATTTTGTTTTCATGATGCAGGATTTTAATCACCATACTAGACTTCGTTGATATATGGTATATTTTGTAACATTATCTTAAAGTCATTATTGCAATTATTTAATTGATACAATGTGCTATTATCAGCAATAAATTAATGGAGGTTGGTAATTACTAACGCCGGTTTTTCCAAGGCTTGGAGTTCATTTTTAATGAATGACACGCGAGTATGTTGGAATTAAAGTGATATCTTTAATTGCGATGTCACGAACCGCACCATAATATTTTTTAATTTAAGGATTAATAATTTTTCTTCTATTGTTGGAACAAGGTGCCATTAGATAATTAATATTAAAAAAAATTAAATATTATTCATTGTTTATTGTTATTTTTAATGATAAGTTTATTGTTAGCTTGGTAGTAGGACTTGAATTATTTGTGTATATTGTTCTACATAATTTTGATTATTGTTTTCCGTTAATGTTTTAATAAAGATTTATAAATAGAGTTATGAGCTTTTAGTGGGATAATCTAAAGGCGCAAATAAATATGCAAACAAAACTCAGTTGTTTGTTTAAAGTCTCAATTAAGTAGTTGTGTATTATAAGGTTATTAAAAAGTTTAAAATTTATAGATTTTTTTTTAAAACTAATACTGTTAGAATTGATCGATCAACAACATTGACTTAAATGTCTATTGATTTTTTCTAAAAACTACTCTGTTAGAAAGGTCTTGTAAAGTAAAACAAACTTTTCTGTTGACCTGTGCCTTTCCTCCCTTTAGTTGTAAAATTCTTTGAGTCAAATCTCTTTTTAAACACCTAGAAGCCACTTTTAATTAAGACACGTTTGCAAAGGTTACCTTTACCTTAATTAATTCTCCTGTTTCTGTCTCTTTTTTTTCTATCTTTTCCTCAGTATTTATTAACAGAGATTTTCAAATAAATTAAATGAAAAAACCAACCAAGTTTTATATAGAATTTTAATTTTACATTAGTAATTATTTTTTTAAACTTTCAAAAGGATTCGTTCAAGTATGTTAGTATTGTGGATAAAGGTTAATATTTAACCTATAAAGGTAATAAATACTTAATTAGTAATTAAATAACTCAAAACAAAAGGAACCTGTTTAATTAGTTTGATCATTGAAAGATGTTAAAATAGTTTACACATTTATTCTTACGTATAGAAATTATATAAATTGTTACTGTTTCTTTCTATTTAAGTTAGTAATTGTCTAAAATATATGATTCTTAAACTTAAAACTTATTGCTCTTCAGAAAATCTTTTATTGGAAAACGCATCTCTGGGACATCAAGCGTTCAAATGTGAAAAAATAAACCTTCCCAATTTTTTTTTTTTAATACCTACATTGCTTTAATCAGTATCAGGCTCAGAAAACCTTTTAAAAAATGTTAAAATTTAATTTTTCTGAAGTGTACAAGTTTCCAAGTTCCATAAAAATCATTTGTATTTCAAATAATTTTAAATATCTTTGACATTTGAAAAAAATAATTTAGACTAATATATGCCAATCAAAAATTCATTGACGTTAATATAGCCAAAATCTATTAATAATAATACGTGTAAAAATATATAATATAAAAAATATATTCTAAGCATGTGTAAGCGCTTCTTGGACGAAACGGGCTTAAGTGTAGAAAAGCGGTTTTTTATAAATCTTTATATAATATATTTTTCTTTCCAAGAATTTATTGCTTGTTTAGATTTTTCTTAAGTACACTACGTTCGTCTGAGAGGATTGGTTTTAGCCACCAACGTGAATCACCACGTGACAGAAGACTAACGGTTATTCAACGTGATTACCTTGTGCGAGATGAGTTTTATTTGCTTATTTTTACTTGAAGTTTTAATTACAGTATTTTACAGATGCAGTCTTATAGGACTTTGGGCAGTCATAATTGGTCCAATTTACGAATTTTAATTACTCCATAGTTTTTTAGTAGCTTGAATTGGAGATATTTCATTTGAACGGGCTAACATGTTACCAATTTGTTGCTAAAAAATTCTGGTTCAAAATTAAATCCCTCTAAATAAATTTTGTATGATTAAAATCTCTGATCACAGAAGAAAAATAAATTATCCTATGATTTCTTTTGTAATTTCATGCACTGCTTTGGCGTTTAGTCCGTCATTTTGGAATTATTTCCCTTCTTTTACAACGCTACTATTGAAAATTACTAAAAACTGGACATACTAATAAAAATTTGTAATTAAGATATAAAAAAATAGTAATTATTATATGTTTAACATTGTTTCTCATTTTTAATATTTAAGTCCCAGATTTTTATTAGGCGGTTATTTTTTATTTATTTTATTTTTTAGCCCGACCTAAATTATGGACTTGTGGATTACATGGACCACCCCTCTGCAGAGGAAGAATCGGCGACCCGCTAATGTTAAAGTTCAAACTCCCTTTCGCCACAGTGCTACAGAAAGGGGAAAAAAGATTCCCCTGCTCGGACAATGTCAGTGAACCCAGTTTTTACCCTCCGCACCACCACGCAGTTGCCCTTCCAATTACCCGGGAGTCCACCATCATTCCTCAGGCACTGCCCTTAACTCTTGTGTACTGCGACAAGACCCCGAGGAACGTTAAGCTTGTCGTTTGAATAGAGCTCTCAATTATGGTGTACTTGAGGTCATCAGACATGTGTAGCTATTACTTTACGTCGTTACTGTCGCTTGGAGTGCTCAGTTCAATTGCCACGTTGACGGTTCCGTCAGGCATCTTACAATTTTTCTTTGTTTTATATTCTATTCGATTGTACAAATCTAATCCGATTGATGTCCATGATCTTTTTTTATTCTCTTAGCAAAACGAATTCCGTTTATTATCTACCTTTCTTAAGTATTCAACTTAAAATACAGTACAGAACTGGTAGGTATCGATGTAAGTGCGTGCATATTTTACTCCTCATTTGCCATTCCATTAACTCATCAGAATGGACAACAGGTTGAGTAGAAAATGCTAACGACAAGCTTTGAAAAGAACTTTGCCCGGCATTATTCAGCAGGCGTAAACCCTACTGACCTACAAATAGCCGGCGTGTGTGTACTCTCGTGGATATTAGTGATATTTTAAAGTGTATTCACCTACTAAGGAATAAAAACTTTTTCTTCCCTACCTCGTCGTCGCCTTTTTGGCCATGCGGAATCCTAGACCATGAGAAGGTGGGAATTAATTCCGAGTTATTAATTTCCCCAGTGAGTATTATCAGGTTTTAAGGAGCGTATTGAAATGCGTGTATTGAAAATGAGTCAAAAACTTCGATGATGAAATAGAGTAACAGAAACAAAGATGACTATGATTAAATGAATAAATTATAATTAATATATAAAATTAATTTCTAATTTAATGTGCTTGCAGAGTAATGTGTGTTAATTCCGAATAAAACAATTTTTTTCTCGCAACTTTGCAGACTTTAAACACTTCGTAAGCGATACCTTGATGAATGAATTAAAACACTCAGGCCTTTGCCAATCGTGTTAAGTCCTAGATAAACTGTTTAAAAAGTGATGTTACAAAACCCCAAAGTTTTGAGTGGCATTTGTCTTAAATCAAAGATTTAGGACTTGCCACACTTCACGCTGCAAGCACTGAAATATAACAACAAAATATGAATTCCTCTATTATTAACAGGGTCAGTTACACTGTGTCAAATTTCATATGAGCTTTCATGTCAAACTTTATTTTTGGTTCCACATCTCTTTCACATTTTGGTGTATATTTTTTTCTAATTCCACTCGATTCCCTTTACTGCTGTCTATTTTACCTTACATCCGTTTGAATTGTTTTTAAATGTTTCAGCTTTCTGCTTTATTTCTTAGAAATAAGTGGTTTGCCATAAAACCATTTTAAACTTTGCCAATAGCTTTAGTTTATCTCTATAGAGTTTGCCGGCCCTATCCAAATAAATTTATCCCATTTCTCTAGGTCAATACCTAACCAAAATTCATTGAGTCAATTGGAAATGGACAAGTATGAGCTGACATATAGAAAATGTGTAACAGTGTTTTTTACCATATTGATGTTTTTTAGCATATTGATATAGTATTATAAAATTTATTAAAAGACTATCAATCATACGTTTGAGAAATTATTTATGTTTTGAGAATGGGGACACATCCCCGAAACGTTAACAATGGTTTGCTGTAGAAAATAAATAGTTGTTTCGGAAAAAAAGAAGATACATTGCTAATTAATCATTACCAAATTTAGAAGAAAATAAAAAACCAAACATTTTATTGCGAGATAGACTGTCTTGCTATGTTCCGATGCTTATTATACAATCATCCAATGAGAGGATATGTCAAACCTCTTCTTTCTCCAAGGTATGAAAATTTGCGTGCTTCTCTCCTGTCTCCTGTTACAATGTTTCAACATCCCTATTGCAGCCTCATTAAGTAGGTGCTAAGCTAAATGCGTTTTTAACCGGTTTCTAGAAGTTTTTCTTTTTTAATCACAGTATTTTATCATTCCAAAGAGCATACCTCAAAACCACCGGCACCAAAGACCTCAGATGCTGTGTGACCATAAAATAATATAACCTAACCCAAAACCACCTGATGGAAAATACCTCTTAGTTGTCTATGTAGTGATTTTATTCTCGGTCATTTTTATATCTCTATTTATTTCAGAACTATTAAGTTAGGTCATAATTTATTTAAGAAAGAACTCCCCATTTTTAGCACAATATATTTCTTAAGGTTCGGTATGGTATTTTTTATATATTTTTTATCTCTTGCTATTTTTTTTTTAAATCTCAACATTTGTCATTTCTTTGATTGACGTCTCCTCCTCAAAAAATCGGAGGGTACATGACTCGTTTTTTCACTCGGCGATATCTGCTTGGAACTGTGGAAGTTGAGACGACACGGCACGTACGTGAGGCGAAGGCCCCACTGACCCACTCTACGCCTTCCACAGCCGTCGTACCCTCGGGGAAAGTGTAAGTTCTTCCCACTGCGCCGAGTTTCCGCGACTCAGTCCTCGCGACTTTCTCCTAGGCCTTTATCGCAGGGGCTACTACTCTCATTGTTAATCCTCATTGGCGGGGATGATCAGGAAAGACGCAGCGCGTAGGAATGCGGGCGGGTCCTCCGTCATGGTCTCTTGCTAACTCCAGCGCGTGTAAACAACGTTCTTTGATCGGGCTAGGTCTCGTACCAAGGTCTCTCTTCTTAAAAAATCTTATTGCTTCATTGTTCGGTATATATCTTTGCATACCTCATTTTCGTGAAATTAATCTGACTTTTAAGAAACCTTGTTAATTATAATTTTTCAAATTTAAATCAAATCTAATGCTTGAGTCATTGGTTACCATTTTGAAAATCACCTTCTCTGAAAATGCCGAAAAATTAGCACACTCCCCAGAAAGCTTTGGGAAGAGTTTTAGGAAACAAAAATTTACTGAACATGAAGTTTTCTTTAATTTCCAAAGGCGTACTGCGCATGAGTGGGCTCAACATGTTTTATGGAATGTTTTTCTTTTTTTTTTCCTATATATGTTTACTTGATTTTTCATATTTCATATTTAGCCATTTCTTATTTTTAGGCGAAACGAGATACAGATAATTTATTCATATAAACAAAAACAAAGGTACTATGTAGGAAAACAAAACAGGCCCCTTCCCCACATTTAAGCCCCCTAAGACCATTTTAATAATGATAAACCCAGTTTGTTCAAAATCGTTAAAACCGTTTCTGAGTAAATAAAAAAAACACGTGAAAATGAGACATAATTTATTAAGTAAAGTGCCAAATGATCAATTTTGATGAAATTTTGAATGTCACATCGCGGGCATATACATCACCATATACCCAATTTCAGGTTCGTACGGTTTATAGATTTTGAGCTAGTCTGTTCACACTCACACCATTTCGCGAGACTTGGTTATTTTTCGACTCAGGGGACTTCAAAACGTGTATTTCCATTGAAAACCGGAAGTCGAAATTTTTCATGATCGCAATATTTTCCCTTACTATATATTCCATATATAGGTACGTGAAAGTAAAAATGGAATTTACCATTGTTGGCAATCTATTTCGGTAGGGAGCCCGTCGGTAAAATGTTACCGAAAAATACTTTTCCAAACCTCATGTATGGCTTCTTCGGACCTAGTCTAACACAATTTTTCTCTATGACTTCTTTTCTTTTTGGTTGTTTCTCGTCCCATTTTATCGAATCACGTCATTTTGACGGTCTATAAAAAAAATTATAGATACTCTTCTCTTCCCGAATAGAATTATCTGACAACGAATTTTGATGAAGTCCTCCATCTGGAGCATGCGGAAAAACGACTATTGGTAACTTTTTTAATAATAATAATTATAATAGTATCTGCTTTTCGTTAAATCCATTCATAAAAAAAAAAACATAAAAATAACTTTTCATATCGTCTGAAATAAATAATTTTCTGATTTCCATTCTGACGCGCCTAAGTTACGAATTTCATGACAACAAAAAAATTATCAGTATCCGTCGGAAATTGAAAAATTATAGGCAGAAAGCAAATATTTAATTTTTCGTTTTAAGCGCCTGATGCGATGTGGCGTGATTAAAAATGTGTGCGACGTGATGTGAAGAAAAACATTTTTTATTCCATTCCATCTTAAGTGAGCAGAGTTATACTTTATCCATTTCGATTTACCTTTATTTACATGAAAATATAAGAAGGGTATAAGAAGTAGGAAGAAGTAAAAAGTATACATTTTTATATGTCATCAAAGCAACTTAAAAACAAAACAATGCTTCATTCATACGTTGCAGACTGAATTACCATTTGATTTATTTATAAATCGTTGAATATGAAGTACAATTTTTATTTAGACAGAGCACCTTTAAGCAACGTTTCCTGGCACTAGTAGAAAAAAAATAAATGTGTTTGGCGAAGTTGACGAAACACTAGAAGGTAAAAACTAATCAGTTGTCAACTTAACACCTTTAGAAACGATGCCAAAACACTGTCAGAAAGTAGCAAAGCTTAAAGAACCTAAAATAGATTTATAAAACAGCGTTATTTACAAAAACGAAGTTAATAGTCCTTTATCCTGGGTTATTGGTTTTAGCGTCTGTGTGAATCGGAGAGTAAACAAAATACGTTACGTTTTACTCAACTTTTTTTTTTTTTTTTTTTTTTTTTTTTTTTTTTTTTTTTTTTTTAGTGATATTTCAAAATACTGATGGGAGATATTGATGCTTACAATGGAAGAGGGGCTAAAGAGAATACCATCATAGTCGAGTCGCTATATTAATCAAAACTAATAAAATCAAAGGGAAATACACTGTTTCTGATTTTAAGCCCTATCGGAACATAAAATTCAAAATGTCAACGCTCAGAAAATGTTTCGCTTGTTTCGAAGCAAGGCGTGAACCGTAGATCGCAGGCGGATAGGATCTTCCCTTTCCTTTCTTGAGGTCAAGTTACACAAGGAGAGTTTCGTCACGGTTCAGCTCGAGTATTGAAAACAAGAACCAATAATAACAAATTCTTTAAAAGACAACTGTGTATATGGTAGTGAGGTTTTGGAGTAACTCATAATTCACAGTGTATTTATTGCCTTTAATTATTAGGCAAAGGAAAACAAATTTTAAATTGTTAATAAACAACGGAAGGCCTGAATATATTCTAAATTTAACATTTTTTAATTTATTTATTGGGGTAGTCTACAAATAGTCTAATTCTACATTGGTTATCGTTGCTTGGACCCTACCACATAAAATAGAAATGAAATCGGAAATAGTAAAAAGATAATACACTCGAGCTCGAAGGGAGTTGCTCGCTATTGTCGCTAAGCATTGGGAAAACCAAAAATAGAGGAGTAGGTGCAGGTTCGGTTTATTAACTGCGCAAAAATTAATTGAGATATTTACAGTTTTATTTTGTTTTAATTGAAATAACAAATACATATTCTTATTTGCTAAACCACATAAAAGCACGTACACAGTATTCTTTATTTTATTAATTACAGATTAACTAAGGGATATTCAACACGATGGATATTCTTATGTAAACATATAGTTATTCTTAACATTTTCCAATTTGAATCTATAAATATTCTGTTTAACAATTGAAAGAGATATTATTGCAAGTAACGCCAAGTGGGTGTTTCCTATGCAGTTGGCCTCTCACTGAGAGTGTTTGGGCTTTGCCAGATTCAGAGAAACAGGAAGTACTAATAGGAGACATTATTATTTTATTAATAGAAGATTACTGCAAGATTGCCATGACAATTATTGACATTGATTTTTGACAACGTTCCTACGTTGATCAACACATCTTACATGAAGTGTCAAACATTCTGCCAAGAACCATATCAACAGAAACCTTTCGTAATCATTTATTGGGAGTCGTTCTAATATCTTACGCCCCTTTAAAATGACAGGCAGCAAAAGAGACTCACTGGCGACCTCGGAGATATTGCTTAGTGAGTGCCTTAAATAACCCACAGTCCGTTATCTGAATAGCCTTTAACGAGGGCCTAAATTTTGGGTCCAAACGTTGCCAATGTTACATATGTAAAACCTGTATCTAGTGTTATTTATTTTGTTATTTTACCGCGCCCCCGAAACTTAATATCCACGATTTCTACTTAATATCCACGGTCAACCATCTTTCACTATAAAAGTTTCGGTTAGCAATAATTTGTTTTAAATGTAACAAAGCGTTGCGCAAAAAACGTTACTAGATGGAATGGGATTGTCTTGAGTAACTGTGTCTTTGTGTCTAATGTTTCCTGGGTTATCCGATATAAATTAAACTGCCGAAGCAAAGCGAAAAAGGAGTAGGGTGCTCCTTTTTTTTTTCTTTTCGAGATGTTACGAAACCATTTAATGCTGAGGTTTAATATCCATTGTAATTCAGTTAGCGTTTCTACTGTTTGGTGCTATATAATAAAGGTTGACAGATACATATTTAAACAAAATTTCAATTACTTTCACCTTGATAAATATTAAATTATCGTTTCTTCGGCCTTTTAAGGGTAGAACCAGTGCGGTCATCTACGCATGTATTCATTTATATCAAAAGGAAATATAAAATAAGCATAATACAGATCACAATGGGTGTTCGGGATTAGTGCAATAAATAAAATAGGAGGAATTCTTTATAAATTTTACTATTTTTCTCCATTTTCGAGTAGCAATGGCTATTGGGATTTGCACGTTGTTTATTGAAAATTTTGTCACAGAATTAAAATGAAAAAAATATTTAAAACCTATGTTTTGCGGTCCAAAATAGAACTAAATCTTTATTAAGGCTACATTTCTAGATTATAAAAAGAAATTTTATTATGTGTCTGATTATGTTGGACAATATAAACGTTTAGTTAGTTGACCGAAAAGTAAAATGCAGTCAATCAACAGATATTTATTATTTCCATTGATATAAAATTGGAAATTATATTTTTTTTTAAACCAATAGCTGCTGGTTTGCGATGAGTTATTGATGCGACAACCGACTTCATTTTTTTACGAATAACCTTTATTACATCGTCGGCTTATCTGCATTTAATGGACTTTTAAACTGTGATTGTAATTTTTTTTTCATGATACAATTTTTATTTTTTTTTTCCCTTCAATTTAAATCGGTACCAGACCTATTGGTTCATAAAAGTTTATGTTCAGTTCCATTGCAATTTAATATCAAAAAGAGAAAATCTTTGCTGGCTGTAGAACCTTATCATACTACAAGAGAAATTTATTTGTTTAGCAATAAATGCCTTTTATTTATTTATTTCCTTTTAAAATATTTTTTTAATTTGTTCCATAAAATAATCCACAGTCTAATGATTCTTTTATGGTCATTTAGCGGTAGTAAAATATACCAAAACTTTCTACAAAACTTCCGGACCAGGAAACTCCTTATGGAAGGCATAAAACATTCGTAAAACTCTTTCTTCATTAACTATGCTTTCATTGAGGAAATACCGTAGACCCTGCTTTCATACGAGAAACATTCCATCCACATTTGAAGACCCCTATGGTTTCATGAGAGAAAACGTTTGACCCCCATCAACCTCCTGGTTTCACTCTCGCCTGGAGTTAATTATTATTGAAAGTGGTCGTACTATTTCTTTTTTTTTTTTTCTTTTTTTTTTATTTCTCTTTGTTTGAACGATTATATCTCTTTCTGTTCATGATTAGTTCGGAGATTAGATATCATTTAATTTAAGTTTATTATTGCTAAGGTTATATTATTATTGTTAAGGTTCTAATTGTAGCCTAAGTTTTAAGAAAAATTACCTATTTTTATATAAATTAGCCTAACCTTTAATAATACTGATTTTTGGATGAGTCTGTTTAGGTTTTTATTTTTTTAATTCTAAAACTTTTATCTTTTTCCTTTGATATTAATGTTTATCAAGATATAGATACGTCTGTATATATTTCTATTTAAATAATTGATATTTACTTACTTATTTATTTAATTATTTCCTATCTGTTTTGTGACTTTCAGATTATTTAATTATAATTTCAGATTATATTGCAGATTTATTTACATTAAGTTGTATTAATTATTTTCTGAATTAATTTCTAATCTGAATTGGTTACCTTTTCTTCCAATTTTCATGCAATTCGTTTTCACTTCTGTTAATTATATGCTTTACAAATTACAGTAGTGCATTGTATAAAATGCCTTTTTTATGTCCTGGAAATAATCATCGTATAAATTAGTGTTTGGAAAATCGAGTTGTCTTTAAATAACGCTAACAGTTTGATTTATTTGTTGTACCAATATTATTTTTTATTTTGTTAATGATAATAATTTATAAAAAAAAAAAAAGCTAAAGTTTATATTAATGGTTAAATAGTTTAATGTTTCATTAATTAAACTTAATACGATTAAATTCGGTTTTAATTGTTCATTTCTAACTTGCTGTTAAATTTATAAATATCAGAAGGGTTTGTCGATTAAGTATAAATATTTAAATATTCTCTACTCGTGAAAGGCATGTAATAACCCATGTTTTTTTTCTTGTTTTTTTTTTCACATCTTTCATCAATTTTATTAGCATTGCTTGATTCTTTAATTTCCGTATCGAAAACCTTTAGTCATTTCTCTTTAAGTTTCCTTGACTATGAAGTAATTTGGAATAGGTTCAAGTATGATTAGTGATATTTTACATTCATCGGTTCATATGCTAAAATTTGACTTTGACTTTTGAGCAGTATTAGTTTTTGTTTTTTTCTTTTAATATTCGAAGTTGAATTATTTTAAACAGCAGTTGAAACACTAAAACCGGTTAAGATCGGTTTTATAGGTTATTAAATTACCATTTGATTGTATATTTACAAATTTTAACATTCTTTAAAATTCCATTGTGAATAATTGCATGGGATATAGCTCCCTACTTCAAAAAAGTAACAATGAGTTGAATATTTATTTAAATAAATGCCGTGAGTTCTTTTTATAATATATTTAATATAAATACAGGGTGTATGAGAGCATTAGTTAGTTTTTTTTTATCTTCCTACCAAATCAATCACCATTGTTCATATCTATGCTTTTAATTTATTTTAAGATTTATTTTAAATCAGAATTCAATTAAATAACAATTTTTTTTTTTCAGGTAAGCTGAAATGACATATTAATAAGACGTGTCGAAATAAATAAGGAAAAAGTTTTTAAGGTATTATATTTAGGTAAATATATTTTGTATATATTATATAGGTAATTCAAGGTGAATATATTTTTTTTAATAATTATCTTATTTACATTAGTCTGTACTCCATTAAAAAGAAAGAAATGAAAATATTTCAATGATTTGAATTTTACCTCATTACTTTACATTAATGCAATTATTTTAGAGTATATTTCATTTATTATTCATTAGCATTATTTCATTTTACCTATTTTCTTTCTGGAAATCCCATTCCTGTTACAACAGAGCTGTCATTTATGCTTTATAATTTATATACATTCTAACGTCATCATTACAATTTGATAAATAAACTTTTTGACGTAACTATCTTTTTATACCATGCCTGATTTTGTTTGTTTCATTCATTTGTTGTACTAAGCTATGAAAATGCCATCAATTACTTTCAAAGTTTCTTAAAGATCTAACGTGATTTTAAGCCTCCTAGAGAAAACCCGTGGAAAGCTATAATGGAGATCTGTCCTGCGTTTTCTGTTTCATTATTTATATTATTTCTAAGGCTTTTCTCACTTCCTGTGAGCTTTCCCTCGTACCTTCGACATCATCAACTCGTCGCTCAAAAATCACCAAGTTTCTTTTCTTTATGGCTCTAGTCTTCGAAGGTCTGTTCGTTTAGAACCAAAAAGTTTATAGTCCTTCATATTTGAATCATCAATGGATTCATAGTGAATTTCCCTAAAAGTCCCGGGTTCGCGTCTCGCGTTGTTCCTAGGATTTTTTAATGGGAGTAAAAAATCCTTGTCTATGCCGTCCCTCAGAAAGGACGTAAAATGGAGGTCCCGAGCCTGTACGATGTAAGGTACTCGTTAAAGACCCCTATCCCAATTATACCTGGATAGGCAACATTTAGGACTCCCAATGTAGCATCGTCCGATTAGCCTTAGTGGCATAAAGTGACGTTAAACAACAAACAAATGCTTATTATACTACGATTAATTGTGATTATTTTTCCAACTAATTAAATTTCCAACAGATGGCGGTGTTAGTTGATTTATTGATACAACACTTAATTTTCTAATAAAACACTTCGGCTCTTGAATACTAAAGCCAGTTATTTATCATTCATTCAATTATAATAACTAATCCAATCATTTTTTATGGGAAGAATTCGATGGTTTTATGGAACCCTGAGATTAATTCTTTCCTTCCAAATAGACCTGTTTATGGTAAGGAACATGAGCTTTTTGTAGTTTATCGAAAGTACTATCTTTTTGTCTAGTAGACTTTCGACAGTATTTGGAGATGAACGGGAGAGGGGGGGTGGGGTAGTATGGTTTGTTTTTTCATTCGGTTCGATAGGAGCTATAATGCACGTATTCATTTGCACTCTTTTCTTTTCTTGTTTATTAGAAGTCTAGATAAACATTTTCGTAAATAGACGTTGGGTTCCATTATAGATTGAGGTAATTTTTGTTAATTCAAGGAATCAGGATTTAGGGGAAAGTAATATCAACAATCTTCCAGTGACCGTGCGCTCAGGATTCCCTGTTGTCGACGAAATTGATTTGACGATACAAGACCTGAAAACATTCAGAACGTGATCCTTGAATGTGGCAAAGGAGGTTGTTTTGTATGTGGCGGAATAATCTCCCTTAAGAAAAAAATGACGTTTTTGCGACATTTGCTTGGAAATAGATCACCTTTAAAAATGCTTCCTTCAAAAAGAATATTTTGCAACGAAACTGTGATTTTGTTTCTATATCAATAACTGAGTCATTTTCAAGTTAAGGAACTGGCAGTCAATAAGTTGTTTTGTTTGAATATTACTCCATCAAGTTGAAGAAGACATATATGAGCAAACCATTCCATTTTTCTGTGAAACTCCTCTCGTTTTTAGCTTAGAAAAAATAATACTTCAGCTAACCATTGTGTCTGCTTTCATAATTTTTAATCGCGTAATTAAGAGTCCCACTTTTCCTCTTTAAAAAAGTTTTCGATAGTGCTATCGATAGTTTTACATCGCTACTTTCAAGTCATCGGATGAAATTTAAATTAGGCATTTTTTTTTTTAAGTTTTAAATTCATTCATACTAACATTTGCTATTGTTGGTCAAAAGACTACCAGCACGTCATTTCTTCGTTGTTTTATATCTTTACACTCCAGTTCTCGTAGAATCTGGTATCTTATCTCGAGGCAGCTAGAGCCGGGTAAGCCCCCTGTAAAAGGTGCGCACTGTAAGAAGGAAGCCCAGATCGGCCTACAAAGAGGACATTGCCGTGGCTAAGGTGTGGCTTACTGTTGCCTTTCTGGTAGAGGAAGCTCGCCTCTTCCAGTAACAGCCTCTCTTTGTTCCTGATTATGTCAACATTCTTCCTTCCTCATGTCCAGTTAATTTATTGCAGTCTTTAACGGCATGAGTTAACTGGAATCGAACCATCCGGTCCACTCCGGTTGTGCGAGTGTTATTTCCTTCAACTATAGCTATAGTGTATCGTAAACGTTTTCTCTTTCAGTGCTATTGCATCTTTAACTCTCAACTTCCCTCCCCCGTTTTTCTTTGATTTTCCTGTTATTATTAATTATATTTTTAAATAAAATTCGAGTCCACTGTTTAATCAAATCCAGGTTTATGACATCGATCATTCAATCTAATGTTTCTGTCTGTGACTCACATTTTATAACCTTTTGTGAAAGTCACGGAAGGGAAATGTGGATTTATTTATTCATGGCAAACCTACTTTGCTGGCAGGGCAATACTTAGGGATCAAGCATTTCGGAGTTTCGGAATAACAAAGCATTATTGTTAAACAAATTTACATATTTGATGCTTACTCTTATTTTTTTTTTCTAAGTTTGATTGTCCTCTTTTGTCTGGTTTCCATATCATATATTCGTTTCCTTTTTTTTTTTTTTTTTTTTTTTTTTTTTTTTTTTACATCCTTAAAAATAAAAATATAAAAAATATAAGTGTGTAGCTGGGAAGATGGGGGGGGGGGGGGGGGGAGGTCGCCCTCCATTCAAACATTGAGATGAAATCTCTCTTAGTGCTTTGACCTGAATGCATCATGCAATATTTACAGCGGTACCATACAACTTAGATTCAATGCAACGATTTTCATGATGTATTTATCGTGTTCAAAAACTATAATGACAAAAATATTAAAGCAGTAAAAAAAATATATTTGAATAAAAATTTCACTAATGTTCCAGTTACCACGAAGGAATAACTTAACTGAACAAAAAAAAAAAATGAGTCCAACTGCTGAACGAACGATTTAAGGTCTGGCCACACATGTCCGCACCGGATCCGCACCGTAGCAATAATACAGGTTATGTTCAGAATATTTTTAATTTAACTTACATATTACCTTTAGTTATGCCTAAAGTTCAAGCCACACATGTCAAACAAAGGCCACTTTAGGCGTAACTAAAGGTAATATGTAAGTTAAATTAAAAATATTCTGAACATAACCTATATTATTGCTACGGTGCGGACATGTGTGGCCAGACCCTTAATTAAACAACATCAATTTAAGGATATGTCTTCAATTCAATAATATACGGCTGAATTTAAATTGTTATATGTATATGTTAATTGTTATATGCTGACTCTCCTGGATTATCGACTCTAAACATCAGTTTATTATTTATTTTCAATTTAGATTTAAAGAGATTATTCTGTAGTCATCTCATTATTCTATAATAATTACGGACTTATTCTTTAATAAGTTCGGTGCACTATGTTACTAATGTATAGATTGTTTTATAGAAGTAATAATGTTTATTGAAAGAAAAATATAACACAATATAATCCAAACTATAAAAATAACAAAACATTTTACGGCATAGCGAACTTTCTGCTGGATAGTTTTATACAATTCATTACTTGTACAGTAAGCGTGAAATAAATACCAAACAAAAAACGTAGCAATGATTACAAATACTAAATAAAATATACAATAATAACTATTAGGAAAATAAATAAATTAATTCTTCAAAATACTGTGTTGAAATGAGGTTAAATAAAACAAGAGGAAATAAGAAGAGAAAAAAACAAAACATAAAAGTTAAAAAGAAATTAAGTCATTAAAACAAAATATAAGGAACCTGTAAATGTTAAGTAAATCATATGAATCCTGCCTAAGTTGGAGTAAGGAGATTATATCGATGAGTCCACGCACGACGAACAAAATTCACTATCTTACGGCACTCTATTTTACGAATGTATATTTACAACTTATAATTTTTCTAAAAACTGCAAAAATATGAGCAAACTCACCTTATTCAAACCCCGATATAAGTGCTCCGAGGAAAAAAAATCTTGAAATTTTTTTATCTAATAGGAGTAGAAAGTAATGAGGGTTCCCTTGAGTATTTTTCAGTCTTTACATCGCGGTTATGCGGGTCTCGACGTCGTATAGTAATTTCCCCCCAAAGGTTTTATTATTAGGAAAATCAACTTCCATTTTCCGTACGTTGGTTACATGCTAGCCCATCATCTGGGTGGGTCCCTTAATTGTCTCCGTCCTACTATCCCCGAAAAACATGTTTATGTCCCAGTCATTTTTTTTTAACATAAAAGCTGCTACCGTTGTATGGGGCTAATCATGCGATAAAAAAAAAAAAAAAAAAATGATAAAACGCAACCTCGACCTTCTGTAATTTATTTATCTTTTTTTGTGTGAGTGTGTTCGCCCATTCTTTAAGATGATGGAATGTCCACACTCCGTTCTATTTCGGTTGACTATTCATCAGAAGAACCCTTTTGTGTTTGGCACACTGCTGGAGATATTTTTTCTTTTATTTTGGCAATATTTGTCTATTTATTCTCTATGACTCTCCGGTGGGTAATAGGACATGGTAATTTTTTTAAACTATCGCACAATTTCGAATGCAGCCAGATCAATCAAGCTTTTAATAAAAAATGATATTCGAATGTATCGAATAGAGGAGATGATACAAAAAAATAAATAAAAATAAAATATATAAAAAATAAAAACACTTTTCATTAACATTTAAGCGACAGTGTAGCGAAATGAAAACTGTAATATCCACTTAAGTGATAATTTTAAAAAGAAATTATACTGAATTTATATTTCAGCGATATATAACTAAAAATCTGGTGCGATGCGCGCAACACACAACTTTCACTTACCAACTTACTTAAATTAGAAATTGGTGTGTTTTGTAAATTGCCACTTCTCAAAAACACATTTTTCTGCATTGATTTCTTATTTTTTCTTTTTGTTTGCTCTACAAAAAACACTAGTTTTTTTATTATTAAATAAAAGCTTGTGGTAATTCGGCAATAATACTCCAAGTCGTCTGATTTTATAATTCTCTATGTAGTTGTTGAAAACTTCATTTACCATGAAACAAATAATTCTCATTAAATGAACAGATTGGCTTTAATTATGAACAATGGTCTGTCATTAAAGGCGTACTCTGCATGAGTGGGCTCAACGTGTTTTATGAGTTGACTGAATATTTTTCTTTTTTTATGTTTACTTGATTTTTATCATATCTCATATTTAGCAATTTCTTATTTTTAGGCGAAACGAGGGACAGATAATTTCTCCATATAAACAAATACAAAGGTACTTTATAGGAAAACAAAAAAGACCCCTTCCTCATTTAAGCCCCCTCAGAACATTTTAATAATAATAAAGCTTACCAGATATTAAAGAACACCTAATTGTCATAAAACACGACGAATTTGATGAAAATCGTTAAAGCCGTTTTTGAGATAATCGAAAAAAAGGTAAAAAGTTGTAAAAGAGTTATGAAATAAAGTGCCCCCTTCGTTTGACCAATTTTGATGAAATGTTGGGTATCGAATCTTTGGCATATACATACATCAAATACCCAGTTTGATCAAAATCGTTAAAGCCGTTTTTGAGTAAATTAAAAAAACACGTGAAAATGATATAAAATTTATTAAGTAAAGTCCCCCCTGCGGTTGATCAATTTTGATGAAATTTTTACAGTCATATCTCGGGCATATACATACATCAAATACCCAGTTTGATCAAAATCTTTAATGCCGTTTTTGAGTAAATAAAAAAAAAAACACGTGAAAATTATATAAAACTTATTAAGTAAAGTCCCCCCTCCGGTTGATCAATTTTGATGAAATTTTTACAGTCATATCTCGAGCATATTAATACATCAAATACTCAGTTTAATCAAAATCGTTAGAGCCGTTTTTTGAGAAAATCGGAAAAAAAACGTAAAAAGTTATTAAATAAAGTACCCCATCCCTTTGACCAATTTTGATGAAATGTTTGCTGTCACATCGCGGGCATATACATACACTAAATACCCAATTTCAGGTTTGCACGGTTTTGGAACCTAAAAGCCTCCTTTAAGGATATTAAGACGTGACAAGGAAAATTATTATTCTGCTTGGGGAAAAGAAAAGAAAAAGAAAAACCGCTGTGTTTTTTAGAGTCTCAACTCAGCATTAGGCAAAGGAATTTTCCTCAAGAAAGAAGTTTTCCTCTTGATGAGTAACCTTGTGGTTGACCTCCCAAATTATTGTTGACAGCTCTAGTGTAATAGGAAAATTTTTTTGTTTTGTTATCTCACAATTCTTGCTTAATTCTTTTATTCTATAGTATAATGTAATTGAAATGGGCATATCTCCATTCTTGTGATAAAAAGATCGCTTATTGTTTGTATTATTCCAAATGCGCTTTAATAGTTTCTAGGCATTTGTGTTTATATACGTTCATAAAGGGAAAACTAAAAATATTGCTGTGTCGGATCGGATCCTTATCTCTGAGTACCGGGTACATGAGATGGCTGCTCACCATCAACGGTTGAGTTCCCACGACGCGGGCACGGTAGCGGGCTTTACCCGATTGAGAGTTCCTCCTCGGCTCCTTCCTATAACTGTAAGGCCTACGGATCATTTCTCCTCTAATCTCTTTAACGGGCGCGGCTCGTCAATGCAACGAAAAGCGTTCCCGCCGTTAGGGGTGTCCTCTCTTCCCAGGAAATATTGCTCTTTACTGCTGAAATAAATACTTCCTAGATTCCTTGGGATATAATCGTTTCATTGTTCAGCGAAGAGATGCGATTCTGATTTCTGTGGGATTTACCATTCTTGATAGGTAGGTATTTAGCCTCATGAACTTCATATCGGACGTAGGCAAAAAGATTACGATAAGATTAGAGGATGAAACTAGAAATATGTCAATTTTTAGTTATAAATACCGTTGGATTCAGAATCACAAGACCTACAATACCAAAATATAATCACAAAAGTAGTAATAGTTTCGTTAGCGAAATGCGCAATCTACCATATTCTTTTATAGAGGAGGAGATGGTCGTGTTAACGCAGTATAGGGCTACTTTTCAGTTACAGTTAGTACCACTGGTAGTCGCTGTTTGTTAGTAAGTATTAAAATTGAGGATGCAGCTTCACTTCACTTCATTATAAAAAAAAAACAAAAAACAGTTTTTTTGAGTTGTAACCATCTTCTTTCCTACGTGCCATATGTTTAATTTATTCATGTCGCTCAACCTGCGACAATTAGCAGATCTGATTACAATGATGATAGTTGGCTATTAGGTATGAGGGAGGTCGATACCCTTTGGCATCTACTCCTAACTTGAACCATTAAAACAGGTTATCCCAGGTGATTTACAACAGATCACTTGGTCAGCTCCTTTTAATCCTTCTTAAGGCTTTTCTGGCTTATGTGTTGTGCCAATGTCTTTTTTAAGTCCGTTGAGTTTCCCATAGCGTTTGTCATGAAATATTTTTATATGTAGTCCGAAATTAAGCTTGAACTGTAGGTATGCGTAAGTGTGTATTTAATGTTTTGTTACTAACATACCGCCTAGAACGAGTAAGGAGTCTTAGCGTTCGAAACTTTGTACTGAACTGTTTAAATCCGGAATATGATTTCGTGAAACCATGAATTGGAAATCATATTATCTTATGATTGACATGCTCATTGATTAGCTTGATTAGTAAAAAGAAAGACTGGCTAAGATGGGCGAGCTCGTAAATTATTTGAACGTGGTGGATTCGATTCCCATTAGTGGCAGTTCATGGTTATTTCCTGGCAATGAATCGTCTCAGAATTGTTCATCTTTGTGAGGTTATAATGAAGTGCATTGTTTCAGTAGATCAGCATGTTTGTAAATTGTAATGAATAGACTAAGCAGTTTAGGTTGCCTTTCAGCGTTGAAGGCAAATATTGTACATTTGCTTTATACCATATCATACTCGTATCTTGTGTGTCTCAAGTCTGGTTCTCATCTTCCTACGAACCGCTCAAGTTTTAAGACTAATCTTATTCCATAAATTCGAAACCTGTTTTTTTTTTTTTAATCTTTTTTTAAACAAAATGAAAAGTAAGATATTTCTCATATTTAGTAATCATTCTAGTTACACAGCTTTGATTGCAGTGATAAATTTATTTGTATTCGATTTGAAATGTTTGCTATATATGTAATTTATTCTGGCTTTTCCTACTGATTTTTCAAGATACATTTAAATTCGAGAATGTTTTCATGTATTAGGACTGACTAAATAGACCTTTGAATAATTCCAAAATATCAGGTGCGTCACATTTTTCTAAATCAAGATCTACCACACAAAAAATTGCCTATATTTTTTACATTAGTTTGATTGTATAAATTGTTTTGTTTTTTCTGAATTGGATTCGTTTTGTATCGCTGCAATAAGAATGTTCGATTACCACTATTGCACAAATATCATGATAAAAATGATCCCCTATGTCAACCTAATTGGCATAAATTTAGTGTTGTGTGGTTTATGGCATAAGTTCTCAAAGGAGCCGCTAGTTGTGCCTGTGATTGGTGACTTGTAGTGTGGTTGTTGCTAAATGTTTCCTAACAATAACAACTTTCTGTTGTAATATCATCGATACACTAATGAACAGTAACCGTAGAACAATAGGAAAGTGAAAGTTCAGCTCTAGGTTAGTGTCTGTCTATTCGTTCGTTTATGGTGAACTATATTGTGCTACCAGTTTAAATTAGATAGAAAATACTTAGATTTTAATATTAATAGTAATATTGATAATATCCACAAAAGTAATTACTGATATTGCTATGGATGCCTTTTAGGAGTTCTTATTATTTTATTTTATTTATAGTGTTACGTCAAATCGTTAAATAAAAAAAACAATATGGTTTAAAATCCCAAACCTTTTGTTGGGACGAACTAGCGATTGGAGCGAACCGTCTGAGCACGTGTTTGGGACTAGATTGTTCGAGTTCAAGGCCTGGATGATTCCACGCAGGTCTGGAACCTTACAGGCCAGTCCTTTTACGACTATATATAAGGAGCGAGTGACTGGACCAGTTTTTCTTAGTCTTTGTCTTAATTGTAAAGCTCAAGCCATATGATGTGTGCTACTAAGTGATAATTTTTATCACTTTACAAAAATCACACACAGTAACCTGCTTAAATATTTGTGTTTTTATAATTCGTGTGGCATTGACTATTGTTATATTTTCGTAAAATAATTATTTTTAACCCACAGAAGTGCTACTACACTAAAAAACAATATATACAATTAATTATAATCTAATTAAATCTCACCTATCTAACTATTACTATGCTGCGTAATGGTCATTATAATCCAACCATGGTACCTATCATTCATTAATAATATCCAATAACTTCAATTAATATAAGTTATTAAATTAATCGATTAGTAATTGAATTTTTGGATAAGAAAGGATCTGTAGATGTAGGCGTCCTTCCAGTGATTCCTTAGTGCTGCCCATTCTTCGACATTTAGATATTTTGCCTTATCAAGTCCGGTCATGGTAACTGCTTCAAAATATCTTTCCCTCATATTTTAAATCGACCTAAATAAAGAAATACGTTTTCCTTTTTTTTTCAACATTACCCATCGAACAATTGCTATTCTTCCTCTGAACAAATGGTCTGCAATTCAAGGTGAGTTACAAGTTCATCTCTAATCTTAAAACGATGCCTGTATTTGATATTGTTAGATTTGCAGTAATACAATCTATATTAAAAGGTAATTGCTTATAAATTAGTCTTTTTTTATTATTTCTCGTACGATTATTTTTTGTTTAATGTCACTTAATGGTATTAAGACTTATCGGACGATGCTGTAGTGGAAGTCCTAAATTTTGCCTATCCAGGTATAGTTAGGATAGGGATTTTTTACGAGTACCTGACATCCTACAGGCTCCGGACCTCCATTTCACGTTCTTTCCGAGGGGCGGAATAGCCAAGGACTTATACTTCACTCCCTCAAACTTTAGTTTTTTAGGTTGCTATGCTAACCATTACACTACAGGTGACCCCTAATTATTTATTTTTATTATTATTTATTTATTTTTTTTATTTTTTTTTTTTTGAGGTGCTTAAGAAGTGAAACGCTTAACGATAAATAAAGCAGATCTCATGTTTTGCCTTCATTAATATCACACGCCCATTGATCTGAGAGCTCTTACCGTCATGTATCTGTTGTGAAAAATATATTCATATTGCCCATGCGATTTTATATTTTAAAATTTCGGCATCCATTTTTTTTAAATTGAAGCTTTACTTTGAAACATCTATGCATTTAGTAGCAGTTAGGACATGTTCTAACCATATCATAAATATTATTATGTATGAGGTGGTGGTTGCTGGTGTGAACAAACCGGCTGGGGCAGGTTCCAGTATGACCTGGGGACCGAAAAGGGACCACCGTGACCCACAATATATATCTATATTTTTTCTTCTTCAGTTAAAGAAGGATACCCGGAGTACCACTCCTTCACCTCTAACGGTTGGTCCTGTCCCACTGACCCTTCTTATACATCCTCCTTCTTACTCATTAGTGTATCGTTTATTTTTAGTGAAGGTACTATCCCATGAGTGTATGTACTGGGGATCGCCGTTTATGTTATGTTCGATACTATAAAGTGAAAAGAAAAAAAAAATAGTGGGATAAATGTCCCATTACACTGAGACTGTTGAACAGTAGATAAGAACATAGAGTGAAATCCGCTTTTAGTATTTACATCAGTCATCAGTTATAGGTTTACAAATACAAAAAGGAAGAAAGGAAGTAATTTTATTCTGGGACATCTAGTCACCTAAGAATAACAAACATGGTCAGATAAAGATAATTTGTATGGCTAGTTGAAAAAAATGTAAAAAGATTAAAAACTAAATATAAAGTAATCCTTACAAAAATACTGAAGTCAGAATATTACGAAAAAAAAAAATAAGATATTGAGGAAAAAAATTATCATCTTTTGAGCTGAAAACAATATAACTAAAACTGCAAATAAACTTTTGCATATTTACGGAAGATTGATGATTAAGGTGGTGGCGAAATAGTTGGAATGGAAGTGAGGGATGAATTTTTACGGATGGTGACAGGTATGGAATTCCAGAATGTGGCGGCTAGAATGATTTAGCATCTTGTAAAGGAGGCAGTTTGGTAAAAAGTGATAAATAGGTTAGAGGTTTGAGATGTGGTATTTAGAAAATATATCGAGGAGCGGGTTGTGAACAATTTGAGGATATACGGAGGCTTCTTGTTTCTAAAGGTTCGGAAAAGATACACACCGGAAATATTGCCGTCGAAAAACTGGGTACAGCCACTTCAATTCTGCACACCAAATGGGGGCGGGGCGCCTGGTTATACCGAAGATGAATCTAATGAAGCGATTGATAGTCGTCCAACTTCACCTCATGCAAGCCTGACAGCCCCTCCGTAAACAAGGCAGCAACAATCAAAATGGGGAAAAATAGGTGAAAAAAACGAGGGGTTTTTGAGGTCATGCAATCACGGACGTATTTTTACGTAGAAATTATGTAATAAACTAAAACTTCTGAATAAGTTTAAATTCATTAACTCTTCGTCAGAAGTTTCTCGCTTTGGAGGTTATACTTAATTTTAAGATAACATATAAATTCTTCATTTTATTGATATATGGCATTTATCTTGATGTGCTCCTACATTATGTTTGGTTTTTACAAAAACAAAGATACGAATTTGTTCTGTGATATTTATTGCTTTTTGGATCTTCTAGTATTTCCTTCTCGTATTCTTAGCGTAGTCAGTAAGTTTTCAAGCCGTAGCGAGACCTCTGTACATAAGGACCCGGTTCATTTCTCCTCAACTTAGCAATTATTTAATCCTAATCAAATGGATCTTGTAATATATACATGTGATATTGTAGCGAAAACTAGTGTGAAACCAACTATATATTGTTTATTTATTTTTTTAACTTTAACTTACCCATAAATGAGATCTATAGTAAGGGGAAGTATTGCGATCGTGAAAAATGTCGACTTGCTGACTTTTACGGAAATACATCTTTTGGGGTCCCCCGAGTCCAAATAACCAAGTCCCGCGATATGGGCTCTGTGTGTGAACAGGCTAAAATAGTTTATGGAGATTAAATAAAAATAGATAGAAATTATTAAGTTTTTACTATTCAAAGGAGCAGGAACTTTAAATTGCAGAAATTAAAAAAAAAAAAATGTTACTTTTAAAACTTTCAAATACTATATGTAGTTGAATAGTTTTTTACAGGTCTAGTCCTTATGCACATTAAACTCTGCCATCATGTTGATTTAATGAAAACTATAATACAATAACTCAATAAAACTAACTTATTATTATTTTAACTATCGTTCAATCCTTAAAACGTAAGGCCTATCATCATACCAAACCAAAACAATTTTCAGCCCCACTTGTAAAGGTCATGAACGTAGAAAGCGCACAAACGAGTTACCGCTGGTGTATCGGAATAAAATCGTTCAATTAACTTTTCTTTTTTTAATTAGTGATTTTAAATAACTCATAAACTGCACCTTAACCAAGAATTGAATAGCTTCTTATTTTTTGTGAATCAGATTAATCCTATAGCGGACCTTAAACGATCAATAATATTGACAATGCAGTATGGTATTGTCAATAATATTGATCGTGTACGGTGAAAATTTGAGTATTGATGGCGATATTGACGGTGGGCCATCAACGCTAAACGACAGTATTGACAATACTGATATTGACAATATTATTGATCGTGCAAGGTCCGCTTAAGGAAAAAGACTGTCTCATATTAAGCGACTAATATAACTAATACTAAAACTATATCAGTATTTAAAAACTAATTTCTAAAAAATTTAACAATTTATTTATTTTCGCAAAGTAACTAAAACTGTTCAATTTGATTAGGCCTCACAGGGCTATATTTCACGTAGTTTCTTGCTTCTTATTCTTCATATCTTCATCGTATAACCTTCATCGGTTAGTTCACCTATCTGCAGTCCATTTTCCTATGTTGAGATTTTTCCTTCACCTCTAGGAATTATTCCATTCTCAATTTTCTTTCTGAAATCATCTCAATCTTGGCCCCCTTTTTATGTTATGTTGAATATTTCGAGTTCCTCATAATTTTAAAATAAATTTATTTATTCTTTCTTGGTCCGTAACATGTTATGTCCCTAGAAGTACCTCATTCTTTTTCTGATTGTACAGTTCTTCGATTCCAGTTTATGTTTCCTTATTAGATCACAAACTTTAGCCTTCATGCGTTCTCCTTTGGCCACATTTCTTGTTTATCGTGAGTTGTCTATCTAATCTAATTATGTTTATAGTTTTGGCTCGTTAAATCGACCCTAAAAATAGACAATCTAAAAAGATTACCTAATGGAACTCTTTAAAACTAATCCAAGTTAAACATAGCCTTTGCATTATTACATTTTTTTGTAGCTTTTTTGTGAACTAGTACAAGTGCACATCCCGCATAAAGGAGTTTTGCGCGCATACTGATGAACCTCTAAATTAAAATAAAGTGAAATCGATAGAAAGTCATTACACTAATCGATAAAGTCCAAACGCAAATGTTGGAGAGTTAAAAAGTATGAACTTTTCGAAGCTCTTGGCCAGCGGAATTTCCACACAACAATTACTTTCTCTGTGAATAACTAGCAAAACGTATCCGCTTGGAGCTGAATAAGCAAGTGACAACTATGGACAGCCAACCAGAATAAGAAAGTGTCCACGCGACTCCTCAGTTCGCACTGCGAGGTCCGAGTAGAGTTGGAGAGAGAGCAAACCCGGCCGCCTGGAGAAACTTCTACTTCTAATATACAGCTTGTTTAAGAAATGGTTTCTCCACATCCATCTTATAAGTCCCTTATCCGGAAGATCGGGGAGTGCCTTCTTCTTAGACAATTTCACCGTCAGGAACGGAATGTTATGCAATAGGGGAAGCGACTATTGAAGCATTTTGTTATAACACACTTATTTCATTAAATGGAAAGGGAAAGTAGAAGGATGAAGGAAATAATGAATAATGAAATAAAATCACATACTGAATAAGAAAAAAAGAAAGTGAGAAGTTGAAACTGAAACGGAAACGTATTCATTTACTTTTGAAACAAGTGGACGTGGAAAACTGAAGAAAACCAGTTGGGAAAACGACCAGAAAAGACACGTTTCCGAGTCTTTACGTCCTAGCTATACAGGCAGGCAATAAAAGAGGCAATTGCGGAGAAATGGTAAAATACTCATTCAAGAATTAAAAAATATGACAGCTGTATTAGCGATTTAGAGATTTAAACTTTCTTGTTAAATAAATTTACTAATGAAAACCTTAAGATATGATGCAATACTAATTTATCAATACATCAATTACTACAAATGTACAAATTATTAATGTATAAGTAATGAAGTAAAAAACAATAAAATTGAAAGGTTTCCATAAAACATCTTTGTTTAGGGTTAGCAAATGAAGCATGATAAGCGGTGGCTGAACTCTTGATCCGTGAAAGGACTAATTGATTAACCACGCTATAATCCCCACGATCAAAGACCTTTCGAATCTTCTTCAACAAAAACGTTATTTTAGGCATTCATAATTATGTAAATATGTCACTATACTATAATGATTGCAATAAGTACTCCGTACCAATAAAGATGCAATAAGTACTCCGAAAGTTCAAAAGCAAAACCTTATCAGTCCTATTTTTATAAAAATAAGATTTTGTATATTATAACCAATAAATAGATTCCAGGTCCAAAGGTATGCAAACATTTAGATTATTAGCATAGCGGAAACAGCTTATGATGGGTATAAGTTTTTTTTTTTTTGGGTAGGTATAGTCTATATTCGTTTATTATCTGAAGTATTAAGTTAAAAAATGTATATGCATTTGAAAAAAATAAAAATGATTCTGATATGATGTATCAAAACTCGGGATATAATTTAACGGTATTCGTGTTCAACACTAGATAATAACACCCTGTCCATCAAAGCATTCCTGTTTAGCAGCTATTTCATCAACGGTGTCATAAATAAATATCAGAAATAACAGTAAAATAATTAAAGAAATATTAATTAAAAAACTGTAATGTAAATCTTAGGTATAAGAATGGATGGGTCATAACTTATTATAGACAGAATTTAAGCAGTGACATTTGAGGGTCACTGCTTAAATTGCAGTGTTGCTCGCGTGTTCGCGTCCCTAGGATTTTTTTATGGGAGTAAAAAATCCTTGGCTATGCCGTCCGTCGGATAGGGCGTAAAGTGGAGGTCCGGAGCCTGTACGATATCAGATACTCGTTAAAGATCCATATCCTAATTATACCTGGATAGGCAAAATTTAGGACTTCCACTGTAGCATCATCTGATTAGCCTTAGTGGCATAAAGTGACGTTATACAAATAAAACAACAAGCAGTGACATCGTTAAACTTATTTTATACAATAATAACAAACTAATAATTAATCTTAATGTCAATAAATATTATATTTCAGTCATTTAGAACGAACGATTGAATCACAAATCTAAATGTTATCCGAATTGTTAGTAAAACCATCACAAAAAAATAAAATCTTAAGTTAATTTAATAATACATGAACTAGTATGTAAAATAACATTCAGATGGAAAGCGCAATGGTGTTACGGAGGACATACGTTACAGGTCAATCATTTCTCCAATAAAATCACAGCTATTTTCCTGTTTTCTTTGAGGCCTTGGGAAAAAATGATGTTACCTCATACGCTGGCACGCATCTAATGTAACTGCACTGCGGGAAAAGACGTACAGAAAGGAAGATACACAAGGAGGTTACGTGTCACGTCTTACAAGGACCGACTTATACATAAAGTGAGTATATATGTAACTTTACACATATTCATCATCATGGCAAGGAATATAAGCTGAGTAAATAGTAGCGATAAATAAACACTTGAACCTTTGATGGTCGTTTGTTTATTTAATGTAACTTTATGTTACTATGCTAATCGGACGAAGCTGCAGTAAGATTCCTAATTTGACTTTCCAGGTATAATTAGGATAGGGATCTTTAATGAGTATCTGAAATCGGGACCTACATTTTACATCCCGTTCAGAGAACAAGATTTTTTACTCCCATTAAAAAATCCTGGGGCCACCTGTTGGGCTACGAACCTACCACCTTGTGTGTTGTAGTTGGCTATGCTAACCACTATACCTCAGGTGGCCCTCTTGCAACTTTGAGAAATGAAATGAAGGAACGGAATGAAAAGGAAATGAAACGTTGAAACCTTGTGGTAGATCTAAGTGAAGATGATTTCTTTCCTAACGATATCTACTCACATATTTAATTTTTCCTAAAAAACTGAAACTCTCCCAAAGTCACAAATACTGCACTTTAAAGCATTAATAACAAACAATATCACTATAACTAATACTCTTAGGAGTGATTGGATGGATAGTTCAATTTTAATGAAAGTTTTGCTGTTTAAGCAATTGCTAGTTAAAAAAATTACAAAAAACAGCGATTAATCGAAAAGAGTGGAAAACAGAAATTTTTTTTCTGCAGCTATCCGAAACACCCCGTATATTCTTATTTTTACCCTTTTTAAGACACACATACATCGTAGTATAAGTTTAGTTTGTGGCTGTTTATCGAGGTCAAGGGTTAGCGTCTCCGAAATATGAATGAGCGCGTGATGTTGCCAATGAGGGTAGTAGGCCTTAAATAGCTAACGTTCCGGATTAAATAATCCATTTACCTTTTAAATGTTTTATTAATTTAGTTTATTTAATTATAAATATACATATACAGACTCACACATTATTATTGTATCTGGGCCCAATACCTATTTAAAATTATTGTAGTTACTTTTATACCTATTTATTTTAGTTTCCGTTTCCTCAAACTGTATCAAATCATCGACCCATAACCGTGGACGGATACTTAAATTCAAACATTTCGTTCATATAGCTTTTCTAGCGACTATCTCTTATTCTATGTATAAGATAGGCTATGTATGAGCTCTTCTCTGAGTATGGTCATTTTTTATTGTAATATATTAAAAAAAAAAATATTATGTATAATTAATTGAATTTTTAAGGGAAATAATTTAAGCTGCGAGACGATAATACATTATATTATTATTTTCATTTATTTAAATATTATGATATAATAAAATTCATGTAGAAACATACGGTTCTGTCAGGGACCATTTGTAAGTTTAATAGTTGCTTTGCTGCGTACATCCAGAATCGTAAAAAGTAATTTTAAACAAAAAAAAAAAGAAAAAAGTACAAGGATAAAGGAAGTGCTCATTGTAATTTGAACAATAAGGCTCTGTTCTCTTTCAACTGTAATGGTAATTACCGCAATCAGTTTTCTATCCCGGCCAGGAAACACAAACAAAATAACGGGATTTTGATAACACCCTAGTGATCCGGGTTTCCATTCCATCCAATTTGTCGATCCTACAATATCTTTTTGCTGGCTAATAGCGATTACTTTAAAGTGGCTATCCTTGTCCGGCCCTAAGAAAACTAAATTAGGGTAAACTAAATAAATAGGGCATCATTATTCGGCATTGCTTATATTTTTTTATATTTAGAAAGTGTGTCAGTGGATTTGAAATAATTACACTAAGCATACAAACCTCTTCAAATATGTAAAGAATGCTTCATGACCTCATGTTATGTTGCTCAACATTTGTATATCTAGTGATATTGTTTAAATAGTATTATTCATACATTTCACGCGCTCTCCAGCATTTCTTGGAATATTCTTCTCCCTTAGTGAATCTAGGTTTAATTTTTGGAATATTTATTTATAAAAGTTAATATAATTAAACTCCGAAAAAAAGGCATAATTCGCTTATTTTTATATTTATCAAAATAAATTTTCAGCTGTTATATTGACTATGTGCTATCATACATTCTTTTAAATTCTACGATTCGTTTTGCTATCTTTTATTCGCGCACAGAACTTTAAGTGTTGATTAAAATAATTTAAATTAAAAATGTATATAGTAGGAATAAAAGTGAGAAGATAGACTACCAAAAAATGTTGGCGGAAATAGACCGTCTGAATCCTATCCTCTGTAGAAGAAAGATACAACTCAATTTTTGAATACTCTCGAGTCAAGAAGAAACACCATCGTTTAGATAGTGTAGAGCCTACTAGAGTTATCCTATTTTATACACTAAATAGATAACTTCCTCACTGTAATAATGTTGCTAACTAAAAACTTACATTTTTGAGTTGTACCCCTATTTAGAGGTTGATCGTGAAGCTTCTACGGAGCGGTTCTCAAATTTTATTTTCGAGTCCATATGATGTTATTGTGATCCGCTCCCCCCTTACCTGTAAATTACATTATTCCATTTTAAGATTACAATTGATTTAATGAATTTTTAGAAAATAATTGACACTGTATGTCATTTGCCTTATGAAATGCCAAATACATTGAAATTTTTTACAATTTTTATTTTTCTATTTTTTAAGTTCTTATCCTTTGTTATACAATTACCGAATAATTTATTTTAAATTAAATTTTAAAACATTAAAGCTAATAACTCTCTCTGATCTCACACTATTATTATTTTATTGGATTACTTTTTTTTTTTTTTTTTTATAATTTGTCTTAAGGTCTGGCCACACATGTCCGCACCAGATCCGCACCGTAGCAATAATACAGGTTATGTTCAGAATATTTTTAATTTAACTTACATATTACCTTTAGTTATGCCTAAAGTTCAAGCCACACATGTCCGACATAGGCCACTTTAGGCATAACTAAAGGTAATATGTAAGTTGAATTAAAAATATTCTGAACATAACCTGTATTATTGCTACGGTGCGGATCCGGTGCGGACATGTGGGGCCAGACTCTAACTAGTGTTTAAATAATATCATCAACCAAACCTACTACTGACCTCTGTTACGGTTCCATTCGTTATTCAGGATTCGTAGAATAGTTCAGTTCCTATAAGATAATCGGTAGTATAACCTTTGCGTTCCTTTGAAATGGTGTAAGTTCTCGAGAAGAATATATTTTATTCATAGCGGAGCGATTTAGCCATAGAAGGGGCAATTAGAGATGAGCCAATAGGGCTGTTATTATGCAGATGGCACCCCTCCTCTGTTAGCAAATTATGCGGAACGGGATAGCTGCGGCCATCCGGGGCAATTCCTTTCTCCAGGATTGTCCTCCGTGTATTTTCTGGAGATTTTTAGCGATAAGTGTCCTTCCTGACTTTGTCGTTCCTCGAGAGAAAGTATCCTTGTGCCACAAATTTTAAGTTTTCAACTCTAATCTTGTCCCAGTTTCTGCCTATGTTTTGTCCCATGTTCCTGAGAAAATGGCTTAAAATTAAATTGTTATTGGGGGCTCGGATGGACTGTTAACGGCGGAGGTTCGAATACGCCTTAGGCGGGTTGACTTATCTCGTGGCGGGCCCACGGGATTAATCTTGTCGTTCTTTCTGTTAGAATAAGTTGGTTACCCCTGTAGAATAAATATTAAAACATGGACCGACGCACAGTGGTCCAAAAAAGCTGAAAATGGGAAAAAACCTAATACATATCTATTATATTAACTTTGTTAGCGGCATGGAACCTCCCGTATATTGATTTTTTGAGGTGCCGAATCTAATGAAACCAATATCAACGAAATCAGAGCATCAGATGAAGTTAAAATTTGATGTGGAAAATAAAAATGAAAAAAAAAAATTGTGTAGATAATTTTTTTTATTTAAAATTTTTATGTACAATAATACAAATAGGATATAATTATTTAATCTTGTTTAAGCAAATTGTATGCTTCCTCGGTTAGCTCTTTTTTCTTTTTATACTTGTATGCTGGTCCGTTTGTACTGTAAATCAATCGGTTACAGTGAGCAAATTCACATCTAGTACTGTTTTTAATCTCACAATTAATTCTTCATTTATCCCTGGAATATGCGCGGTTAGTGAAGGATTTTTAAAAAACTTGCAACAATTACAGCATCAAAGTGAAATAAATGTACCACCTCAATTTTCAGGGGTGAGAGCTCTAGCGCAAAGGACCACCATACACTATAAAGAAACTGTGCAACTTCGAACAACCTATTTGTAATTGTAGTTTATTTGATTATTTAAAATACAAAATAAAATACTTTTTTTATTTTAGTATTTTAGAATTAAAATTAAAATAATTTTATTTTAGTATTTTAGAAATAAAATGAAAATAACGTGTGATTTATTTTATTTTAATTGTAAGTCAGTCCCCCAGAGACCTACAGGAGGATTTTTCTTAAATAATAGTTCCTCCCCAAGGTCATCCGCCTTTGCCACTCGCACCGTAACGAAAGGTTTAAATTCTTATAAATCCCAAAGTTGGCCGAAGTTGGCGCTGAAAATTTTACCACAGTTCCTCTACTACCTACAGTTACATATTAAACCATTGCGACCGTAACGCAACGTAACCCAACCGTTTTATAAACCAACAAAGTCAAAAAATCATACTTATTTCAGCAACGATTTCGAAAATTAATTTCTTCTCTTACTATTGATATTATTTAAAAATGTTTAGTCCATAACAGTGCACATACAGATGACACACTCTTGATGTATTGGGGAATATTTTATTGTAAATCTTATACAGAGTAGAAATGTTTTTTTGTTGGTTGAAAAGTACGATTTTTTCAATCATTAAAAAGTCCAAATTTACTGGTACATACACATTTTAATTTTGAACTAGTTAAAAAAATATATTCTTTCCATTGTTCTACAACTATTCAAGTATTTGAAAACCACGAAAAAATTAGGTTTGGGCTCCTTTCATTTATGAGTTTTTTTCCCAGGTTGGACCACTCTGCGACGTGGGTTGGGTACCAAAAATTTTTTTTTTGTCCTCCCCTTCCTTGCTGTTTAGGCTAAACGGGGTTTCCCGGACCAGGGGAAACGGATGGGGATTAATGGCAAGTATTATTAAATGTTTTCTGGCTCTGGTTTTTTAATTGACTATCTTTAGGTTCATATGTCGGCTGTCATAGGCAACCCGTTTGCTCACTCGGCCATCCCACTGCCCAACCACATACTAAAAAAAATATTTTAGTTTGTTATTTATTAAAATTGCAATGATGGCCCGTTTTTTATGATTATATCCCATCCCCCTCACCCCTTGTTTTGTTAGGAATTTAAAAAACTCTCTTTTTGAGTCCTGTGAGTATATATATATTTTTTTTTAATTCCATAATAAAATATTCTATTTTGATTAAATAATTGAAATTTCACATATCGCTTCTCGACCGGGCATAAATAACCCAAGATGTTTCTTCGCCCCTAAACAACAACATATCGCTTCTTTAATATTGGGTATCTTTTTACATTTAATATCAATTTAGAATTAAACTTCATCAAATCAAAGTTGGATTATTGAGGTTATTAAATTTTAATAATCCATATTATATCGATTAATCGATGTTGGTATCGATTTTGATTTACTTATCTATTCCCACAGTTAATGTCTGAACTCCCTGAGAAGAAAATTTGAGGAGTTAAGATGGTGATGGATAAGCTCTTATCGAATTATTCCCCAATTCACTTCGAGCCATTTTCCTCTTATTTATGTGGTTTTGATGTTGAGATACACCTTTTACCGAACTTTAAAGAAGAAAGAAGTAACATAACTACTATCCTCATTACTCTTTTCTTATTGCATGATTAGAATATTTTGAAATATGAAAATGAGTCTTGGTCAAGAAAAGAGCAATTTTAGTTTTTCCGACATCATTACAGCATTCAAGAATGCTGAAGAAAGGAATTACGTTTTCGTGCTACGATAGAGCAACAATAAGATAGACATTTCTTGTTTGCTCACCAGCTTAAACATAAAAACTGAATTTATAAAATAAATATATCGCACCCGAGAAGGTGGTAACAACTCAAAATATATAAATTTTGAGTTATGCATACCGTCAGATCAGAATGACGAACTATGGTGCCCGAATATAGTCACGACAGTATTAATAGTTCCGATCGCATAACGCGCACCTCACCTTATTATTTTTTGGAGGGGATGATCGTGTTAAGGGAAATAGAAGGCTACTTTGTGTACCACTGGTACTACTGATAATTATATCATCCTAACTCTAATATTGTTTTATTCACGTATTTATTTTACAAATGTATTTGAATCAGTGAAAATCAAACGCCTGTTGGATTATCTACCCTTAAAGAATTGATTTAACGGGGGAATAGTAAAGATCCAAAATCGACGATGGATTTATCTTATATTTTTTTATTCATCATAATAAGTATTTCTCCCTCCTGAGGCATCTTCGCTGGAGCAAGTGGATGAGGCAGGTGAAAATAAGAAAGAATATACAAAAAAACATAGGTCAAAATCAAGCGCGTCCGCAGGGTAATAAAATCAGGGGAGTTGGTCAAGGCGTTCTGACCGTGAAGGCTAAAATATGGCTTCAAATAAAGCTTATTGATTATTAAAAATTAAAATATTTATTTATATTATACTTCATAAATAATTAAATAAACAAAACATTATTTAATTCTTAGTTTTTGTTTCCCATATATTCTATGGGGGCAATTGCCTATCCTCATCCCATGTTCAAAACTCTGTTAAACAGTAAGATTGCAACCTTGACCAAGGCACCTGAGGTCACCTGTGGTGTAGTGGAGAGCATGGCAATCTACTTTACCGAAGGTCCCTAGTAATCCTAGTCCTGTGGTGGCCCTAGGATTTTTAGTGGGAGTAAAAAATCATTGGCTATGCTGTCCCTCGGATATGACGTAAAATGGAGGTCCCGAGCCTGTACGATGTCAGTTACTCGTTAAAGATCTCTATCCTAATTATACCTGGATAGGCAAAATTTAGGAGTTTCAGTGTAGGATCGTCCGATTAGCCTTATTAGCATAAAGGGACGTAAAACAAACAAACAAACCAAGGCACCCGAGTTCTTTGAAATTTCTAAGATCTAAATTCTACAAAGCTACTTCCATTACAATGCTCTCGCTCACGGAAACATAGATGTAGGAAGACCGTGTTTGTGGCGAACAGACTGTGTGGCTGCTACTTGGTAGACTGCTGGGTGATAGGAATTGGAAGGTTTAGAGAACAGGAAAAACTTGAATTTATCGATACTTAAATAGGCCTACTATTAAATTATTGGGAACTGTACGCTGGGAAGCGCCATTTGATAACAATAATAAAAAGTTCCGCATCAATCGAGTACGTGTAGATCAGAACAGTATTATCGTGGTGTAGACAATAACTACGCAATATCATTTATCCTATAGAACATAATTACCATCTACATTTCTTTCATGTAGGCCGAACTTACTCCAGTGTTTTCAATGACACTGATCATTATCTCGTTATCTGTTCACCTATATCGTTCGCATGCAATTCCTCATTCGTGTTGGCAACACTCCTACACAACATTGCATAATAAATCGGCCTTTTTTTGTTGTCTGATTTTTCCGTTTCCTCCTATACTTTACCTTGTTGTTTCTGTTTGCCTTGGTGTTATCTCAGCATCTTACAGGAAAATAAGAGTTTTTGCTATCCATTAATAAATCTAATTACTTATTTATTGTATAAGTATTAATCAATGCAAAATTCAAATCATTTTATAGGATTATCAGATTTTTTTTTTTTTTATAAAATAATTATTTAGGGCAAACTCCCGAGGTAAACAGTGAGTGTGGAGCGAGAGACATGCTTGATTACTTAGTTAACGTTATTTTCGCTCATTATTTCTTAATATTCAATTAATATAAAATATGATATCGATATAATGATTCGATTAATATGACTATCTAGATTAAATACATACAATAACCCATGGCCCGTTCGACAGACCCACAACTAGAAAGATTTAGTCAGTCAAATAGCTATTGTTAATTGTTTTCATTACATATATACACAATATTTTTTAAGTAAACCGATCAGGTAGGGAGGTGGGTTGACCTGTTGTTATAAGATTTATTAGAGCAAATATTACATGTTTCTGCCACGAAGCACCTGTCTAATTTTTTTATCTTTATTTATTTTCATTGTTGTATCTCTGTTTAAATTACATATTAATTTTAATAATAATTATTGTTTTTTGTTACAGGTATTTCAAGATCTTTAAATATTGCTTCAATTTGTAAGTTAATTATTTCGTTCATTTTTTTATTTATTTTCCCACTATCTTTACTACCTTGTCACGTTATCGGTTTCTTTAAAAAACTGAAATAATACGAATTTTAACTCTATTTTCCCCTGACTTGACAGGTTTATTTATCATCTTTATTTTATATACTATATTCAAATTTTACCAATACCAAAAAGCCAAGAACCTACCTATCTTTTTTTTTAAAATTAAAGAGGAACTTTATACACTCCAAAGATTCCACCACGAAATATATTTTTAACTCTTTCTTGTGAATTCTCAGGTTGTTAAGTTATTAGGTAAGGCTAATTAGTTGGGATTAACAATTGTAGAATAACTGTATTACTGATATTGTAATCTTAGAATAACCTCCCCCCTTCATCCATATAACAAGAAGGGGTGAACAAATATAGTACCGTAATGTATTCTAAGTAATCATATTTAATAAATGAATTAAGTATACTTAAATTTATTTTAAATAATTTATTTTTTGAAGAGAAAAGATTTGGCTCCGCCGGGAGTCGAACCCGGGTCTCCTGCGTTACATGCGAGGATGCTAACCGCTACACCACAGAGCTCGGCTCAAGGCAGAGCAAATCCTTCCTCTTCACTGATACCTACTCCCCCTATCTCACAAGTTTTGCGAGTAGTAGCGGGAGGTGGACAAATTGTGAAGAGGAAAGATTTGCTCTGCCTTGAGCCGAGCTCTGTGGTGTAGCGGTTAGCATCCTCGCATGTAACGCAGGAGACCCGGGTTCGACTCCCGGCGGAGCCAAATCTTTTCTCTTCAAAAAATAAATTATTTAAAAATAATTTAAAAATGGTGGTCGGCCACAAATTAAGATTAGATTAATTAAAATAATTTAAAAAATTGACTTAAGTCAATAAAATATCATAAATTGGAAAAAATTTTGTCCACCTCCCGCTACTACTCGCAAAATTTGTGAGATAGGGGGAGTAGGTATCAGTGAAGAGGAAGGATTTGCTCTGCCTTGAGCCGAGCTCTGTGGTGTAGCGGTTAGCATCCTCGCATGTAACGCAGGAGACCCGGGTTCGACTCCCGGCGGAGCCAAATCTTTTCTCTTCAAAAAATAAATTATTTAAAAATAATTTAAAAATGGTGGTCAGCCACAAATTAAGATTAGATTAATTAAAATAATTTAAAAAATTGACTTAAGTCAATAAAATATCATAAATTGGAAAAAATTTTGTCCACCTCCCGCTACTACTCGCAAAATTTGTGAGATAGGGGGAGTAGGTATCAGTGAAGAGGAAGGATTTGCTCTGCCTTGAGCCGAGCTCTGTGGTGTAGCGGTTAGCATCCTCGCATGTAACGCAGGAGACCCGGGTTCGACTCCCGGCGGAGCCAAATCTTTTCTCTTCAAAAAATAAATTATTTAAAAATAATTTAAAAATGGTGGTCAGCCACAAATTAAGATTAGATTAATTAAAAACTTTATTTTAGAAATCACTGATATTTTGGTCTGTTCGCGCTATTCCTTTTTTTTCTAAAAAGTGGCCCCTTTGACTATGTTATCTAGATACCCTCTTAAGACTAGATTTGCAGGATATATGCAATTAATTTAGCTGTTTGGTGCATTCCCTTGTGACGAATCGTGCTTGATTATCTCTTAAGTTAATCTTTTTTATTCCATCGTGACATCTTAAATTGTAAGGGACAGATAAAAAAAGAGGAGGACCTTTATACCGACGTTGTTACATCGGTATTTGGGACGTGAACACCTGCTGCCTTGATCCTCGGATGATGAGCCGCTGCAACGAAATATGATTGATTACTCTTAATTATATCTGATAGCGTTAGTTACCTTCGTTCACACTAGAGCTAATCTAACTATAAATAAAGTGGAATTAGATCGCCGTACAAGGGTTTTTGGTACTGTTCTCCTAACCCACCGCCACTAGTAACATTTCTTAACCTAACTAATCGAAATTAAAGCCCCGAAGGGCTTATCTTTTCACTTGCTGGATAACCTGTGATGATTGTTCTTCATTTAGATAAGCAAACCGTTCCTGTAAACACACTTCCCAAGAACGATCCTAGGTAAACAGAATCTCGCACAACACTTTATGTGTAATAGAAAAATTGTCAATTTTTTTTTTGTTATTTTGTTCATATAAGCCGTCACCACTACTGAGGTAATGACTGATACAAATAATTCCAAGAGATTAAAATAATCCTTTGAAGAAAACATGTGGTGTTTACTTGAAGAGCATATTATTTACCTTTGAACACATACGGCCGAGTACGGGAATGAAACTAATACCAATTTTTCTCCAATAGTAGTAATTTTATTTAAAATATGTCAGAGAACCTAGTTCGACGGAGCTTTTTTTAACAGTTCAAATGAAAACACGATAAGTTAGATCTTTCAGGCAGCAAATGTAAAAATCCTTCGCTGTCACTGTTATGCTAAATTTATCAAAATAAAACCCCTAATGGAACCAGTATATATATATAATGATGTTCAAGAGGTTTTGCGAGTAATCGGATAAAAAGTTAGTTTAAAAAAAAATCATCTCTACAGAACAATAAAACCGTGATTTTCACAGCATATAAGAAAAGTACTACTTCAATGACGTATATACGTCAGGACTTTGAGATATTAGGAAAAATCGTTTCACAAAACTGTACTACAGATAGTAAGGTATTGAAAAATTATTAAAATATTACTCCAGAAATATGTTCATTTTTAGGGTTTTTTCCCCTAATGCACCACTGTGCGGCGGCGGTTCGAATCTGCCCTGGGAAGGTTGACTTTTATTTCGTGGAGGCCCCACGGAATAAATCTTGACCTTCCCACCATGGTTAGAATAGGTTGGTTATACCTCTAGAGTAACCCCCCGTATGCCAGGTAGGGATACCAAACAAAAAAAAAAAATAAAAAAAAAAAAAAAAAGGAATTGATTATTCACTGACATGTGCGAATAAAATCATTCTGGAAGGACGGGACCAATGTCCCTGCCAAAGAACAATTATGTGTTTTGTTTATTTATTGTTTTTTACGTTTTCCCATTTACTGAAAAAAATCAAGTTTATTTATTTATTTACAGCTTAGCCGCTACCCCTAATAGACATTGGCTTTAATTTTTCCATATAAATATAAATATCCCTTAATTTTTCCTTATATAAAAAGGAATTTTCAATTTTACTTTATTTGGCATGTATTGTAATTTTAATTGCCTAATAGTTCTCAAATTCTCCGAGACGAAAACCCAAGAGAGGGTAGCGATACTTGAGCAAGCGAGCAATAGAACACGTTTTACCATTCAAGATTGGAAGAGTAATAAATAAATGTAAACGACCCGTGAAAGACACGAAGGTAATATTGGCAATAAGAGAAAGGTCATGTTGAGAAGATGGGAAGGAGCAGGTGAAGGATAGGTCCTGGAATTCGTGGACAATTGAATGTCAGAAGTGAACCTTGCATATGGAACTCTGTGGATGAGCTAGCTCTTGCCATTGGCTAAGTCTGTAGCAATTACTGTGGGTAGGAATTACTAAGAACATCAAGGGGAACAGCTATGTTAAGGTCTCCAATAAACCAAACTGGATGAGGTAATTGGTTCTATATACCTAATAATTCTTGAGAGTCCATTGGTCGATCATATAGAAGATAAAGATTACAAACCGAGGAAGTAAAAACGAAGTGAATAATAACTGCTCTAACCTGAATATCTGAGTTGATTGCGATTAGAGTGAGAGATAAAGATTACAAATAAAAAGTAAATCCTATGATAGTAAGTAGATAGTAACAGCTACAACTTAAAGATGCGGGTATATTGCGATTTCATGTGAATATACCGAATTGTGAACAGCGATTAGAACTCCATGGCAATGATGATTAGGATTATGACAATATTTTCGGTAGTTTAAAAAAAAAAAATATATTGTAATGTTTTGTGAGGTGGAAGATGAGTCTCTTAAGGCTATAAACTATCGTTTATTATTATTTTTAAATCATTGAAGTGCGTTTTAACCCGTTACAATTCCATTGATTTACGGTCATTTGATAGAAAAAGGGAGAAGTGAGATAAAAGGGATGAAGAAGTAAGGAAAAACAAAACAAATAAATAAAATTGTTTATTTAATTTAGCGGATCCTGATTCGTTCTAAGAACCTGAGTAAAAAAATCGGAAATATACAGTTAGCGAAAAAATAAAATTTATGAAAAGTTTGTTGTATGTGCCTTACGAAACCGTGATTCCACTATTAAAATGATTCATAATTTTGAGGAAGTTGGGTATAATTTAATACTTCAGTTTTATTATAATAATACTAATTTTAAAAACCTTCATTCTGTTATTAAAACTTTTGAATAATCTAGAGAGAGTAGGAAACGATTTATTCCTTATAATTTTAATTTATAAATAAAGCTGTTAAGCTGAAAGGTAATTATGAATACTAATTGTGTTTTTTATGTCTATATATTGATTATAACTTTCACTTTTTTATTTGACGATCATGCTCTTTTCCTTTTCACCTCCTTTCGTATTTAGTCCAGGCTGCCATCCATTTTGGCTGCTCATGTGAAGATTCGACTTCTTCCACGCATGTTTAAAAAGGCCGCCGTCACTCCTCCGCTCGACAAAGAAATGAGACGATTGCATCTTCTTCACAGGGTACCACTCTCTCCGTGTCGGATCAGATTTACTTAAAACGGATCATCCCTTTTATCCTTTACTAACTCTTTTACTTTATTTAAAAAAAAATATATATATACATACTTTTATATATAATATAAAGAAAAAAAAAGAAATACTTTTATTATAAACATGATATATATAAATATATATATAGGGGAGAGCGGGGTTGGTTGGCAAGAGTTTTCACTTTTTTGATTGTTGACTCCTTTCTGTTAATATAATCCCTATGGGGCTGATACCACTGCAAACTCCAAGTATTAGAGTACTTCAAGTATTTTTTTCACAACATAATATTTAATACTAAGATCATAGAAAATTGAAGAATTCGTCAATCCAGAGTATGCCAATCAACCCCCTATGTGGGTCATTCAAAATTATTATACCATTCAAGTACTGCCTGACACATATCATTGTTCTTAAAAGCTGCACTATGATGGTATAATAATTTTGAATCGATTTTAACAACAGAATGAAAAAATCTGGCGCAACACACAACTTTCACTTACCAACTTACTTAGATTAGAAATTAATGCGTTGTTGTGGTCCCCTTCGTTAGACCAATTTTGATGAAATGTTAGCTATCACATCTTTGGCATATAAATACATCAAATACCCAGTTTGATCAAAATAGTTAAAGCCGTTTTTGAATAAAAAAAAAAAACACTTGAAAATGATACAAAATTTATTAAGTAAAGTCCCCCCCTCCGGTTGGTCAATTTTGGTGAAATGTTGGCTATCACATCTTTGGCTTATGCATACATCAAATACCCAGTTTGATCAAAATCGTGAAAGCCTTCTTTGAGTAAATAAAAAAAACACTTGAAAATGTTACAAAATTTATTAAGTAAAGTCCCCCCTCCGGTTAATCAATTTTGATGAAATGTTGGCTATCACATCTTTGGCATATACATACATCAAATACCCTGTTTGATCAAAATCTTTAAAGCCGTTTTTGAGTAAATAAAAAAAACACGTGAAAATGATACAAAATTTATTAAGTAAAGTCCCCCCTCCGGTTGGTCAATTTTGGTGAAATGTTGGCTATCACATCTTTGGCTTATGCATACATCAAATACCCAGTTTGATCAAAATCGTTAAAGCCTTTTTTGAGTAAATAAAAAAAACACGTGAAAATGTTACAAAATTTATTAAGTAAAGTCCCCCCTCCGGTTAATCAATTTTGATGAAATTTTTACAGTCATATCTCGGGCATATACATAGATCAAATACTCAGTTTAATCAAAATCGTTAGAGCCGTTTTTGAGAAAATCGAAAAAAACCTAAAAAGTTATTAAGTAAATTACCCCCTCCCTTTAAGTAATTTTGATGAAATTTATGCTGTCACATCGCGGGCATATACTTACACTAAATACCCAATTTCAGGATCGCACGGTTTATAGTTTTTGAGCTAGTCTGTTCACACACAGACACACACACACACACACACACACACACACTCACACACACACACACACACAGACCATTTCGTGGGACTTGGTCATTTCGACTTAGGGGACCCCAAAACGTGTATTTCCGTTGAAAACCGGAAGTCGAAATTTTTCACGATCGCAATACTTCCACTTACTATATATTTCATATATAGGTAAGTGAAAGTAAAAGAAGAAGATAAAAGTTTAGACTGTCGTCACTTTTTGCATAAGAAAAATTGCTCTCATCTTCCTCGCTGGAACTAAAGACAATTGGTAGTTTCACACTTGATTATGTTTACCTTGCTTTTTTGAATTGCTACTGCGCCAAAAAAAAAATTTAAGAGAGCCAACTAACCCCACAGGGGAGAACAATCAAACAAGAAACTGGTTAGTCGAAATGTTAGGTTTTTCAAAGGATTTTGGGGCTATGTGAACAGAATCGGAGTCAAGTGTTTTTCCATGCCTTTAAACCAACTTTACTGAAAATATAAAAATTTACTTACATGTTGTAAAATCAATCAATGAAGCAGACTCTTATCTACACTGTCAGCATCGGATTGAAAACTCAGGACAAGACTCCCGAGGTCGAGCGGGTCACATGGTACAATGGTGGGGCGTTCACAACAGATATGACGGAAACTATAAGCCAATGGCCAACCTACCCCCTGTGCCAACCAACCAATATATTTATATTTATATTTTTTTTTTTCTGTTAGCTTTACTCTAGAGAGCTTCGAGGTTGTGCTATGTGGATGAAGATTGGTGTAGGAATTGAGCTTATAGTAGTCTTTGAGGAGTATGTTTCGTGTGTCAGCTTTATTATAGTTCGGCTACTTATGCTTTTTTTTTTAATTATTATTTTCTACTGTGTTTGATTCATTGAATTTTTTGTGCATGGCCATTTAAACAAGTTCGTACTGACTTATATTCAACGTAGGTACATCGATACGCCTCTAATATCTGGAAACGACCACTCCGAGCACCTGTTCTCGAAACATTTAGAGTTTACGAAATCAAACAGACAATTTCCTATCCTACCATTATCTATAATCATTGCTACTTGGGCTTGTTTGAACCCCCCTTTATTACAGCTAATCATATTTCGCTAACACCAAGCTCCATTACTTGTTGAAATCCTTACTAATCTGTATATTACATTATGACTGCGTGGGCCCGTCCGAAACCCATTAAATTCATTACTTCCTATGTTTGTACCGTTTTGCACAACGCTGTCGTAAGTTATCGTTTTTATAACATTAGTTCTTGGTCGTTAGAAGCTGTTAGACATCAATCATTTCTTGGTTAATCATAGATATAATGGTGTCCATAACAAGCCTTACCGCCATCTGTAAATCTCGGTAGAACGTGATATTTCAAATCAATTTGTCGAGATTTCATATTAGAAAATTATAGTTGACCTTGTACTCATTGACAGTTCATCTTATGTTGATTAAAACTTAAATTATTACTTCCTCTATACTCAGCTTTAATGGTGCCTTTACACTTACCTCAGCCTCGAAATAAATAAAAAACGAACTCGAACAGGTACGTAATATGTTCGCCTATGTGTTCGGGAATTGCGGTATTATCCCTTTGGAGTTAGTTAATATAAGCTTCTAGACCTTCTCTTAGTATTTTTCGTACGTTGCTTTTATCCTTAACACATTCAACGCCAACGCCATATTCTCTAGCTGAACCAGGTGGCCAGAGGGTTTTGGGACATCATTGAGCCGGTACAGCCTCAGGCTGTAATCGGCCACCAGAGTCGCCAAAGAGTTTGTTAACCCGCAACGTACCAGTTTAAAGGGCTGTTAGCTTTCATTTCGTTATTTTTTTTTTTTTATGTTCCATATTACTGTTATAAAAAAAAAAAAAAATAAAAAAAATAAATAAATAAAAAAAGTGAAGAGTAGTTCCTTTGAAAGTTAAACTAATTGTGGGTATGGGAATTTTCATTTAAAAAAATCATCATCAAATTACTGTAACACATCATTATTTTTTTCTTTATAAATTTTATTTTTAAAAACACATGTATAATAAAAAACTATAAAAAATAAAAATAATAATATATAACAAATAAAAATAAATAATACAAATAATAATAAGGGATTACAATTATAATACATAGAGAAATTGCATTCTTACACCTAATTATTTTAAACTAACTATAATTACACTATTTATAATTTTTTTGTGACAAGAAATCACTCAAATTTATATATACATAACGAAAAAAAATTAATAACTAATATATATATACAATATTAAAAAAAATAATATATACAATAAAAAATATATACATATATATAACACAAATTTAATTGTCGTATGAAATTCCCGGAAGCAAGGGTCAATGCATAGACCGGGTTGCCTTCACAATCGGGACAAATCGCAACGGTAGTTACCCGACGATTTTTGGCATAACATACCCTGCAATTCTTTTGCTTTCGTTTACCAGATGTACCTGATTATACATTTTCAATTACATTAAATTAAATTAAAAATAAACCACTTAAATTAACAAAAATTCATGGAAAACTTCATGGAAAAAACAAAAACGCCGAAATGACTATCATGGACCAGTGCAAGTGGCTGACTAACAAAAGTAAACACTTTCCTACCTGGCCATCGCTTTTAAGTGGAAAAGGTAAAATATACCTGATTACAGCCCTGGGCTGTAATCGGCCACCTGGGCTCGACCCCCGGTACAGCTCAGGGCTGTGACCGGCGTTGAATGTGTTAATAAGGTAGAGCAAAAATCAGAACAGCCGCTAGTCCAAAGTCGGCCGTCGTTGTAATGAAAATTATTGTATTAAGGTGGATAGGTGCGGGCAGACATCATCGTTCGCTCAACTTCACGTTCATGTGATATAGCTGTTCGTGGTAGGGCAAGGTTCGGATGGATTACCTGTTGTAGGGTGAGGTTCGCTCAGTGTAAAGGCACCATAACGGTCGTTGCAGCACTCATTCATAACTAGAAAGCAGAATGTAGAGCCTTAAATTATTATAATGTTATAGCGGTCGACTTATTTATAAATTAAATCTGGTACTCTCCAATTCTTAATGGATATATATTTCTGCATTAAGAAAGTAACTTCCTTTTTTTAAGTAACTTCCTTAAAAAAACAAGCAAACGGTTTGGCATAAAGTCATTTCTTATTTTAAGGCGTAATGAGAGACACTTTTTTACTTTCACTTACCTATATATGAAATATATAGTAAGGGGAAGTATTGCGATCGTGAAAAATTTCTACTTCCGGTTTTCAACGGAAATACACGTTTTGGGGTCCCCTGAGTCGAAATAACCAAGTCCCGCGAAATGGTCTGTGTGTGTGAACAGACTAGCTCAAAAACTATAAACCGTACGAACCTGAAATTGGGTATTTAGTGTAGGTATATGCCCGCGATGTGACAGCAAAAATTTTATCAAAATTGCTCAAAGGGAGGGGGTTCTTTATTTAATAACTTTTTACGTTTTTTTCGATTTTCTCAAAAACGGCTCTAAAGATTTTGATTATGAGTATTTGATGTATTAATATGCCCGAGATATGACTGTAAAAATTTCATCAAAGTTCATCAACCGGAGTGGGTACTTTACTTAATAAATTTTATATCATTTTCGTGTGTTTTTTTTATTCACTCGAAAACAGCTTTAATGATTTTGATCAAATATATTTGGGTATTTGATGTATGTATATGCCAAAGATGTGATAGCCAACATTTCGTCAAAATTGATCAACCGGAGTGGGGACTTTATTTCTTAACTTTTTACCAATTTTTACCTTTTTTTTCGATTATCTCAAAAACGACTTTAACGATTTTCATCAAATTCGTCGTGTTTAATGAAAATTAGGTGTACTTTAATATCAGGTAAGCTTTATTATTATTAAAATGTTCTGAGTGGGCTTAAATGGGTAAGGGGCCTTTTTTGTTTTCGATCAATTTCTAATTTAAGTAAATTGGTAAGTGAAAGTTGTGTGTTGCGCACGCACCAGATTTGTTCTCAATATATACAAAAACAAAGATACTTTACAGGAAAACAAAAAAGGCCCCTTCCCCATTTAAGCCCCCTAAGAACATTTTAATAATTATTTAAGCTTACCTGTTATTAAAGAAGACTTGTTGTACATTAAACATGACGAATTTGATCAAAATCATTAAAGCCGTTTTTGAGAAAATCGAAAAAAAAGGTAAAAATTGGAAAAAAGTTCTGAAATAAAGTGCCCCCTCCGTTTGATCAATTTTCATTAAATGTTTGCTGTCACATCGCGGGTATACACCTACATCAAATACCCAGTTTTATCAAAATCGGTTCGCCGTTTATGAGAAAATCGAAGAAAATATAAGTTATGAGTTGAACTGAAATTTTTGCCATCACAACGCGGACATATACATACACTAAATACTCAATCTCAGGTTCGCACGTTTTATAGTTTTTGAGCTATTCTGTTCACACACAGACCAATTCGGGGGACTTTGTTATTTGGACTCTAAGGGAAACCAAAACGTGTATTTCCACTGAAAACAGGAAGTCGAAATTTTTCACGATCGCAATACTTTCCCTTACTACATATTTCATATATAAATGAGTAAGCGAAATGAATGAGTAAGTGAAAGTAAAAAGTAGTGGATGAATTAACTTTACACGTTAAATTGTGTAAATTAAAAAGTATCAATATATTTTTTTAATCCTTTGTTAATTCAATTTTTAAATTCGAAGTAAGCCCTTATGTTATCAGACGTTTTCTCTTTATCACTTATGTTCGCTGAAATGATTTTGTTTACCTCCCTTCTAGGATCAAGAAAAATAAGAAAGGTCATTAATATACGAAAAAAAGGTTACACATTCGCGAGGGCCTTATTTCGGCATTCCGCTTTGACCTTTATTTTTCTGTTTTATAAATATTTACTTCTTTTTTGTTTCACTGTATACGGGTTCTTCTCACAAAAACAAAAAATGAAAGGAAGAACTGCCCCACTACCCCTAGCCGACAACACCATAAAGTTCAAGGAGATGGGGATAAATCACGCCTTGAGGTCTGCCCGATAGGTCCTCGGCATTCTGGATATCCATTCACTGGGGAATCTTCGTCTGCCCTTTTGAACTCCCGCGTATCCTCTAAAGGATGTACTGACGAAACTGTGTCATTGGAGGGTTCCTGGCAAACGGAAGGGCGATTAAGCATAATAGGCCTCGCCAAGTAACTAATAAAAAGGAATTTTGTTTTATTAAAGCTTTACCTACTCTAATATGATTTTATAAAATTTAATCATTTTTTTTTTTAATTTTTGCAACAGAAAATTAAACATTCCTTGTAGCTATTTTCTTTAAAATGGGTAGAAATCCTGCTTACTTCTTTTATTACAATGAATACTAGACAACCTGTGGCACTGCACTAGTAAGCGACCAGATTGTGTATAGTGAGTTGAGATTGTATATAATTATTACATAGTATTTTATATTTCGGCATTCAAGCCATTTTAAAGCTAAGATTTCCGAAAACTCAATTTATCTTGACAATATACATTTCAACTAAAAACAATTAGAAAATTTACTATTGCACACCCATTTGTTAACAGATTTGTAACAGATATCATATTGTGTTTAACAAGGGCATTTAGCCTTTTTAAATGCAACTAACTTAGTTACAGTTGGGTGTGCTTACTGTAAATTATTTAATTGTTTTTAGCTTAAATTTATATTTTTAGTATTAATTGAAATTTGTTTTTGAGAATTATCAGCGTGAAAAAAAAATGGCTTGATTGCCAATACTTTGGACATAAATATAAATGGGTGAGGCTACAATTAAGGATTCTGTAAATATTTAAATACAATCTGTGGTTTCAAATAAAAAGAAAATTTTTCATAGAATACTATGTTTCCATATATTTTTTTTTCTTTGATTTATGTTTTCTAAAGTTTCGAACTACGTTGAACACGAAAATTAAGAATTTGAGTCATGGAAAAACAAAAATAAGTATTGTTCAAGAGTTTATCAGTCGTTTTGAATCTTGATTGTTTCTCTGTTACAGCCTTTTTTTTCTGTTTTTTTTTTTTTTTTTTTTTTTTTTTTTTTTTATATAGCTTTGTTAGATGTTAGCAACACAGTTTTTTTTTTTTTTTTTATGATTATACATTTTTCATTTTATTAAATCTTTATAGATATTATCCCGTTCAAAAAGCTAGTATACGTTTAAATCAAAATTGATTCTAAACCATGGTCATAATAATAAAACTTTAAGTCTTGATTAAACTTAGGAAACATGTTTATCTAATCTACTCAATTAATTCTACAGAGTTTTAATTAAGCTAGCAATTATTTGTTATATAAAGTTTAATATGAGAGGTATTATACAAGGTTTTTTTTTAAAACAGTTAACGACTTGATAGCAATAATTCGTGGTGTATTGCGAATTATTTTGTCTTTCTCTTGAGACTCTATTAATGATATTAATACGAGATTTTTAGGTTTGACATTTTATAAAAAAGAAAATTTTATGCGCTGTTTGGTGTAAATAATCTGCAGTAATCGTACCGTTTAGAACAGGTGTTGGGACCGCAAAACCGCTTAATGTAAAACCCGAAATAACTAGCACACACCTCTAAGGTCATATTCGATTTTTTCGATCATGCATTGCACATTTTATCAGACATAGCTCTGATGTTTTCTTGCCCATTATTTTAAATTACTAGGTATTTTAGTGTCATGGATAATTGGCAATTAGTTTGTACTAAAAAAGTTGGTTTTCAGTTTTGGTTAAAAATGTCATAAAAGTTTCGTTGTATTAAAATTCATCCTGGATTATGCCATCTGAATATACCTTTCCCAATTATTTGCTGTAAGCTTCATGTTTACAAATACGTATTTAATTGCTATTCCTATCCCACTCCTTTGGTATGTTAATTTATTTCGTTTTTTAATTTCTGGTTGGATGATTTTTTTAAGTAAGCAAAAACAATTGTCTGCTCATTTTAGGCCTCGATTTAATTAAATAAAAAAACTTAAAGCGGAGGTATTTATTTATATCAAAAATATTACTTATAAGACATTCAGTTCTTGAGACTATATTATTCAACAGGATATCAAGAAGGGGACCAAATTAGTCCCAACAATACATTTTTTATTTATAAGACGTTTCGGCTCTTTTGAGCCATCTACAGTTCTAAAACATTTAACAATACAATTAATCAATCAAAAACATTTTTGAATACAATCATTTAAGATCTGTATTAATATATATACAGACCAGCAAAACAGGGCAGATACAGCTCTCAACCAATGTTCCCCAAAACACTCAGGGTGAGCAAAGTCCAATTCATTATAGTACACCCTCCAGCAAAGGCCTATTATTTAGAAGACCCAAAACTATATTATGTACAGCAGCTGTATACTTCTAATTAAAATTAATGACCCATGCAATCAATATAAACTTAAGTATTAATTTTTCTTAATATTTCCCCATATTGTATACTGAAACCTTTTTCTATGTATATAGAGAAATTTTCTATCTCATCATCCACGACATATCAAGATAAATCTGCTAAACACTACCATGTCCAGGGCAATGAGATTGACGGATGCACAATATATGCAAAAGATAAAAACTAAAATCTTTGAGTGTTTTGGGTGTCTTGGGGTACATTGGTTGAGAGTTGTATCTGCCCTGTGTGATTTCAAATGATTTGTCTGCCTGTTTGCTGGTCTGTGTATATATTAATACAGATCTTAAATGATTGTATTCAAAAATGTTTTTGATTGATTAATTGTATTGTTAAATGTTTTAGAACTGAAGATGGCTCAAAAGAGCCGAAACGTCTTATAAATAAAAAATCTGGTGCGTGCGCGCAACACACAACTTTCACTTACCAACTTACTTAGATAAGAAATTGACGTGTTTTGTTAGATATCATTTCCCAAAATCACACATTTTTCTACATTCATATCTTATTTTTATTAATCGTTAAAGCCGTTTTTGAGTAAATAAAAAACCCCGTGAAAATGATACAAAATTTATTAAGTAAAGTCCCCCCTTCGGTTGATCAATTTTGATGAAATGTTGGCTATCACATATTTGGCATATACATACATCAAATACCCAGTTTGGTCACAATCGTGAAAGCCGTTTTTGAGTAAATAAAAAAAGCACGTAAAAATGATACAAAATTTATTATTATTTATCTTAGTATCCACCTGGACTCAGTAGCCCTGATGAAGATCCACAAGCTGGATCGAAACGTTGGCTTACCATTATAAATATCATTGTAAACTGAAAATCCTGACCATTATTTAACCTATCGTAATTGAAGAACAGTTGACCATCTCTCATCTCTACAAAATTTATTAAGTAAAGTTCCCCCTCCGGTTAATCAATTTTGATGAAATTTTTACAGTCATATCTCGGGCATATAAATAGATGAAATACTCAGTTTAATCAAAATCGTTAGAGCCGTTTTTGAGAAAATCGAAAAAAACCTAAAAAGTTATTAAATAAAGTACAGCAATTTTGATGAAATTTTTGCTGTCACATCGCGGGCATATACCTACACTAAATACCCAATTTCAGGTTCGCACGGTTTATAGTTCTTGAGCTAGTCTGTTCACATACACACACACACACACACACACACACACACACACACACACACACACACACACACACACACACACACACGCACACATAGACACACACACAGACCATTTCGCGGGACTTGGTCATTTCGACTCAGGGGACCCCAAAACGTGTATTTCCGTTGAAAACCGGAAGTCGAAATTTTTCACGATCGCAATACTTCCACTTACTATATATTACATATATAGGTAAGTGAAAGTAAAAAATGTATTGTTGAGACTAATTTGGTCCCCTTCATGATATCCTGTTGATCAAAAATATTGTTTACTTTTATTGTGTTGCAGCGAAAGATGAAAGAAATGTCAAAACTTAGCCAAAAATACCAGTTCCTGCCCTTTTGTCAGGATTTATATATCCTTTATACCTTCTGGCTGGTTTGTCAAAAAAGGGATATGCTGTTCAAATTTAACCTCTTATATACTGTATTTAAATGGTTGTCACCTGTAGCATTGTGTTTAGCATGGCAACCTACAATACTAAAGGTCGCAGGTTCGCGCCCAGCGGTGGCTCTAGGATTTTTTAATGGGAGTAAAAAATCCTTAGCCATCCCGTCCCTCGGATAGGACGTAAAATGGAGGTCCCGAGCCTGTACGATGTCAGGTACTCTTTAAAGATCCCTATTCTAATTATACCTGGATTATTATTATTAGGAATCCCACTGTAGTATCGTCCGATTAGCCTTAGTGGCATTAAGTGACGTTAAACAAACAAACTGTATTTAAATCATCGTGTTATGTTATTAATGCAAATCTACATAGTATATCTAGCATTGTTTGCAAGCATTAACTATTTCATAGTTTTATTGATAGCTTCCTTAAGGGGAGCCTATAAGAGTCTAGTTTACTGCTATCTGTCTTGTGATTGCTTTTCAAATTGATACGGCGAGATAATTCAATCGAATCTCAAATTTCTCCTTTGTGTTCGTCAGCTCTTTCATTATGCAACACCGTAAATGAATAAACCATTGTCAACTAGATGGAACTTCGAGTATCCTAATTAGACTGATATTATCGAACAATCGTAAGGTTTTTAGCTCCGGTGATATATGGGGTTCGAAATCATTTCATCCCTATAGCAGCTTAGCAGTCTCCCATGTTGCGTAACACCTGTAAAAAGGCTCTTGTAACGATTAAAACTCGATTAGACCAGATCGACTTTCATTTTCTTCAGTGGCAGGAAGTCGAGTCGCCTTCGCCTCGACTTCTGGAAGTGAAGAGAACGTGTTGTTGAACCTGGCGAGGAGGAATGGTAACGGTCTTTCCGCCCACAGGAACACTACAACTTATAACTTTTGAGGTTGCACATCAATGGAGCAGAAGTAATTGATTGTGGTTTTGTATTTTGGAGGTATCGAATGCTCCAACCTTTGAACATCTTGTCGGGTACAGAAATCTTACGTAGTCTCTGAAGTCCATCATAAGTTTATAGCATACTAAGGTAGTTTATAGCAGACTAAAATAATATCATATTTGAGTCTACCGAAAAAAATAATTATTTTTTTTGGTACCTACAATATTATAACTGATTTTAACTATGTTTTGGGGCGCTGATTCCAATAATGCAATCAGATTTTTTCTATCAGCTCTACTTTTCTAGCTTCAGCATATGTTAACAGTAGTTTTATTTAAATTTCAATATTTATGATAGATATATATAACACAACTTGAAATAAATGTGTAAATGAATTATTTTAGCACGTTTTTCTCCTTATTTTAGAATATTAAGCTATTAGCTAGCTGTATATAATTGTTTGTAAGAATTAAAAAAATAATAACATCTAGTATGAACTATTAACAACACGTTTTAGAATGATTTTACCCACCGCCAAATCATTTCAATTACTTTTTGTTATGGTATAATTTTGAAATGCTCAACTGGATCATGGGATACCCACGTGATGGCGAATTACTGCCGGAACCCAAAACGAGACTGTTTGAAGAAATACTCAAGAAAGTCACGCAGAATAAGCTTCCGAAGTATGAAATAGAGTCTCTTTGACATTTAATTGCTTTAGTTACAAAGTGATTATGTAAATAATGCGTGTGTTTATATGGTTTTAATTGATTTAAAATGTTTTATGTAAAGAATTTTAATACACCTTAATTTTAAAATACCTTTGTTTTTTCCACCTGCTATTTACATGCATATGTATTCGAGTATTTATGTTTTAAGAGGTAAGTCAAGCCATTTATGCATCTCAACAACTAGAGCTTACAGAGGAAAACTAATGGCAAATTTGGATTCAGCGCACAAATTTTACTCATAATCATCTATAAAACTCTCGGCACCAACACCACTGTAGACCTGTGTAATTTATTACTTCATTCGAATTGCAGTAACAAGAATTCGATTTCTATGTATCCAGGATTGATTTTGATATACTGAAGTGTATTGTTAGGCATTATTAGATATCCTTTTTTCTTTTTTTTTTTTTTATTGTGATACCTGTTTGTATAAATCCGTGGATCATTAATTTTATAGCATGTATTCAACTAAAAACATAACGTTGAGCAAGTGTGGAAGTTATGTATTTATATTCAAATAATATATACATACGAGTATATATATTACATATGTTTACATGCATGCAATATGATTATTATAATCTAAAGTAAATTACAATATTTATACCTGATATGTATATGTTCTCTGAGCACAGACTGTTTTAGGAGGGGGATTTTAAGTACTAAGGCAATAACGCACTAGTTTTGAATTACATTCTTGGCCTACTAAAGCGAATGGACCATTGCCTTGTTCACGTCGCTATATAATCTGAATATTACATTACAGATATAATGCCCTAGTCTTACAATATTAATTACTATAACGATTCACTTAAGTATACATCAATACAATAATTTGACTATAACTCTATTTTATTTATCTGTGCCCCACTTAACACATAATTAATTTAAATAATCAAATATAGCCATAATTGCCAGTTAATAATGTATCATGTCTTATCAATATCATATCCCCCTTATATGATATTCACTATATATAGCCGTTATTAAGCACAAAATGTAATGTATCATTAGCTTCATCTTCCCGGGCGCTCTCATGTTTTATCTGTTGTTCAGTTTTGAAGTGAATATATCCCACTTACCGGTGACAGTACCTCCTTGGCGTTTCCTGTTCTAGGTCCTTAGAGCAAAATAAAATCTTGCTATATCTTACGGCTCCTTGCTCTATTTTCCCCTATCCGTACTCTATAAGATCCCATCTCACGAGGATCTTTTTACTTGTCATAATTCGTCCTTTTATAACCGTCCGTATCTTTAAGGCAGATCTATTCCTTCATTTAGTCAATCAAAATAATCAAAGTACTTAATCGGTGTTAGTGGTATTAATTTAAAAGACAGCATTCACCAATGTATATATGAAATTTTCTGATAAATATACACTTTATCAAAATATTGTGATTATTATGTGAGTACATTTGAACTAGTATAAAATTATCATTTCATTTCATGATAGTTAATTAACAAATTGTGTGTGATCTATTAAGATTGAGGGGATAATCCAATTGCTAATGAAAGAACACTACTTTTACTTCAGTAATAAATTAAACATATCTTGGCTTTTGGTTCACTATTTAGCATTTTCGGTCAGGCAAAAGATCTGGCGAAAACCGAAAGTTGCATAGCCAGCCTGGATCGTCATTTTCTACCTTAGTAACGCAACATCATACCTACTCAGAGGGATGCTGTAGCGATTATTTTAAGAATCAGATCATGACCACGCTCTGGGATGATCTCGCTATTTTCCATGACTCATCGCTGAGGGTAATAGCCTAGTGGAGAAAGGGGGTGATTTAAATCGCGTGTGTGAGGTGTGAAAAACTGTATAATTTCACTAATGCCATTAGTCAACCTAAATATAAATCCTGTAGGTTCATCTGAATATGAAACGAAGTACTCTGAAAAGATTACTACTGCTTCATTGAAAACTTAATTTCATTGAAACAGTATCTCTAAAAAACCTAGGCATGCCTTGGCACAGTTTTAATTGGTGCGTGCCTATAATTTATGACATTATTTATTGAATTGTTGCGCTTCCTGCAGGACAGGTTTTGTTGGAAGAAAAATTGTGTTTTTTTCTCTGAATTTTATTTGTTCCAGAGATTAATTTATCATATTCTTTAGCAGGACACACGCCGAACTTGATTCATTAGTCATTCTATTTCTTTAAATTTTTTTCTCTCTATTCATTCATAAGCTTACGTAGAGGAGAAGATATATAAAATAAAAGTTTCATGATTATCTTTCTAAGTTCGCAATATTTCTCTCCAATATTTTGAAAAACGTTGAATAAACGATCTTTTTAAATTACTTCCATGTCGTTTCTTAAATATTTTTTGAAATCTTATTTTGTTTTCTCGTGCGAAAAATATTTAATGTTTCTGCAAATCCTCGAATTCACTAAATCTTGAAGAAAATTCTTTCATTAACAACATAACAATAGATTTTTATTTTTTTAAATTTGACTAGATCAAGTTTTTTATACCATTATAAATCTGGTAATAATTTTTATCGTATTTAAACAATATTTATACGTATTGAGAAATATATATAAATTTAATAACGTATCGTCTCAGGTGCAAGAAAATGTTGGTAGGTATCCCCTCTGGCACACGTCGACACCCCTGCCCTAGCACATAAAAAATTATGTTTATGGAAGGAAGATCCACTTTATTATTTAATTGTTTTAATACATTAAATCATGTCATTGATGAGTACATTCCTAAGATTTTACTCAATTAAAATTAAAATAAAAAATAAAAAACAAGTTAATAAAGCAATTAAGTTGCTAGTGCCTGTATCTGTTATGACATTTTCGTTTTATTTATTCTTTCATTGTTCATAATGGCAAAAAATAAACGGATAAAATTATTAGATAAACAGTGATTCAATTTAGTTAAAAATCAAACATTTAAAAAAATAAAAAAAATAGAAGTGCTTCTGGTTCTTCAAGCATTGCCAAAATTGAGGTTACGCATTTTATCAACTTAAGGCTATCGTTTACAAGTAAATCTCCCTGCATTATGTTTTGTTATCCCAAAATAAACCAAAAATAAATACAAACGTGATTAAAAAGCATTATAAAACTATTTAAGATTATCATATTTTTAAATAAATTAATCCACGATTATCATATCAAATGTAGGGTAATGGCTTATTTACCACCACAATAGACTCAAAACGGTGCTCTATATAACCTGAATTCTAATAAATTCTAGCATGCTTCTTTCCCTCAATTTTCTTTTATTACTTCTGAGAGAAATCCACTGTATGAGAGATAAATGTACTGTGATAATTACCATTGTTCTCATGAAAGTAATTTTGGAGCTGATCACTGAACTAAATTGATCTATGAGAGTAAGTCGGTCAGTAGAAAAAAAAAAAAAAAAAAAAAAAAAAAAAAAAAGATTCTCTCCTTTGTTAATTATATATTTTATATCTCTATACTCATATTTGAGTAATTTTACTGGTATTATAAACTCTATTTATGTACCGTTTGTGTAATTAATTAATTAAATGCAAGAAAAGCAAACAAAAATTGTTAAGAAAAATCTTAGTGGTAATAACTAGCTTTCTCATGACCTAAAGCATTTGGATCTATTGTGTTAACGCTTGCTTATTTAGACTTTCAAAATTTATCTTCTTCGAAAAAAATTGTTAAATGCTTTCGTATATTCGAAATAGATATATTTTAGGAGGTGTATTCATATCATGTTCAAATCAGACCAATACACTATTATTACATAATTTGGAGCCTGTGCAGTTCATCGGTAATATTTTTGTATTTTCATTAAAACATCAGGGGGAAACCAGTAGGGGATATTTTTTTAAATATTTCTGTATTATGTAATTTACTCCGCTAGAATCTTAAAATAATAATCAGTATCTCGTTATCAATATTTTTTCTGTCTATAATATCGTTTATTTGTATTTCTCTTCTTCAACATAAGTACAATATTTGAGACTTCATCTGTAGCAAAAAATGACTTGTGAAACCCTCATCAAACTGGAAATAAAATAGGTACACAAACCATTTAGACCATTATCCAGGTTACTCGAGAGATGCTCCAATTTATACTTAAACATCATACTTATTTAATTATACCCACAAAATATTAATTAATCCTGTATGTGCAAAATTCTTATTTATCCTTTATCGAAATAAAATATAGAAATACGGGGCTCCCTCAAGCACTGAAACATCCAAAGGTCTGGTTTTCAATATGAATATTGTAAAGTATATTCATATACATCATTTTTGTTTAATATAAATAATATGAAATAAAGTCTTTCACTTTAAATATTATTTAACCCAACATAAATTCTCAGCTTAAATTGAGTTTATTCCGATTTCATTGGTCATTTGTTATATTATTATTTTTATGCTGTCGACGGTTTCCCGTTGACCTTCAGACGGTTTGTAATTACACACCTTCTTATCTGTAAATTAGAAAGTGAATTTTCTCCATTTCGATGAGAATAAAACAATCCCATATATCCTTTCCTATATTTTAATACTGGAAGGAACTTTTCTTCCTGTATCGTAAATCTCGCCTGATGGTTGGTGGAATGTCAAGATTTCTCCTCCAGGAAACCTGTTTTGCGTCTAGATTCTTATCAGTTATGACCAGGTCAGCCGTTTGCCTACTTATACATATCGTTAAGGCATGTGTTGCATCCTGAAATCTTCATTGACGTAACATGATCATCCTGATGTTACGTCGTGATTAGCTACGATCGGGGAATCCCAAATAGGAATTGCGTCGGACTATGGGATATCTGTTCTTTTATCCAGCTTTCAATAGTATTTTTCTTAAAGACCTATTAGTCTTAGCACTTAATTGATATTGTATTATATTACATATTCATTGGGGATTATCCGGCAAGGAATTCGCTCGTTAACTTCTTACCTAATGACTTTCCTTAGGTCGTAGGGGTTGGATAGGCTTGAATTACAATACATAATACTCGAATGCTATAATCAAGCTTACCAAAATCCATAACCATTTTACCCCGTTGCATTGAACGCTCGTACAATGCAAGATTGCAATGAAGTCTAACTCAAAATCGCATTTTTATTATTTCACGAATTACCTTCCGATTTTTACCTACTATCTCTATGCGAGACCGCTTATAGACCGCTACAGCGATGGTTCCTGAAACATATTAACAGTCGGGTGAAGGAAGCTACATACATCGAAGGATGGGAAAGAAGCACTTTTAATGGGCTCACGTGAAAATCGATTTTTTTAGTTGGATAAGCCTTTGCGAGCCCTTGGACGAGCTATGTAGTTTATTATAGAATGTTTTAAAATTCGTTGATCCATGTGGAGCATTGTCGCGGAAAAAGAGAATGAAACTATAGCCTAACAAAAATATCAAATTGTACAATTTAAATAAAAAAGGGTTATATGTTGTTTTGTATCATTGAATATTCATAAGTTGTTGTTTGTTGGTTCAACGTCCCTTTATGCTACTAAGGCTAATCGGATTATGCTACAGTGGGAGTCCTAAATTTTCCCTATCCATGCATACTTAGTATAGGGATCTTTATCGAGTACCTGCTCGGGACCTCCATTTTACGTCCCATCCGAGGGACGGCATAGCCATGGATTTTTCACTCCCTTTAAAAAATCCTAGGGCCACCTAGGGACGCGAACCCGCGACCTTTAGTACAGTAGGTTGCCATGCTAACCACTACACCATAGGTGATCCCAAATTCGTTATTAGTTATCAAAAATTAAATTCAAAACTTTTTTAAAATTTACTTGATATTTTAGTACTATCATACAAAATACTTACTTTTTCTATTTGTACATTTATTATTTTTTTGGGGGCGTTCTGGTCATGCTCCTTACAGCGTGATGTAATGTAATTTGTTCCTACCGTATTCCAAGAGAGGTGATTAGATGCAGGAATTGAATAGACCTCAGTCTATTAACCATATTAGAAAAAGCAAAACAATATTAAAAACTCAAATCATCAATTTTGGAAAATGCATTTAATTTTCCACATATGTTTATAACATTTCCTGATTAAGATATGCTAAAAAAAAAAATACCAGTAATAGCAATGCCTTTCAGATTAAGAATATTTATTCTTTTATCTTGCCTTATTAACCAATCTGGAACATAGTATTTATGAATTTGGAAATTCTCTGATGTGTTTCGCTCTCTTCTTTGTTTCACTGACCAAAAACCGGTAACAATTATTTTATTCAACGCCCCCTATATAGTCTGTAAAAATATCCTTAAGAACCTGACATTTTGGAGACCATTTAGAGCGTTGACAAAATTGTAAACCAAGTTGTCTTGTGGGGACTGTTGAGTCTTTCTGACGGTGGGCACAGAGTAAGAAAAAAAAAAATAACCGCAACCGTTGAGTAAGGCAACATTTGGAATCTGAAGTAGCAACCTTACGTTTTAGTTTACAACATGGTTGTCTGGACGATCGTGACCTACATATTTTACATGTTTTGATTTGAATCTCAATATTTAAGAATTTATTTGATTTTCATTTTAAATGATATATGTTCTTATTCCCTACAATACTTTTCCCATTGATTAGGTATTTTATTTCGTACTAATAAGTTGCAAGAATATGAACGCGCGTCTTTCATCTTCTCTTCGCCCCTTTCTTCTCCACTCTCTACCATCAAGAGGCTGTCCTATCGTAGATATTTCTTCGTAGATAGCCTCTCAGGTGAGTTCCTTCATGTTTACCGCTACCTAATCTTGAACATGTACCAGATGAGGCAGAAGACAATGGACAATATCGTCCCCGATAGCTTGGGTTACCGTTACGGTCTGCGCTTCGGTTCTTACTTCAATTAGTTAACCTCCAATCCCATTGTTCTAGTCATTTCTTCATTAAAGCCCTTAGTTCAGTTAATTTATTTGTAGGTTTTTTCGAAGCAGTCAAAAAATTGCTAACTCCGCATGGGTATCTTGGAGTGAAGGTACCTCATTAAACGCGAAGTAAATCAAAATAGTATAAAATAATTTATTTCGAGCGTAATCACAGCTCGAAGGGTGTGATGCGATTTTTATCGCTATCGTCGATAAAAATTGGAAAAACTAAAATCGAGGGGTCGGTGTTGGTAAAAAATAAAAGTAAAGATGCGGACCCATTTTCAAAAATTGGTGTAATCTAAGCTTTCTTAAATAAAAGAAGGTGTTTTTCTGAAAGAAAAAACCACTTAATATAAAGGAGAGTATATCAAGGGGTAAAAAGTCTAAAATCTTTCACCATTTACGTTCGACACCAAGAGGTTGAAATAGTGTCGGTAAAGTTGGCCTTCGTGCAAAAATACTTTAGAGTTAAAATAACGATAGACCCATTCAAAACAAACAATTGTATTCACTGATAACAAGGTAATACAAACTACAATTAGCAAATCGCAGGTTACAGTTATAATCTTCTTGCTAAGGCTGTAATAAAGAGAAGCCACAATTCAAATATAACCCAACTTTATTTTAACTGTAATCACTTGTCTAAAATCCTACATTGGCGGCGGAATAGTTAAGAGGGTTTATCAAGAAAGACCTTCCCCCATTGTACGAAAGGAACCACCAAGGGCACGGGAAGACTAAGGTGGAAGAGGATATGCGACAGACGAGCATCCGCAGTATGGGGGACAGAGAAAATGAAAAAATAATTTATTTCTAACACACAATGTGATGCTTCCCGAATTATGAAAAATAGAATTCGAAATAACCAGAAAACCTTTAAGATAACATTATATTTTGTCAAATCAAGGTGAGTTTCAAGATATAAGAAAAGTATGCTCTAAGTGAGTTAGTTATTATATTTCGGCTGCTTTGATTCCCTCCGTATGCAAATTAGTTAAGCAATGACGTTTTGAAAGAATTAAATGTAAAATTTAATGAGATTTACAGTAAAAAAGAAAAGTGCGTGATATTTTAAGCCCGCATAGACAAGTTTCCTAAAAATATCGGCAGTGTAAGTAACTTCCCTTATTTATAAAATGTTTAATATTAATATAAAACCCTGAAGTTAAACACCATGCCCCTTTTTTCATTTAATTGAATTTTGCACTATGGATTTAAATACTATGATAAATACTCGTACTTACAAACAACTATCTATCAATGTTATAAACGTTCATTAATCTGTCTGTACTAGAAATAGAAAAACAAATTTATCTAGTATTTATCATGCTATTTAAATCCAATTTTTTTATTTTAATTGTATAAAAAATTGACCTGTCGTTGTTTGCAAGCCAGAAATTAATGCAATAATTATTGAAAATTCCATAAATAATTTACCATATGTATAATATTGGGGGGACCCCTGCACTGGGCCAGCTCCCCAGTCAGGGGATAAATGTCAACTGCTAAAAGACCTAATAAACAGCCTCGGAAAATCGGACTGAATAAACGGATACGACAAAGGAATCGGAAATGGATATTAAATTTTGGATGCTGGAACGTACAGGGGATGAACAATAAGAAAGATATAATATTGGATGAATTACAAAAATGTAATGTGGATGTGGTGGTGCTGACCGAAACGAAGAAAAAAGGTACTGGGGATGAAGATGTCGGAGATCATATACATATATGGAGTGGCGTAGATAAAAGTAAAAGAGCTAAAGCAGGTGTAAGTATATTGATTAAAAAAAGGCTTAGAAAGTATGTTACTAACTGGGACTGTGTTAATGAACGCATCCTTACTTTGGATCTTACTGTATACGGGAGAGAAATTTGTGTTATAGGAGCTTATGCTCCAACTGATAACACCTCTGACGATGAAAAGGATGTATTTTGGGAAAAAGTGGAGGATACAATCGAGAAAATTCCGAAGAGAAAAGAATTAATACTCATGGGTGATCTTAACAGCAGAGTTGGAAAAGAAAGTAATAGTAAAATTATTGGAAGATATGGAGAGGATGCAGTCAATGATAATGGGGAAAGACTAATCCAAATATGTGACAATTTTGATCTAAAAATAAATAATACATTCTTCCAACATCGCAATATTCATAAATATACATGGCACCAACCAACCAGGAACCTTTATTCAATCATAGATTATGTCATAACAAAGCAAAGGACCTCAATGATGGTGCATGACACAAGAGCTTACAGAGGAATAGAATGTGGCACAGATCACTACTTTCTAAAAGCAAAAATGGGCTTTCCTTGGAAAAAGTTAAATACGTTAAAGATAAGTGACCTAGAGGAAAGGTTGGAGAATGAACCAGTAGAAATTTTGCTGCTACAGGATACAAGTATAAGAGGACTGTATCAAAGAAGATTAGATCAAAGTTTGGAAGAAACATTTGAGGGGAATTCTGAGGAAACGTATGAATACTTAAAAAGAACATTAAAAACGATTAGTGCAGAAGTGTTAGGACCAAAAAAAAAATATAGAAGTAGAAATAATAAATGGATGAGTAATAACCTTCTGGAACTGATAAAAAAGAAGAAAGAAGCGTACCACTCCTGGTTAAACAAGAAGGATAGTAACACACTGGCCACCTATAAAAGGATAAAAAAACTTGTATTTCAAGAAGTGAGGCGTGCTCGAAATGAAGAATGGGACAAACTCTGTGCGGACATAAATAGCCAAGTGGGATATAAAAGATCAGCAGCTGCATGGGCTGCACTCAAGAGTATGAGGACTCAGGTGACACATAAATCATACCTCAACCTCATCAACTTACCTGAATGGAAGAATTACTTCAAAGATTTGATGAATGAAGACAGAGACCCATTCAGAGAAGATAATAATTGGCAATACGAAGGGACAGAAATGACAGTAGATCAGGAAGAAGTCGAAAAGGAACTGAACTTGGGAAAAAATAATAAAGCACCAGGTCCAGGTGGAATCAACTTCGAGCTATTAAAATACGGAGGAAAAAAAGTTGCGACACTTTTAACAAAACTGTATAATAGAATACTAGAGGGTGATCCAATACCAAAAGAAATGAAGATTGGTTACCTTAGCCCAATACATAAAAAGGGGGACAGAAAACAATGCAAAAACTACAGGGGAATCTGTGTTACAAATCCCTTTATGAAAATACTAGGGAAAATCATAAGGAACCGATTAGAAGATAAATTCAAAGGATCGGATGACCAATGCGGATTTACAGCTGGAAGATCATGCATTGACCATATTTTCACCCTGAGGCAACTGTTGGAGAAACATCAAACCGTTGCTCGTGACATTGAATTAGTATTTATTGACTTAGAGAAAGCCTATGATAGTGTCCCACGAAAATTGTTATGGCAAGCTCTCCAAAATGCAGGCATTAATACAGGTCTAATAGACATTATAAAAGAAATGTATAAAGAAAACACCTGCCAAGTCAAAATTGGACCTTACCTTTCTGAGCCTTTCTTAACAAGTAAAGGGTTACTCCAGGGATGCTGTGCATCTCCCTCCCTATTCAAGATTTTTCTTGAAATATGTCTGAAAGGGTGGAGGGAAAAATGTAAACCGATGGGGCTCCAGTTGAAAGAAGATGTATCCCTCTACAATTTATCATTTGCGGACGACCAAGTCATCATTGCTCAGGATACAGAAGATGCAGGATACATGTTAAGAAAGCTTAATGAAGAATATAAAAAATGGGGACTAACCATTAATGCTGAGAAGACAGAATTCATGTCATCCAGTAATGAGGACATAGAACTGCACCCAGGACAGGCTCTGAAAAGAGCCAAACATTTTAAATATCTTGGGTCTATGATTGAATTGGACGGCTCGTGTGATAAAGAAATCAAGAGGAGAATTTCGGATGGGAAAAGGACCATATCGATGCTTAATTCAATACTGTGGAACAAAAATATCATCCCTAAAACAAAAAAAAATATTTATAAAAGTATTGTATTAAGTATAATGACATATGGAGCAGAAACCTGGACCATAAAGGGCAGTCTTCGGAAGAAACTCCTGGCCACCGAAATGGACTACTGGCGCCGAGCGGCAGGAATATCCAGGATGGAAAAGGTGAGAAACGAAACCATTAGAGAAAAAATGGAAGTTGAAAAAAACATTCTGGAAGAAATAGAAAAAAAATGGCTGAAATGGTTTGGTTATCTGAAAAGGATGCCGGAGGAAAGAATGCCAAAAGTTGTCCATTCCTGGAAAATAGATGGAAGGAGAAGACGAGGTAGACCAAGGAAAACATGGAATAACGAAGTAGAAGATTCCTTGATGGGGCATGGTCTACGAGAAGAATGGGCCTTAGACCGAAAAGTCTGGAAGGAGGCAATAGACAATATATAGGTTAAGGAAACCCACCATTGGTGGAAACTCCTGTGAATAAAATAAAAAAAATATGTATAATATTTATGTATCTCGTGTCCCGATATTTGTCGGAAGTAAAATCAGAAACTACTCAACAGAATTTGATGAAATTTGGCTCATTGTGTATAGTTTGGTCCAACATAAAAGATAGGATAGTTTTTATCTCGATTGTTAGCCTCAATATTTCTTTTTATTGTAAATTAAGTGCTCATTATACTAGAATAGAGTGTGATTATTTGTAAAGTCTATAAATTTCCAAAGTTGATTTATTGACACAACACTTCATTTTCTTTCGATACTTGGGGAGGGTAAGCATAAATCTATTTTTTCCGGCTTCGACTAGGAAAATACGTGTTATTCCCATGGCAAATTATGTGTCGCCTTCTCACGTGTGGGGAAAACTTCGAATATATTTGTTTTAGCAAAAGACAGGTTAACCAAAATCATTGTGACCTATTCGTATAACCTCCTGGTACGATATCTCATATCACCATGTGTTATATTCTGAATTTAGTTAATATGTATTGTGGCAAAAGATTAATTTGATACATTTTTGCTAACTGTCTATTTTGATTTTACTAAACCCTGTTCCAATTATATTCTTTATAAGTTCCTTTTACACGTGTCATTCATTAATACATCATGGACAAATATAAGATGTAAAGAATAAAAACTTTAACCCATCTAAATTTTTTACCAAACAATTTTAAATTTGGAGTAAAGTGTTGTTTTAAATTCCGTTGGTTTTTAGATTAGCTGAAACGTTTTTATCTTTATCGGTGAATTTAGATTTGACTGTATAAAAAAGAATAGGTTGCAACTAAATCAAGGCTTTATAGCAACTGCACAACAGCAACGCGTGGCCGGGTCTGCTCGAATTATAATAAATGGGTTAATGATGACACATTGGAGTTAATGAAGTTATAATTTCCAAAGGTTCCAATAATCTATTTCTTAAGGTAAGATCACGTTTCGAAAATAAATTGATCTTCGCTAGGACTTTATATATCTTTATATAGTTTTGTGTGCCTATACACTCACATATGCTTATAAATTATTTAAAAATTTTGTTTACATTCTTGTTTACCTGTTCGAGGAAATTTCTAAGGTTATCAAAAGGGAGTAATTACTTTCTAATTAGTGTTTGATTAAATGTTGATAGAAAGATCCAAAGTTTTTTTTGTGTTGCTGAAGTTCCTGTTTCATCCAATCTAGTTTCATTTTCGTTCTTGGCCACTTGATTAGTTTTTTATATCTTTTGAGAAGTTTTGTATGGAATTATTTTAAAAATATTTTGTTTAAAAAATGAAATGAGTAAACAAACATTTGTTTGTTTTTGAAATATCCTTTGTGGAATTCTTCCTCTGATGTAACTTTCTAAAACCTGTTTGTTATTGTTCCTTCCCTGTCGAATTCTCCATCTATTCTCCCTTCGTCTAAATTTTATGAATATTCAAGGACAGAGAAAGTTAAGCCTGTCGACCTCGTGGATATCGACAGTAAAAACATTACCACGCTCCGAGAATATGGAAATGAAGTTTCATTTGTGTGGGAATTAATGTATTTCGTGAAATATTAAATTAAAGCTGTAATATCGCCCGCGTAGTTAAAGAAATTAAAAAATGCAAATTCAGATAACCTAGAGAAAGTTGTTTACTCATAAAGTTTGCAAATAATATTGTAATTTTATTCAAATTGTTGGTGCTTTAGCGTTATAACATTTAAAACGTAGTCATTCTTACCACTGATGCTAGTTTATCCAATTTAAAAAGAGAGGAAGACAAAAGATTATTTTAATAAATAAGTAATTGATAATTTTAATTTAATAATTACCCTTATTAGAAAGGAACTTTTATTTACTTAGTTGTGTGGTCCAAATTGATTAGATTCTTACATTAAAATATTTTACATTATTTCTTAAATAATTATAAGGTCAACCCATAATTATCAAGGGGTCCAGAGGTAGTTGCTTTAACATTTTTTTTTTTTTTTTTTTTAAGTTTAACCTAAGAAAGTACAATAAATTAAAAGTGAAAAAGCTCAATTAGTTTATTTTTTAAATATTGATTTTGCCAATGGTAGGCATTTTACTATCGACCAAACGTCCGTTTTTAGCTATTTTAGTGCTCTGCTTCAGATCAAATATCTCATCTTTCACTAATCCCAGAAAATTAGAATAAAGACGAATCTCTTTAGAAAGATCTGAACTTCTTCAATGAAGGTTATTACAAGTATGAACTTAAAACTAAGTATAACGGTCAATATACCCCTTCAAAGCTCAAAGAGGAATTTTAGAAAAAATGGATTTTTAAAAATTGTTTTTTACAAGAAACTGATGACTAAGTTTTTGCTATTTTTTTATTTGATAGATATAGGTGGATGCTCTAAATTCACGAAGTTTCAAGTGGACCTGCACGGTTTTTTTTTTCATACTAATTGTTAAAGTAACTTTGCAAAGTAAGTGAAAGAAGAGATATTTGATTTGAAGCAGAGCACTAAAATAGCTAAAAACATGCGTTTGGTCGACAATAAAATGGAGGCCATTGGCAATATAAAATTTTTAAAAATTACATTTTTTTACTTCCAATGCATTGTACCTTCTATGGTAGTAATATTTTTAAAATTAAAAATTGTGATGGTGGTACCTTATAATTTATTTTTTGATCACTTGATATGGACTGACCTATACATGCGTCTCTAGAATATTTGCCTTTTTACTGAACCTTGCAAAACTTTATATAAACCGGATTTATTAAGTCCGAATGTAGGGAATGGGTACAGCATAATTTTCCGTAGTCTGGCCCGCACCTCAAAACCTATTAAGACATAATAGACCAAAATTACTTCATTGTGGTCAAGACTTTCACGGGAATCCTTTATTCTGAAATTTAATATTAATTTTTGAAGGTTTTATGTTGACCTCCAAACCGTTATTTTCTTTGTGATTTTTTTTTAAGCAAATTATTTATTAAAATAATGAATAGTATTCATTACTATTATGATGTGTTATTAGTTGAAAGGATTACTCAGTTGTTTAATCTTCATATGATAAGCCCTATTTTATGCATGCTGTATTTTTGTTGATAAAACTTATTGTGTATTTTATTGTGTTTTTTTTTTAAATCAATAATTCATTGCATATTTTTATTGGACGATCCCTCCGTGGATGTGTTGCAATTAATAAAAATTACGCTTTCCGTTCTTGGGCATGACTATCTACCTGCGTGTTGTTTTTTTTGTTTTTTTTTCCACCGACAGCAAAACATTTTCTTGTATTGTTCCTTATTGTTAGGATCATTCAATTCATTGCGAGTGTTTTTTGTCAGGAGTTGTCAAAGCCTCTTGAGTTGTCATAAGCCGTACGTATCACGCGTGGCGAGCACAATCCATGGATTAGATAACTGTTATGGCGGAGTGGTCCAGGGATTGCGCAAGCTATTACGGAGGAGCGAACCGTTCGGACTGACGCTGGTGGTCCTCATCTCCTCTTTATGCTCATTACTTAAATGGATCACCTCTGTTATCTGCGTCTTAGTTTCGTGCTATGCAAGGGGGTTAACATCAACGCTTTTGTTGCGTATTTGCCTAAAACATAATAAACTAGATCGAATAAACCCCCCTCAGGAAAAAATACTTCACAAATTTTTCGAATCTTCCTTCTCTGAATGGAAGGCAATATTATTGAGGACAGTATGAATCATCTACGATTATTTTAGTTCAGTATGTCCCCCAGTAAATAATATATGAAGCAAGGGTTCCTTAACTTTTTGGTATCAGTATATTTCCCTAGCACCCCATGTCAAATTTCAGTGTCAAACATTATTTTACTCACGGACGTCATTTCCGGGGGGACGCCCCCCCCCAATATTTTCGAAGTGGGCAACTAACTAAACTCTAAATGAGACATGAATGGGCAAGTTTTATAAATGCCTTTAAAATACATCCTTAAAGGAGCTATTAAATGCCCCAACAGTTGTTTAAGGCGTTGTTATTTCAACTTATAGCCTCTCGAATTTTTACACATCTATGAGAGAATATAGAGCCCCCCCCCAATAATTTGGTGCTGGTGACGCTCATGCGGGGGGGACAGGGGGGACGCGTCCCCCTCAAAATTATGCAAAAAGTAAATAAAAATAGGATTTAATGAATTTATCAGAGTTTATCCAATCAAATTTAATAAAATATAAAGTATTAGTTAGTTATAGCAGACTCTATTGATTGATTATACCCAAATTTCCCTGGATGACTTTTTCTTATAATACTTTTTTTTTTTCACAAATTGTTGCCGTGTCCCTTTTTTGTAAGCATCGTCAAGGGTATTGTATATTTTATGAAATAAATCATTTTTATTTCAGTTTGACCTGTATTTTATAAATTCTGCAACAATATTGGATCTCCTGAAATGGTCTCCATTTCCTTTTTAAACCAAGCAGCTTGATCCTACCTTTCTTTAACTCGTTGAAACTTATAAATTTATGGAAAATAATGAAATTAGTGGGATAAGGATAAAATGAGAACTTGGATAAAATTCAATGAAGAAATTTCGGCCCACATCCTTCAACATGAATCCTATTTTATAACTGAGGCATAAATTGAAAAGTTTAAAGATACTATAAATACCTTTAATACACATCGTTGGAGGACAAATCAAATGTCCCAACAGTTTTTTAGGCGTTATTATTTCTACTACCTACTGGAATTTCTACCTACCCTATCTATCAGGATATTGAGCCCCCACGCCCCTCACTCATCTCATTAGGTGCTGGTGACGCCCATGATGTGACTAATAGGTTTTCTTAGTTTAGAATTGTTTTCATATATTTGTACCTTTTTCCTTGGCCTTTTTAAACTAACCAAACTTAAACTTAGGTCCAGTTATCCTGCGTGTCGTGACTATATTCAATGTATTAAAAATTACTGATAATCCTACAACGAGTCCGGTGGCTACTAAGTCTTAATATAGATATCACTGAGACAACTAAAATGTATTTTATAGTACTGAAAAAAAAAAAAAAATAAATAAAATAAAAATAAAAAGAATTAAAACTGTAAGTATTAGTTGAAAAAAAAATTTCATTTATAAAAATAATTATTTTAATTTTAATTTTTAGCTGTATTATATAATAATGTAAAAATATATATTATTCATATAAGAGGTATAGCCATATCAAGGCAAATCTATATCGGAATTCGAGGATACTATTAGTAACATAAGGTTTTCCCTGAGATTTCACAAGGGAAATATTATTTTTTGTAAAATGCTCGAAGCCCGAAAAGTTTTGGAACCCCTCCTCTATCGTGATGATTCTATTGGATAATTATTTTCAACCGCATTAGTGAATCACATAAATAATTTTAAAAGGCTGTTTTCGCAAATTTCCAATATGTTTTTAATTTTTTTTAAACTGAATCCAGTGTTTTTTTTGTTTTGGTTTTTATTTAATGAAATTTACAACTGTATTTATAGAAATATTTAGTAAATGTGAAAAGTAAGAGAAAAATATGTCTTGTACAAACGTGAAGAGAAGCTACCCTTTGGTTGCTCTCAACTGATACACTTAACATAGTTGGTCTCGAGGCCATCTTCTTTTCAGACACCTTAGAGGATTGTCTGGAATAGAGGAGGAAGCGAGGCGGGAAACAAGAGGGTTCGAGTGGGTCGGGAGTCAATCCAGTGTTTAAAATTGTTAAACATTTGGATTTATTTAATGTTTTAAAAAATACTTCGCCTAACCTTAACATGGAAATTGTAATAAAAAAAAAAAAAAGTAAAACATGAAACCATACCTATTAATTATTAACACAACTTCTAAAGTAAATGTGTTTTTTTATCGTTTTGTTTCACTTATAATTTTTCTCTCGACGCTCCGTTAAATTTTAGTTTTGAACTCAACATCATCATTAATCTTCTTTTTTTCTTTATGACTAGAAAAAAAATGTATTATAACTTCTTTTTGCGGAACCTACTTTATCACTGGGTAAACAATGATTGCCTGTATTAATGGTGTCTTTCGTTAAGAAATTACTTATTCCTATTATAGATCCAAACCTGGTTCAACGTAATTTACTCCTTCGAGTGACCGAGGTGGGGTAATTATCAACGATACGAAGGTTAGATAGTCGCCTGCTGAAATCAGGAGTTGCGTACGATAGAAGCCTTGGCTAATTATTGAAGAATGTTGGCCTGCTTCGGAGGCATTGATAGCTTTATCATGGTCACTTGTTAGTGGTTGCTCATGTCAGCCTAAGAGGTTAAGGTTATTTTAGGGATTCGAGCGAAAATGCAAACTTTTATTTTAAGTATTACTTTAAGAGAAAAATCAATAAATCGCCATCTTGGTATTGAAAGGTTAATTTATTGGTTGCTTTAAACTATTTGTTAAAGGTGAAAATATTTAACTGTTATTAAATTTTAAATTTAACATATTTCTTGTATATCGACTTTTATATTTCTTATAAAAGTGTTTTTTTCATAGTACATTAAAATACATTTTAAAGTTAAAAACTTAAAGTATTAATTTTTATTTCTTTATTAAAGAGTATCGCACTACAATCATACGCCCCGCGGTGGCCCTAGGATTATTAATGGGATAAAAAAACCCTTGTTATGCCGTCTCTCGGATAGAACGTAAAATGGAGGTCCCGAGCCTGTACGATGCCAGGTACTCGTTAAAGATCCCTATCCTAATTATACCTGTATAGGCAAAATTTAGGACTCCCACTGTAGCATCGTCCGATTAGCCTTAGTGGCATAAAGTGACGTTAAACAAACTACAATCATACACTTATCTCTTAAACGTTTCGGGCCTATTTTTCGCGACATTAATGCCATCATTTTATCCTCTTCTTACACTTTCTTTTGTGTTTATCATCTTCAATTCTTTTTAAATTTATTTCACCTAACTCTATATGCCCCTTTCACTCTGTCTTGATGATGGACAAAATAACCCCGAAGCCTGACGGATATCAGGTAAATTTTATAATTATTGGGTTTTATAATCTTTGAGAAAGAAATTAAAAATTAATTATTTATTTACAAATACAAAAATGTGTCATTTTGTGTTATTTGCAATCTGCAAATTAGCAATTAGCGCAATCGGTTGAACTCCTATTGGATGAATTGCTAACTTTATACTAAGGGAATGTAAGGGTTTATGTTTGATGTTAGTGTCTGTGCTAAGGAGTTCGTGTGTTAAAGTTAGTCTTTGGTGGAAGTATTTGCAGTATTTTGTGCGATACTGCGATAACTATTGGGATATTCTGATCCTTGTGCAGTGAGTCATTTGTCACATAGTATGGTGCGTCTGCTATTTTCCTCAATACCTTGGACTGGAGGAATGACTAAATTCTTTGGATGTTTGAGGGTTTTGCGGAACCCCATAGTTCTATCCAGTATGTCCATACTAGTCGTATTAGTACTTTGTAAATAGTAAGTTTGTTAGTTATTGATAATTTCGAACGTCTGTGGAGTAGGCTAGATAATATTCCAAATCGTTTGTTAAGTTGTTTCATTTTCAGTCCGATGTGGGTTCTCCATATCAGTCTCTTGTCCAAGTGAAGTCTCAAATATCTTATTGCTTGGGATTCAGGGATTGGATTATCATTAAAGGTTACTTGTGGGCAGGAACCATGATTGAGGGCGAAGGGAATAAATTCACTTTTCATACTATTCAGTTTTTTAATTATTAGGTAATTATTTATTAATTAAAAAATTAATAATCTCATATTTTTCCAAAAAAAATTCTTACTAAAATGTTAAACCGCATCATATTTTGTACTCGTTTTTCTTAATATAAGTGATTAAGGTTTAAATGTATGCATTAAATATCCATATTTAACTTTATTCTCTCATTTATTTATCTTATTTATTTGCTCGCCTTTTAGGCAACTCGAAAATAATCAAAACAATTCAACGCTAGTGAATATGTTTAGCTAAACATAACAGAAAAGGGAAAAACAAAAAATGCTGTACATAAATTTGAGTTACATGGTTTGATTTTTAAACGTCGATATGCAGATCGTTACTGCATTTAAAAAATATGTATTATCAAACATTTACAATATTTCCTTATACATTTTCTTAACTTGGTAAATTAATCAAGTCTGGAAATCAAGTTAATGTAAACCTGATTGACAACTTTTTTTAGCATTACCTTTTCAGTTTTTTTTTCTTCCTCTGTTGTAAAATCGTCATACTTTTCCTGTGACATAACATAAAAATAATATTCATAATGGCAAACCGAGAAATGTCGTCAAACTGGATTAATCGTTGCGTTGTAGCAGGAATTAGCCATCTGGTTTTCCATTTTTTTTCCATATATATTTTTTTTTTTTTTTTTTTTTTTTTTGTGCAAATATGAATGAATTTGTCGGTTGTTCTATATCTAGAATTGATGATTTGTTGCAACTTTCCATATTCATGTTTGTTAAATTTAAATCAATCTGTCACCAACCATATATTTTATGCGGTTTTTGCATTACTCCGTTTGCACCAATGATGCGCACTATTTTGGAGTTTACAATTGGTCTTGGTCTAAACAATGTACTTTTTATACTTTTATTTTAAGATATAAAGACATTATTACCTTATCTACTTTGAACAAAAATATTATAAAAGGAATATTTATACAAATTCTTCAGAAACAATCACGGTTTTGGTTTAATTTTAAGGTGACTGACTCTTTGGTTCTCTTTGATAGACGATAAAAAATAGGTGACTAACCCCAATCCGTAAACAGACTTTGTTAAAAAAATTATATTGTATAATAAACATGATATGCCTTTAAAAGTCTGTAAGTTTCGTGACATCAACCATATTTGTAATCAAATTATATGTTCAAATGAATCAATAATTGATTTTTTCATCATCAAAAGTGTAACAAAATTTTCTCTGCATTTATCAATTGCACTATGTAAAAAAAAATTGCTATACATTTATCAATTGCATAATAGCGAGACAAATAGTTTCTTGATTAAATATAATTGCTTTTTGTTTTTTGTCATAAATATATATATATTTTTTTTTATTGTTTCAGGTGAGCTGATATATCATTTTAAGTTGAATAAGGTAAGCTGAAGAAAAATAAATGTTTTTGAATTATAGTTTATTTTATTATAAAAAAAAATACAATAGCACGTTTTCTATATATTCGAATGCAAATATTTAAAATGTATGAAATTTAGCATTTCATGGATTAATCTAAGAGCGGTGAGAATTATTATAGGCATTTTGTAAAATCGAAATGTTTATTTTTTTAATCACCAATTCCTACTAAGCAAATAACCTTTTTTTTTTTTTTAAGTATGAATCATAGTTACGCACTTTTCGTTGGCTATCTAAATTCCTAATAATCCCTTAGTGAAGAATCTACAGTCCCTGTAGTGAACATATTTTTATTGCGTGTCATATTTTTCAAATTTTTATACTATTTGTTCAGTATTTTTTCCATATGACAAATACTGAGGTATTTCGTTAATGCCTGCCTGTTTGCACACCTTGAGTGCCTATTGTGGCCTATTTACTAACTGAATGGAGTCTATTGCGTAGCAAATAGATTGCAAATTGCTTCAGTTCAAAATACGAATATACCAAATTATATCCTAATGTTATTCCAGTAATTCATTAAAAACAATTATATAGGTAAAATTTTCATGTAACCAAACAATTAATTTTTTTAAATATCATATAATTATTTAAATACATCAATAGTACTAAAAAGATAAATTGTCGGTTGTTTTAATCTATGAAGCATTTTAAAAACATTTTTGGTTGAAACATACAAATTTTTTTGGGATAAATATTAAAAAAAAATGTTATTGTTTTTTTTATTTTTAGTGGGTTAATTTTTTTTTTAAATAATTGAATATATATTTAAATAATAGAAATGTATATTTGGATTTTGTAAATGACCATAATATTCCCGCCCAGTATCGATATGTTAATAAACATTTTAACTAGCAAATATTTTTTAATCTTAAAAATATCTCAGTTTATTCCTATAGTTTCGGCGGTGACTCATAAGCAATTCCACTTTTAAAAATAACATTTGTAATTTCCGATTTCATTTTATACACTTCTCGATGACTCTTACAGTTTTAAAAAGGAAACTTTGAGTTCATTACAAAATTTCTATTGTATTATTTTTATTTTTCTTCAAAAATTTATTCCGTTGTATCTCAATTTGCCCTTTAGAGAAGCATAAATATGCACAAATCTTACTAAACTATTTTAATTGTGATCATATTTTAATTAGAAAGTATCTTTTTTAGTTCGAACTCTTCCCTTTTCTGTAATACATCAATTACTGATAAAGTACTATTTATCACAAATTAAATAATTGATGGGCTTTTTTTTTTAATATTATTCATTATGTAAAACATAGTTTAAATGTTCATTGTTAAAAAAATCGAATCGTCTAGATATGTTCAAACTATTCTTTGTTTAAATTATGCATTATATATATGTTATAGAATATTGTTGAATAATATATTTAAACTAATTTAAAAATTGAATCATTGTAGTCTATTGCTGAGGAGCTCCGCGAACAACCGTAACCTAAGGGTTAAAATTCATTGCACAGACTCCATATTATCTTTTATCGATTGATGCATTTCCTATAAGTTCCGTCGTGTGACTGTCATTAACGGAATTATATTCCTGTTAGTTTGCAGACTCGTGGAGGAAGCAGGGCTACCAGTTTTGATTTTGAATGAGCCTTTTGGGAAGTCGGCGGCATATTTATGAACGGCATATAAAGTCGTGAGGAAGACGAAAACGAATCTTGGTTCACGCCCGTTATCCCATTGTTCTTCCCCAATCCCATTTTAGTAAAATTGAGAAGGCGTCGTGAATGGGAATTGACAATACGAATTCTTTTTCAATTTAAAAGAAAGAAAAAAAACAAAACAAACAAAGTACGTAACGTAACAGAGACGAGCAACAGTGGGAGGGGTTCGGATTTGCATAGTACATTGTTTGAATTTTGTTTGTTCATCGTTGAAGGGACATAAGGGGACAAAGGATTTACATAGATCTTCAGTGATGTAAGCTAACATTTTTAAAGTTGAATTATTTTTTAAACAATTATATTACAAGTTTAATTTTGTTCGGAATACCAATAGTAAATAGATGGGACTTATGAAATCAGCACCTTTCGCTTATGTAATTAGCTAGTCATACAAAGACTTACAGTGGCAGTGCTTTTAATCGTTATAATTAGAAGCTTAGGTACACACAAAGTGTCTTAAGGAGTTAGTTTAAGTCCTTAAAAATATCTCTTGGAGAAACTTCGTTTTAACTTCAAACGCTAAAAGTTTCTTGTTAAGTTTAGCTTCTAATGGATAAGACATCTAATTTAGAATCTTCTTAAATTATTTCAACATGCATTGTCCTACTTCCAAAATCTTGTTTGGTGCTAAAAGTCAATAAAACAAAAGTTGTTTCCTAATGAAGACTTAAAATTATCAGGTTACCCTTAGGATCATTTATCAGTGTTGAGGAACAAATAAATAACTATAGAACGACTACGGAATTTTTTTTTAGGCAGATCTTATGCGAAAATTATCTAACTGAATTAGGTAAATTTCAACTCTTAAGAAATCTTCGTAATGGGCTTTCTTATGATTTTCTTATTAAAAAACACACACAAAAAAAGCCAAGTTAACCTGAAAATTTGATGCTCCAAGTTCTAGTCTACCGTGTATCCCATTTCTGCGAATTGGAATCGTTATTAATCCTAAAATTTTGGACTGAAAAGTTTGTAGTTTTTGTGTACCTTTTTAGCTGAACCATAAATTTGTGAGCTTTATTTCCATATAAGTTTCGGTAAATATGGGTATTTAGAGGTGAGAGATAGTCAACTGTTATTCTTTACGATAGATTAAATGATAATCAGGATTTTCTGTTTTAATTTTTTTTTTTTTTTTTTCGAAAGCCAACGTTTCGATCCTACTTGTGGATCTTCAAGAGGACTTCTGAGAAATTAAGATACAAAGTCTTTGTTTGTATCTACCTGGACTCAGAAGCCCTGATGAAGATCCACAAGTTGAATCGGAACCTTGGCTTTCGAAAATAAAATAAAAATTTCAAACTGAAAATCCTGATTGTCATTTAACCTATCGTATGGGTATTTACCGTATTAAATTAAAATTAAAAAATGTTTAAAAAGGAATCCTTTAATACTAATTAATCTTAGAAATTAAGCAAACTTCCAGTGCTGCTATCGCGCTCAGAGTATCATACTATGACAGCTAAGTATACACATTAATCTGTATATGTTGATTATATCATTCAGCTGTGTCAGGGGAATTTGATCGTGGTTTAAGAATTACTAAAACTGAGACTATCAAAAATTGATCATCAGAAAAAAAAACAACTTATGGTGTAGATCTTATTGAACTCATAAGTATATTTAATGGTTGTTTCTAAATAAATAAATAAAAAAACATAGCTCAGTTCAGTTACTAGATCAGTGTATGGGTGGGAAGGAAAAACGCTAGTGAACAGAGAGCTGTTCAAATGTATATATTGAAAAAGCGTTAAAGTACATATCTTCTTCTTTAAAGGTGCCTTTACACTCTACGAACTTCACCTTCGAACACTACCCTCGAACAGCCTTCGTGAAGCCTTCACGTCGACTGTTCGGGTGTTTTAGGTACTTAATCTGTTCACCTGGGTTCGGGGGTAGCGCTAGTGTCACTTTTGATTAGGTTGTTTCCCAAGTGACGGGAGTTGTTTGTGATACTGATGTAATTTGTGATACGTTGTAATTCGTCTCCAATTTTTTTATTTTTCAGATAATATAAAATATATTGATAATGGAGATTTTTTCTTGATCATAAGCTGGAGTTGGGTGCGTCAGCCATATTGGTTCGCTTAACGTCACGTGAAGTATAAATGGCTGTTCGTGTAACGCAGGTACGGCAAGGTTCGGGGGAGAACCTGTTCGAGGGTGAGGTTCGTAGAGTGTAAAGGCACCTTAATGCCAAAATATTTTGATTCAACGCTATAGCTTACTTTATCTAAGACTTCCTGTTTTCTAATAAGTTCGAAATTGATAAATCATTGTATGGTTAAATTAATAAATACCTCCCCTTACATTTCTGTATTTTTCGGGCGTTCAGTCAACTAAAGACTTACTTACTTTTTAAAATTAAATTGTTTTATAAAATATTTTTCTTTTCTATTTTTAAACTTTCAAATCTGTTTTCTTCTACTGACCATTCATTGTCAGGCACTTGTCTAACTCTGCTGCCGCAAAACATCCTGTTGATAACAGGACCCAATGAATGAGAGAAGCATGGCCGACCATATCATCGAAGACGTGCAGAAGATAAAGTAGTGGATTGGCCGAAGGACGGCTAGCCAATTGGTCCGAAAATAGGATCGCCCATTTTACGCGAGATCGGCGGGTGCTTTTTCGACCTTATTTCGTCCCCCATTATCCGAGCCGAGGATCGTCAAAAAAAGCTACAATGGCAGGTTGTCTCCCCGCTCCGACCGCAGGCATCGAGGCAGGTTATAATCATCTCTTTCTTAATATCTGATCTTAGCGATGGATTATCCGTTTGGATGCCACTCCAATGTGATTGGGTTTGGGCGTTGATGCCTCCAGGTAAAGACTAGTTTACTAACGGGTAAAATCTTCAAAATATTGGCTCCCCCAACTTATAATATTCCTATCATATTACACTTGATATAACTTAACTGTGTGAACATTTATAAATCGTTCTCGCACTAGGCATTCCTTATTCCCAAGATGGGGGAGAGACGTCCTTTTTTTCTGTTCGGCTTAGTTTGAAATGATCAACATTATTATTTATTAATGTCCCTTGATGGAGTTGCTTCTGATATGAGCAAATGTCCCAAAGGACCATGGACCATTGCAGGTAAAAAGCTGAGGATGGTCCTCAAACCAGACGCAATATGTTATTTAGGTATGGGAAAAAGAGGACATTACTCAGAACTCAATACTTAGCCACATTTCATTAGTGTAACTATGTTATCATAAATATAAAATCTTTTATTTTGACACAGTTGACAAGTTTTTCACTAATATAAGACTTTCAAGTTTTTATGCCATTTTAAGACAAAATGACAATTTTAATATTTTTCAAGAAAGCACTTTTAATAATATTAAAAAAAGTAAAATCTTCGGAAAGTTCATACCTATTTATATATATTACTCGATAAGTAATAAAACATCAAGACTAAAATATACGACAAGAACGAATTTTCCAAAGATAAGTTTTATTTAAAGTTCTCTACTGCAATATGTTGAAAGGAACGGCTTATATCATAAAACTATAACTTTCAGCCAAAGCAACATACTACTACCTATTCTTCTCTCATTCATTCTTGAAAGATTTCTATACTTTCGTAGTCCCTCAGAAAAGAATATGAATTTTATAAGGTTGGTGGTATAGGATTCTTGTTTACTCTCAGTTACTCATTATTTTTTTTTTTTTTTTTTTCCTGTTAGATAAAACATGCTCAACATCGACATAATCCGCGGATATTTTGTGTGCCGATTTCAAACTGGTTTGTTGGGGAAACTGTATCAGCTTGTCCACCCCGTTCCTAATAACGACTATTAAATAATATTACACCGCGGATATAAATATGTTTCGTTTTCGTAGCGAACCTTATTGATTTGCATACGATTAGCATCGCAAGTGTTGTTTTTTTTTCGTTTCCTAAGACTATTTTTTTTTTTAATTCAACTTGAGGTGATTTCAGCCTCTGTCATATTTAAGGGCAATTCTTATTTTTAAAAAAAAAAAAAAAAAAAACACGCATTCCCATACGAAGGTAGCTTCTTATTACGACTGGCCAATAGAACGAAAGGAAAAAAAAACACTATCGGATCTTTCGATTGCGGCTTTATGGTTTGGCTAACATGTACTGATACCTAAAATACTTACCTAAAAAACCTAATATCATCAATAGTCGAGTTTTTTCTTGTTTTTTTTTTTTTTTTTGTTTTTTTAAATTAGCGTGAACGGACATTTAAGGCTCGTAGAAAATAGGAACTGAGTTTTCGAATTTCAGCCTTTAATGCATTTCCAGAAACCGAAGAAGATGGTTGTCGATGATTGTTCCGTAAAAAGGACCTTATATTTCATTGCGAAATCTAGTATGGAACTAAAGTTTTACACTGAACTATAATTATTAAGGATTATATAAAAAAAAAAAGGCTTTAGATATTTCGAGTTTTACATGCTTTTCAACGCATTCACTCACTTAAGAAATAATAAAATAGTTTTTATTTCTCTATTTGTAGTTATGAAAACTTAAATTAGTTACCATGATTGCCATTTAATAGGAGTGTTCCAACAAGCACTTTAAATTCGTTTGAGCCAATTTTATAGAAAATCTTTTAAAAAAAAAAAAAAAAAACATGAAAATTTGATAAAATACCCCCTCCGTTTAATCAATTGTGACGAAATTTCTACTGTCACATCACGGGCATATACCTACCTCAAGCACCAATTTTCAGTTTTGTGCGTCTTATCGTTTTTGAGCTAATTCTATTAAATGACTAACTGTCTTCACACAAAGACCAATTCGCGGGACTTGGTTATTTGGATTCATGGGACCCCAAAACGTGTATTTGTGTTGAAATTCACGATCGCAATACCCAATACCATACTAAATATTTCATATGTAGATAGGGTGTTAGTAAAAAATAAAAACGGATTTGGTTTTTTTTTTATTGTAAAATCTGATTATTTTTGCTTAAAATGCCCCTCTTATACTTATAATAGATAAATATGTTGTTCTATAATGATAACATGCAACTGATTTGAATTTTGCTTACTTCAAAGATTATTCTATTATTACATAATTTATTATATGTATTACTATACTGCTGAAAGATATTTATTTTATTTTAAAAATATATCTATTAACTAACTTGTTAAGGACATAAATTAGATAAGTACTCGTAATATCCCTCTTTTTTCGGGAGCATTTTTTTTTTTTTTTTCAATATCTTTACAATGTCCCGTTTTTACTGACCAGTTGAGAGTTGGGAGATATAATGACACCCATTTGCCATACTCACGACAATCCTTTACAATATCGTCATGCCATACATAACCAATCCAATGTTAACGAATTATGATTGTTCACGGTGTGGAAGGCTGGCGGTTACATCAGTTTCACAGTTTCCTCTATTTCTTTAGCTCCTACAGTATTGTCATGGAATTCATCCGAAGGGTGATCATTTGATGCCTGACATTCCAAAATCTTTCGGATTAGCCGCGTTATATCTGTCTCCAAGTTAACTAACTTGCTCATAATGTTTTTAAGAAGAGGCCGCTATCATTATATAATTTGTTTCATAAAGTAGATTACTTTGTCACCGTGTTTATTGTTTTTTTTTTTATCCCATTATTCGCCTGTTACTTCGGGCATGTTTCGATTTATCTTTAGTTTTTGTCAAATTTAAGATAAAATTTTTTCAATATCAATATTTGTTACAGTTTACAGTTTTCACTTATTTATAATTTTTGCCTAGATTCCATAAATTCTTATATATATACATACGAGTATATTTGTATGGGTTCAGAGACTGTACAGTTGCATGCATACTGTTTCTGCACTCCCTAAACCAAAAATCACTCAGTATTCGAAGGTTATTGATGTATAATGATTGATTTAACAGAAATTGTTATTATAAGTGACATTCTTATTAAAAAAAAAAAAAAAAAAAAAAAAATTCGGTCACGTAATTTCACAAAGGGTGGGCCTTAAAAAAAAAAAAAAAAAAAAAAAAAAAAAAAAAAAAAAAAAATAAGAATTGAATTCGTTAAGAATAATTACACATGGTTAAGTAGTATTCATTAATACATCAATTAATATTTCATCTAGTAAGTTCTGAGTTTTTATCAATCGAATTCGTTCAAAAATAAATACATGATTAAATGAAAGAAAATTTTACACAATCACGTTTTTTTTTAAATACTTATTCTGCATGTAAAATTAGTTTTTTATAAGATTTTTGTACAGTGCATTGATTTTCATAAAATCTAACTTAAACAAATATTTTAAAAATAGATCATCTTGCTCTCATTTTGAAATAAGTGACAAGTCGCATCTATTCCATTCATTAATTATAATAATTAACGCTATTATCAATATTTACTTTTATTATTTTAGTAACAAAAAACCTGCTAATTTTTCTTTTGTATTCTTTTTGTTTTCATTTTTAACCCCCAATTTCTATCAAAGTTATATAAATCTATTTTCTATTCTGGTCATCATTGAGTTATTACATCAAACGTTTAGTGTACATATAAAACATATCTTCAGATGTGTTCTCATAAATTAATTGCTGAGCTCATTTATTAACGATGTTGCTTGCTAATTGTTTACCTGTTCTTTCACGTTGTCCGACTCAACATCTGTTCCGCTTCAAGTACGTACGTACCATATCAATGCTATGTGTTTCTGGTATCGTTTGTTTCAAGCCAGCTAATTTACACGTTTTTGTGCCGCTGAATGTGTTCTTGTCTCTGTCTATAGACTTTTTTGTTCAGCGTTAATTTTTTGCTGTCTCATCATATACATGGGTTTTAGTCATTTCCATAGAATATCAATTTTGTTGATCGTTGTATTGTTTATTGTAACTGTTTGGGCGAATACCGAGTGATCTCACTAAATATTTTTGTCACTTCTAATATATTTTAATATATATGTATGTGTGATTATGTTTAACTAATAATCAGTGACCCCCTTTCCCTCTGATCTCGAAAACCATACGTTTAGTAAGGTCTCTTGACCTTCGTCAGTTTATAATATATTTATATATTTTTTACCATTTGATGAGATGTGAGATTACCTTTAAATTTAAAATTTTAAATCCTTAAAAATCATTTTTCTAACTTTTTCTTATGTAGGTAAAAAATTTTGGGATTTTTCACTCCACCTCTACTTGGTCATAAAATTTTACCAAGGCAGCGCACAGTGGTCAATAATTGCTTTTTGGCGGACATAAATCTGCCATTTCCACAATTTTACAGATAAATTGATGGGATCTTTTTTATTACCTTCTTAATAAAATTCAAAAACCAAGGAAACAATTCACGTTAAGATTGCTTCGGTTTAAGTGACCTTTTTGCTTACCCAAAACCAGGTTTCTTGTGTGTTAATAGACAGTTTTCGTTAGTATGCAAAAAAACATGGAAGAACTCAATATTTTTCAGAATTTTCTTTTTTATTTTTTTAGTCTGAGGGTGGGCTTTCATACCACCGAGTATCCGAAAGAAAATTCAAATTGCATAGAAGTTATGGGTATTTCAAAAACAACTAAAAATTCAACATTAAACTCGATTTTCTCCTTTTTGAAATAAGATATCAATATACCGATTTCACTGAAAGTTTACATTCAACGGCTAGTATATTACGTATGAGCAACATGAATTTGGTTCGCTTTTTATGGTACAAAAGCAATTTATATACTACTTTTTACTTTTTACTTACCTATATATGAAATATATAGTAAGTGGAAGTATTGCGATCGTGAAAATTTTCGACTTCCGGTTTTCAACGGAAATACACGTTTTGGGATCCCCTGAGTCAAAATAACCAAGTCCCGCGAAATGGTCTGTGTGTGTGTGTGTGTGTCTGTCTGTGTGTCTGTGTGTGTGTGTGTGAACAGACTAGCTCAAAAACTATAAACCGTGCGAACCTGAAATTGGATATTTAGAGTATGTATAAGCCCGCGATGTGTCAGCAAAAATTTCAAGTTTTTTTCGATTTTCTCAAAAACGGCTCTAACGATTTTGATTAAACTGAGTATTTGATCTATATATATGCCCGAGATATGACTGTAAAAATTTCATCAAAATTGATCAACCGGAGGGGGTACTTTACTTAATAAATTTTGTATCATTTTCACATGTTTTTTTTATTTACTCAAAAACGGTTTTAACGATTTTGATCAAACTTGGTATTTGATGTATTTATATGCCAGAGATGTGATAACCAACATTTCATCACAATTGATCAACCGGAGGGGGGACTTTACTTAATAAATTTTGTATCATTTTCACGTGTTTTTTTTATTTACTCAAAAACGGTTTTAACGATTTTGATCAAACTTGGTATTTGATGTATTTATATGCCCGAGATATGACTGTAAAAATTTCATCAAAATTGATCTACGGGAGGGGGGGCTTTACTTAATAAATTTTGTATCATTTTCACGTGTTTTATTTATTTACTCAAAAACGGTTTTAACGATTTTGATCAAACTTGGTATTTGATGTATTTATATGCCCGAGATATGACTGTAAAAATTTCATCAAAATTGATCTACGGGAGGGGGGACTTTACTTAATACATTTTGTATCATTTTCACGGGGTTTTTTTATTTACTCAAAAACGGCTTTAACGATTAACAAAAATAAGATATGAATGTAGAAAAATGTGTGACTTTGGGAAATGATATTTAGCAAAACACGTCAATTACTAATCTAAGTAAGTTGGTAAGTGAAAGTTGTGTGTTGCGCGCACGCACCAGATTTTTTTTCAATAAAAACCGTTTTTCTAGGTTTCAAAGGGGTGCTCCCCGGAGTTATCACTGGGGTAATTTCTAGTCTTACTTGTACTACGACCTCATAAAAAGTTCAGTTAAATTCACTTGCGCCTTTTTTAGAAAAGTATGTTTTGTATATGTTTACAGAAAAATTGGCAATGTTTGGCCCTGTAATCTGCTCTAAATGGTACAGGTACATTTACAAGCTCCTACTAATCTATAACATAAAACGATTACATCTTTTTACATACATAAGGTTTTCCCTTATAAATGTATACTGCGGTATAAAATTTTCAGTTAATTCGTCAAATCAATTTACATTCCTTAAATTACATTCCTTAAAAAAAGATCCCATCAATTTATCTGTAAAATTGATCCCATCAATTTATCTGTAAAATTGTGGAAATGGCAGATTTATGTCCGCCAAAAAGCAATTATTGACCACTGCGCCCAGATATTGCCCATGTTTTAATCAATTTAATAGAGTTAATATTAACCACATTTGTCAAGATTTTTTACTTTCACTTACTTATATATGAAATATATTGTTAGGGAAAGTATTGCAATCGTGAAAAATTTCGACTTCCGATTTTCAACGGAATCACAGGTTTTGGGGTCCCCTGAGTCCAAATAAAAAACTATAAACCGTACGAACCTGAAATTGCGTATTTGGTATATGTATATGCCCGTGATGTCATAGCAAAAAATTCATCAAAATTGGTCATCGAAGGGGCTACTTTATTTAATAACTTTTTACGTTTTTTTTTTTCGATTTTCTCAAAAACGGCTCTAACCATTTTGATAAAACTTGGTATTTAATGTATTTATATGCCCGAAATATGACTACAAAAATTTCATCAAAATTGACCAACCGGAGGGGGCACTTCATTTCCTAACTTTTTTTCCCATTTTTACGTGTTTTTCGATATTTTCAAAAATAGCTTTAATGATTTTGATCAAACTCATCATGTTTAATGAGAATCAAGTATTCTTTAATAACAGGTAAGTTTTATCATTAATAAAATGTTCTGAGGGGGAATAATGAGGAAGGGCCTTTTTTTGTTTTCCTGTAAAGTACCTTTGTTTTTGTTTAAATGGAGAAATTATCTGTTTCTCGTTTCGCCTAAAAATGAGAAATGACTAAATATGAATTATGAAAAAAAATAAAACACGTTGAGTTCACGCATGTGCAGGACGCCTGTTATGACAGACCAATGCTTTATAATTAAAGATGTTCTGTCCATTTAACGGAATTTATTTGTTTCATGGGAACTATATGAAGTTTTCAACAACTAAATTGAGAATTATAAAATCAGAGGAATTGGAGTATTATGCTTGCATTGCCGAATTATCACAAGTAAAAAATTTATTTAATAATGAAAAAATTGAGTCTTTAAAGAGCAAATACAAACAAAAATAAGTGGAAAATTGTGTGACTTTGAGAAATGGCATTTTATAACACACGTCAATTTCTAATTAAAGTAAGTTAGTAAGTAAAAGTTATGTGTTGCGCATCGCACCTGATTTTTTTATATTTTATACTTTTATTTTATACCTGATTTTATTTTTTTATATTCTTCAAGGGCGTCGGAACATCGGAACTAACGGACAACATGCTACATAAAACGTGACTCTACCCGACCTTGGCAGCCCAAGATCTTTCAACAACCACAATTAAGCCCTTTTTAACGGTTCTCACATTTTATTAGTTGTTTAGGTATTTAAAAATGGAAGTCTAGTAATGCTTAGACGTAACAAGTGTGGAACTTGCACGCTGCCCTACTCTCTTCCTGACCTAGAACTTTCTCGTTCGATGATATTTCTTCTTTTGTTAGTTGGGAATCCTCCCATATCAAGGTCAGTGTTTTGACAGGAAACAGGATTTTGAGCTCTGTTTAAGACCTCGATTATAATAAACATCGAATAAAAAGCGCAGGAAGTCTTTATTTCTGCATTCATTTACTGAGATTGAAATCAGTTTTGAATAATACTTATCACTGACCTCGCTGACGGCTTCTCTGGATTCACTGTTTAATCGTTTTCTTCCGTTTCCATTTCATACTAATTAATAATAATTAATATTTTTTTAGTCAAATTATGATATATAATCTTAATTTGTCTTGGTTATGGCCACTGTGCATAATTATTTTAGCTGTTAAAATAAATAAAATAATTATAGAGTTTAAAAATAAACTAAATAATTGCATAGAGTAAATTAAATGCTTAAATTCAATTTTTCTGGGTGTGATTCACATCTACAGAATATCTGTAACCAAATAATTTATTATCAAAGATGTATGTATTATGTATTCCTTTTCGTCATATAACAACTTATCATAATGGAATTTTTAATATAAATATTTTATTATTAATTAAACAATAATTTTACATATTTAAGTTGTAAAGCAAAGCCCTAGTTTTTCCATAATCAGAAGACAAATAATTACGATGAATGCTAAGTTGTCAAATCTTGGAATCAACTCATATTTTGTTAGTACGATTATTTTTAAAAAATATTCATTTTATGTTTAAAAAAAATTATTTTTGCGCCTGGTTCATCATCATTCGTCATTCTTAATCTATTAAAATATATTGCATAGCATAGTTATCAAGATATTCACTAAATTTTATAATAAATATTCATCTCTCTAATGATAAATACATGCACTTGAAAACACTTGATAGTTGTTTTTTTAATCATATATTCTAATTTATGTTATCTATTTTTTATATATTCTATTTTATTTTATTAAAAAAATCAAAACTTTAAACTGACATATATTTTAATGAATATCCTGAAAGAATAATGATCTATTGAATTTACCAAATACTTGTCAGGACTAATTATAATGATCTACTAACGTTAGTTATATTTTGCGATAATGGGCATGCAAATAAAAATAATTAACTCTAGAAGAAACTTTGGCAAAATGTATTGTTTATGTAATGATTAAACATTTCTATTTACTTTCGATCTACTGAAATGTAGCATCTTTTGATGTTTTTAGTCTTGTACATATATTGATTATTTTCCTAAGTGCATATCTCATAAACAACTGTATATCCTCTTTTATTTTTTTCACTATATATGCTGATAATATTTTGAATGTTTTTCAGTGCATCTGGCCTAAGGCATGGTTTTTAAATTGATATTTCCTCAATCAAACCCCTAAATAAAATTAAGTACCAGTCTCAATCCAAAGTAAATATAAATCAATGAATATATCGTCGTCACCATGCTAAAGTAACGAAAATGCATAGGTTTTTAGTTGCACATTCGTTACTTTAGCATGGCGACGACCATATTTACTTCTTATAGAGATCTCAGTAGAGTAAATAAGTACATGATTACCACTTTGGTTATGATTTTCAGAAGAAAATTCTCGACTCTTAAAATATAGGTTAAGACCCTGACTACTGGTTGACCTTTTTGAAAAAGTGGACTGCCCAATGTCCAAGAAGATAGCATATATATAAATTTGGTTTATTTTGTCCAGTTACAAGGCCACGTAAATCTAACCGATTAATTTAAGATTTTTTTTATTTTCCACTCATATACTTTTCTGACTTCCTACAGACATCTTTACGTACTAACAATCTGCTTAGCAAATAATTTTAATACATTTTCTTGTTTATTATATATTATATAATGACTTTCAGTAATCGACTAATAAGAAAAACAAGCTAACCCTTTAAACCTATAAATTTGATGTTTCAAGATACACTGAATCCGAAAATCATTATAAAACTTTCTATCTATTTTTATATATAGTACAATGATTTGATATTATTTTAAAAATGTATTTTCGTTCCTCATGAAAAACTGATCGAATCAATAACTGTATAATAATCAATATAATAATTTAAGATACTCAAAGCGCATTTTTTACTGTTTATAATCTGCAAATCAAGAATATGTATATATTGCATTATGTTTATTGCAGATGTATTTTCCGAAAATTAACAAATCATAGTTTTTATCTATTTTACCTAAAAAACTGGAACTTCAACATCCAAATCATATATAGGGTATTTATGTATTCATATATTTATTTTTTGAATACTATTATGTGTGTTATTAGTTGTTTTAATAATAACATGTATTTTAATATAAAATTTAATTTACACCGGGATATGCATTGAAGTTTATTTCTAAAATTACTTCATCATTAAACCGGAATCATACTGAAAACGAAAAAAAAAATGTTCCCTGTCCTATAGTTTAATCTAATTTCCAATCAATTTCGCCATATCTTTAATTTTTTTTATCACTACAAGTGCATTGATTTCATATAATATTAAAGTGATTTAAGGTCTATAAAATAGGTTTATATAAAGGTTTATAAAATAGTCAAATAAAATATATTATAAATATATAATGGGCTTATAAGATAGTAGAGGATTTATTAATTAAAAACAAAATAGCATTATTGATGCTATATAAATTGTTATTGTTCATGTTGCACCATCTAGCGGAGAGGTTGGTAACTCCATGACCTCCTAGTTCTTGCAGACGCCCACAGGTAGCGCGCAATACAAGTTATCGGTCTAGTGATCTTTGAGTCTTAAGTGTAAAGTGTGATAAATTTTGGATCTTTTTTCTATTTATGTGTTAATGAGATTGTAAGAAATATGTTGTTAGTAAATTTAAAAGTTATAGCGGTTCGAGCAACCTAATGAGCCCCAATTTTCTTTTCGTTATTATTACAGCCCTTAAATCATAAAACTTAGTAAAAATGTATTGTTCTTGATACTTTTGAAACACTTAAGTGTGAGTTTTAACATGTCTGACGTGTGCACACTCCAGTTTTCAATTTCAAAAAAAACATTCTTCGAAAAAACTAATAATTTTCAAGGGAAAAAAATAAAACTATCTTTCATATATTATATATGAATTATAAACAAAAATCTCATCATTATATATGTATGTATATATATATATATATATATATATATATATATATATATATATGTATGTAAATATATAAGGTAAAAAAATATTAATATTATTGATACGTGAACACATCTCTGGGACAAAATGGTTTAACATAAAGATACCATTTTAATATAAATTGATAAATAAAAAAAACCATTATATTATTTATTATTATAATAAATAAGGTAGGGGAGACCGAGGGGAGTTGAAACAATTTTCACATTTTGTTTCATACCCCAAATCCTATTGATAGAAATCGTATGATATTAGCACCAATCGATAGGGCATTCTTTACACAGGGCAAACATAAAAAAATTGTAAGCGTGAAATATTGTGGTCAAAAACCCACTTACCGTAAGAAGTCAACTTGTTTCAACTCCCCTCATACCGAGGTGAGATGAAACAAGGGTCGAGGAGAGTTGAAACATGTGATTTTTGAGAGGTATTAAGGTCTGTAAAATAAAAATGATGATATAATTAAAGGTATTTATTAAAATTAAACTTTTGAAGTACAAAACAAACTTTTTTATTAATATTTTGTGCAGATATATCTGTTAAGTAGGTACCTATAGGTTTCATACAAATAATCAACTCCTAAAGTAGTTAAAAGAACCTTAACGTCCTATTCTTAACATTAATTAAAATAACGCTGAGATAAACAAATGGTTTTAAATTATAAATCTTTGAAATAAAATAATTATTAACTTTTAGCGGTTTTTTAAGTATTAAAATCAGTTTTGATCAATTTTTCTTCAAATATTTATGTTACAATAATCTCACAAATGTCAAAAATAAAAATATTATGACAATAAAAAGGGTCAATCTGACAAGTAGTAGTGGCAAACATAAAGTTCCCCACTAGTGCAAGTTTCATGAACCCCGTTGTTGTATTCCAGACATTGCACCCATTTTTATTTGGCTCCTCTATTTGAAAATAGCTTAAAACAAAGGCAAAATGATTCCTCTTCTTCTTCAGAATAGGTGCTATAGTAAGCGATGTTCCACTCTCTGCGGAAGTCATGCCACTCACTTGTTTTTGTCCTAGTCTTGCAAAACGAGGTGAATTGAAACAGCCTGTTTCAAATCTCCTCGGTACGAAAAAACCTCCCAATTTTTAATCAATTCACAATCAAGAAGCAACAGAAATCAATTGTATCAAACATACATAATAAATCTTTAGTTATTGAGTTTTCGAAACATATATAACTTAAGCCAAAATACGAAACCCTTATGAAAATATAGGCATCATAAAAAACCGTTAAAAACCTACTTTTCACGATTTTCGTCACCTGGCACGCAGAACTCTATAACCGCGCGACTTACGCCACTGACGCGAACTGACATTTCAGCGGGCGAGGAAAGTGATTTATAAGCGAAGTTGCCAAATCGCTAGCGATTTTAAGTTCCGAGAAATCGCTACTGTTTTAACACCTCTGTTTCAACTCCCCTCGGTCTCCCCTACTTTATCGATTTTCACAAAAATCTTGAAGAAATTAAGTGTACATAATGCATGAATGGTTGATCTTTCTATTCAGGTTTTTTTTAAGCTAACAATAACAATAAGATAATAATAAATAACTGTTGCAAAAAAAAAAAAATCCAAAAGCAAAAGTATCTTCATGTGAAATTATTTAAAGCTCATTCCCCGCTTTATCTGCTACTTGATAAATTTATGATCCGAACCTTTTTATTTGCCTCGTTGACAATAAAATTGAATTTAAAAATATATTTTTTTAATTTGATTTTTTTTTAGATATATCCTAACAATTCTCATCTAATGAAAAAAGCCCTTCAAGTGTGATTGATGTTGACATCATCGGTATGCAGTAATTACATTGTTAAGTTACAAAAACTAGGAAAGCTTGTTTAAAACTTCGGAATGTATGAACGTTTTACAGGATACGTCGACTAATCATTAAAATTTTGTTTGTATAATTAAGTAATTCTGGTAATAGCGTCGAATTAGTAATAAAAATCAACATTTTCCCACTCCGTCCAAATCAAATGGGTAACCTTTTGGGGGGAAGTGTGTGTATCAATTTGCGGCAAATGAAATTTATTATTTTTGTTAGTTTCTATTTTTCTAAATCGAATGATGACCATAAAGATAATAGTTTTAAAGTTATTTCAGATTATTGGAGAAAAAATAATACATTCTTTGGCTGCGTGTTAACGAATTCATAGCTAACGAAATGATATGTCTAAGCAATTTAAATGGTCTTATAATTAATAGATTATAGAATCACGAACTTTTCAGGAATATATTATTTTGGTCTTTTTTTCCTTTTACTATCGAATTATCACTCCATAAATGCAGATCATTTACAGACATATTTAAGATCCTTTTTATTACAATGAGACGGAAGTGTATACCTAAGAGTGAAGCTCCTTCCCCCCTCAGCCACCCCCTGTGACACGTGTGTTACAGTGGCAGTCCACGTGTGCTCTACCTCTTTCTTGGAACGGTATGGTGTCGAATAGCAGGGTACGTAATGACAACCGCGTATCCTTTTCCCAAATTTTTGTGTCTAAAAGAAGGCGCTTGAAGCTGTTTATTAGGTAAAATATTAAGAAACCCTTATCTTAAATGATGTTACCTGATAATAGCTCAAGGCATTGGCAAGGTAATTCCAACGATAATAAACATTCCGGGTTTTAATCTATTTTCTTACTATCTTCTCATCATATCACCCTTGCTGAAAATCGATTCAGTGAATGACTTTTTTACTTTCACTTACCTATATATGAAATATATAGTAAGTGGAAGTATTGCGATCGTGAAAAATTTCGATTTCCGGTTTTCAACGGAAATACACGTTTTGGGGTCCCCTGAGTCGAAATGACCAAGTCCAGCGAAATGGTCTGTGTGTGTGTGTGTCTGTGTGTGTGTGTGTGTGTGTGTGTGTGTGTGTGTGTGTGTGTGTGTGTGTGTGTGTGTGTGTGTGTGTGTGTGTGTGTGTGAACAGACTAGCTCAAAAACTATAAACCGTGCGATCCTGAAATTGGGTATTTAGTGTAAGTATATGCCCGCGATGTGACAGCATAAATTTCATCAAAATTACTTAAAGGGAGGGGGTAATTTACTTAATAACTTTTTAGGTTTTTTTCGATTTTCTCAAAAACGGCTCTAACGATTTTGATTAAACTGAGTATTTGATCTATGTATATGCCCGAGATATGACTGTAAAAATTTCATCAAAATTTATTAACCGGAAGGGGGACTTTACTTAATAAATTTTGTAACATTTTCACGTGTTTTTTTTATTTACTCAAAAAAGGCTTTAACGATTTTGATCAAACTGGGTATTTGATGTATGCATAAGCCAAAGATGTGATAGCCAACATTTCATCAAAATTGATTAACCGGTGGGGGGACTTTACTTAATAAATTTTGTATCATTTTCAAGGGTTTTTTTTATTTACTCAAAGAAGGCTTTCACGATTTTGATCAAACTGGGTATTTGATGTATATAAATGCCCAAGATATGACTGTAAAAATTTCATCAAAATTGATCTACGGTAGGGGGGACTTTACTTAATAAATTTTGTATCATTTTCAGGGGGTTTTTTATTTATTCAAAAACGGCTTTAACGATTAAAAAAAAAAGATATTAATGTAGAAAAATGTGTGACTTTGGGAAATGATATTTAGCAAAACACGTCAATTTCTAATCTAAGTAAGTTGGTAAGTGAAAGTTGTGTGTTGCGCGCACGCACCAGATTTTTTTTTTTTATGACTGAAAAAAAACCTTTGAATAATGAAAAAACCCTGTAAAGAGATACCAACCTTTAGCAAGCCCGATGAAGAAATAAAATAGAGGTCGAAACGTCGTCACAATTATATATGTAACATCTAAACTGAAGTCTTATTTTTTTTCTGACCGCACCCCAACCATTTCCACTATATTACTTTTTCCTACCAATACATTCGAAGTACTAGCTCTATTAATGAGAAAGTCTTTTAACATGGACCTTTATAGCAAAACTTTACAGCCAGGGGCGGATTTAACACCTAGTTGCGAGGAGTGGCGAAGGCCATATAACACATAGGAAATAAAATAAAGCATTTTTGTTTTGTTTTTTATTCTCTTACTGCTTTTTATTTTGAAGTAAAATATCGAGCTTTTATTTATTTTGTGTGCTTGAAGAGAATACTCTAAAACCAATAAGAATTTTAAGAAGTGATTTTAAGTTTTTATAATTTATATCTAATGCAAACAAACTACTTGAAACTATTGCGAAAACTAAATTGAATCATCCAGCTTGCAAACTTAATGTTGAATAAGATGTACTTTTGAAATTTCTAACAAATAGGAGGAGGCACTCCACAACGAATTTGAGTGGTTTTTATTTCCACTGTGAAAGAATTCAGGTTAATTAAAACTAGTGCTTGTTTAAGCTTTAGAGGACCCTTTTAATTACTTTCATTTTTTTTCTATGTTGGTTAGTTCTATGCTCTTCCAATTTTTTAAAAAGTTTTTTATTAGTTTATGTACGTATACAAGTAGACATGTGTTTGCGCGTAATATATATTCTGCCTTTATTTAAATTCATATTTCGCGTTAATACGATAAGTAATCCTAACCATTGAAAATATATCTCTTATCTCCAATATGTACCTGCTTAAATCCATACGGCCGAAAGCCTCATAGAGTCATGATTCCATAAATACAAATACAAGTTTCCGCACTTAAAAAAATGAATTATTTTCAATTTTAAATAATAAATCTTAGGTAGGTAAATAACTATATTCTACATCTTATTTTTACCTACCAACTCATGCTTATAATTGCGCTTATACTTTATTCACGCGCTGATAATAACTTAAACGAGTAAAAGTTTCCCAATACTACTTCATGGCGTGGCCTATTCTGGGAGGTTCTATTGCCATAATTTAAGAGGACTCTCATGGTGCCATCTTCAGTTAAAAATCGCCTTGGTTAGCTTCATTATATCCCACCTTGCCACACTCGCTCTTCAGAAATAAGTAAATCCCCAAGCGGATCCTTTTTTGTGGAGATTAGGACTAAACGTTGCCATGTTGACTTTGCCCAGAATTAACGTCCGGAAACTAATACCCTTAAACGGACCTAATGCCATGAAGAAGACTACCGAAAAGGAACTATATCAAAGATCTCTCCTGAATTAAGACTAAATGAGTGCAACTTGGCCCCATCTTACCTCATACCTCATACCAATGTCACTATCTGTATTTTTAAAGTACATATTTGCAAGTTTGAGTCAAAGTTATAAGGTGAAAAACTATGTATTTAATAGGCTCCCCTTATTCAAAACGGCCACCTATGTGAAAATAATGTTATTGTTTTTTTTCCTGAAGCGCCTATAAAAACTTAATAAACTCTTAGATTACTTAAGAATTGAAGCGTGGAAACGCATAAGGGTATAAGTACCTTAGGAAATTTTTACAGAAATGATGTGACATATACCCTCTAGGGTGAACTACGTTCAGTGATTACACCCATGCCATCTTTCATACGTTCAATGAACTCTTTTATAACAACAAAACATTACTTATACCCATTTCTGAAGAATGGCTTTGGCACATATAACAATTTGGCAAAAAAAATCTTTGTTTTATTTTTTTGGCACTTAGACTTATATTAAAAAAAGTATATTTTAATCCTTTCTTTTTTATATTCCTTAATCATTTTCTTTGTTTATCGTCTTGATCAAGGGTGGTTCCTATAAGGCTTCCGAATTTTTACCATTCGGAGTCATAAGCTGAGAAGTAATGTAATTAGTAATCTCCGAGACGCAGACCGTCGGAAAGATAGGATTGAGAAGAAAAAAAAAGGAGCTTTTAGAAAAATCTTGATGAGCTGTCAATCATCAAATACCTCAATGAAAAAAGTGAAAATAGTTCATCTACCGATTCATTCGATTTTCCATAATTCCATAATGTGGTGAAGGCACCACTTTTTTATGTGCTACCACTTATTTATGATAAGGTCTGCGATCTAAACAACCAAAAGTCTCATGTTCGGGGCATTGTAAGTGCCTAATTGCATTATTCGTTTAAAAATACACAAAAATTGAAGAGCCAAAATATTTGAGGGGTGGTCATGACTCCCTGTATTCGCCTTTGATCAGAAGATAATATTATACGTAGGTATTCTATTACATTCATGAAATTACATCAGAGACGTTTAGATGGAAAGAGTACCATTACCTGTACGATTACCACTACTTTTCCTTTCAGGGGTTAGAAAATTATTACCCTATTTCGGCGATTATCCTTTAAGAGAAGGTAGTGAAGGTTGGCAACGCCCCTCGTCGCCAGTTTAGCAGCTCAGGCATACGTAGTGGCCTTTGTAGGGTGTGCCATTGTTGCTTCAACTAGCGTGTCCTGGTTGGCCATTGTTGGTGAGGTATTCTTCGCCTCATCACACCGCCCTCTTTCTTCTTCCAGGTTGGCCTCTTTGTAGGAACTGGGCCTCTGGAAGATGCTCCATGTTCTATCGGTTACAGGTGAATACGGCCTCCGCTAACAGAATAACCCGCCTAGCTTGAAACAGACTCGATGGTCCATTCTTACTCCATGAGGAGATGAAAAATTATCTTAGTCTGTCATTAACTTTGAAGTACATTCGGGAAAATTATAATTAAGAACGAAGTTAATATATACTCTCTACTTTATATTTTGACGCTTTTCTTCTGTAAATAAATATTTAACATTCCTGTATGTATGCGCATAGTATTGAGTTTTAAACGAAAAACCTGGTGGTTGAGTGTTGGGAGAAATATTGAAATTAACTAATAGTGAATTTACTTTAGTTCAAAACGCAATCCTCTTATTGATGCCTAATACTTTACGGTATTTCCATTACAATGCAAATCTTCTACCCTTACCTCTACTGTAACTCCGCAAAACTCATTACAATTACAATGAAGTACCCATATGGTTATTAAACACAGGTTATTTGGCTGATGTTTTTGTGAGAATTTAGTCTAAAAAGTGATTATTTTTAATGATACTCTTATCAAATTATTAATTTTTTTACGAATGTTATTGTATAGAATGAAAGGGAATTGGGGCCTCAGAGTAGTGATTCCTCGACCAAATAATCCTTCAAATTTCACCTAATGATCATATTTTGTTGACTTCCCATGCTTTCAAAAAAAAAAAAAAAAAAAAAAAAAAAAAAAAAAAAAAAAAAAAAAAAAAAAAAAAAAAAAAAAAAAAAAAAAAAAAAAAAAAAAAAAAAAAAATGCTTGCTTATCTGAGAACAAAAATACCTTCCTATTTGGTATTTCTGACAGGAATGGCGAACTTATGCTTAGAAAGCGCTATGGAAGTCTGGTGGCATTTTCGGACCCCTATCATGGATCTTGCTTGATAAAAAAAAAAAAACATTTAAATTGGTGTGGGAATTATTTTATTTTCAGTATTTTTTAAGTTTATTTTGTCTAAATTAGATTTAATTCTGCCTCTTTTCCGACGTTTCAAAAGCGGACTTGGTGGATCAGTTCCGTTAATTTTTAGATTCTGTGTTAATCGTCAATATATAAATCTGTGTTGAATAATATTATAGGCTTCACTTATCTGAAAAGAAAAATCCAGTCCGCAGCTGAGTAAGAGAGTTAAGAGTTCAACTTCTTTTACAGCGGCTTGAGATATTCAATGAGACTCTGGATAAAGCACCAGAGCGTCAAAACTCCTCCAAAAAAACAAGTTTTAGCCAAAAAGTGATAGAGCAAATTTTTTGCGTTGTAAAAACTTGTTAATATGATCATGGTGGTTGTTTTTTTTTTATGATTGACACATGAAATCAAACCGAAACATTATGAGGCTAAAGTGCTCCCCCCCTTTTTTCTGTACAAGTAATAAATTTAGGGGTGAACGCAGGCCGCTTCTCCTCTTGTTAATTGTAAATTTAAAAATCTGGTGCGTGCGCGCAACACACAACTTTCACTTACCAACTTACTTAGATTAGAAATTGACGTGTTTTGCTAATTATCATTTCCCAAAGTCACACATTTTTCTACATTCATATCTTATTTTTGTTAATCGTTAAAGCCGTTTTTGAGTAAATAAAAAAAACCCGTGAAAATGATACAAAATTTATTAAGTAAAGTCCCCCCTCCCGTAGATCAATTTTGATGAAATTTTTACAGTCTTTTCTCGGGCATATGAATACATCAAATACGCAATTTGATCAAAATCGTTAAAGCCGATTAAAGCATAAAGCAATGGCATAACTCACGTGGGAAATGGGTATCGCCTGCTCGCGTGTGTGGAAACCATCAAATCTTTGGTTTGTGTTAAAAAAAAAAAAAAACAGGTTAACCCAAAGCATTTGAACAAATTAGTACTTGAATAAATAAAAATTCTTAATTGTATTATGTAAAAACTTCTTTAAGAAGAGATTTCTTATCACTCAAATATATTGCTAAATTAAAAGCTTCAACACATCACCCTCCTACCGAACACTTATTAGCCGAAGGGTTGGGAAATCGAGGTCTCAAAGAAATTGAGAAAAACGCCTATCAAAAGGACATATATGACGCGTTAACCAAGATTGGCATGACCCTGAGCAAAATTAAACCCGTTGTTAAACTAACAATACCAAGTTGAAGTAGTGTTAGGCCAATAATCAATAGATCAATGGCTGAGGTTACCACACCTTACTTCAGTCATCCTTTTTAAAATTAGTGGAAAAATATAGCCATTTCGAGTTAGTTTATACCGATCCAAAAAAAAAAGGGCGATAGTGTTGGCAGCTCTGTGAGTCGTAAACACAATCAGCTCCTTTTTAATCAAACTACATTGAAATATGAGATGTAAAAAATAAAAACTTTAACTTTCCTATATTCTTTACCAAATAATTTTAAATGGTGTAATGAATGCTCTATTCTCAATCACGTTGGATTTTGATTAGCTGAAAGGTTTTCATCTTTATCAATGAATATTGGTATCACTGTATTTGTTTAAAAATATTAGGATATAACTACTGAGCCACAGCAACGCGTGGCCGGGTCTGCTAGTATTTCATATATAGGTAAGTGAAAGTAAAAAAATCATTTATTTGTTTTCGTTATTATTATTAAGCATGAATCACCCATCCTAAAATTAATTAAATTGCCTTATTCTGATCAGCCTGTAATTTCCGACCTACTCCTGTATACCAAAAATGAAACTATAATTGCCCTTGGCTAGGGAAAGAATTAATGTACAACGACGGCGTCCTAAATTAAAAAAAAATTATAATAATGAGGTAGCAATTGCCACAACCTACTGTTTGTAAATTAGCAGCTTTACATGTTGTGAAATGCTATGTCGGACGGTTTGGGTCAGCAGTCTTCCGCCGGTGTTCAGTTGATGAACTGGCAAAATGGGAAACGTCCAGACCTCAGAGCCAGCGTATTTAATAGGCGTTTATCGAATAACCAAGGTGAGATTTTCTTTTATTATTAATTATTCGAATTTTTATCAAATACCATTTTAAAAAAATATTATTTAACATAAGGGGGTACCTCCTGTCCATCTGGAGTGGAGTAGCATTTAAAATTAAAATAAATTACCTTTTACATATGCTGTAAGTATACTTAACGTGTTAGACCTTATAAGTATTAGTAAAAAATACCAACTCTTCAGATCATCAATTTGAAGATTTCATCTTCACTTCTTTCCTACTAAATAAACTTACTATGCCTGTTCGTGATTGGATTGTAATTCAATTGTTCCAGATGATTATTTTATTATTACACATTTTTTTGTTTGACTTGTACTATTAGAATCGTTTTTCAATTAAAATTTACATATAATTTTAGCATCATTATCAATATATCAATTTATATATATTGATATTATTTATATATATTTATATATATTGCTTTCAAATATTACATAATATTATATTATATAATCGATTTGTACTTGCTTTTTTTTTCAAAAATGAAATAATAAAATATAACATTTTAATTATATAATTTCATTTCTCATAATTATAGTATGAATTTTTGTTTGAAGAGAAAAAAATAAATACAAAAATACTGGGAATCTGCATTTCCGTCGCGGTGCGCAAACCAATTAAGCTACCAAGGCCGTATTCACAGCCATGTCTATCTATTATCTTTATTCACCCTTTGTACCCACCTATCTAGCCAAGTTTTAGCGAAGTATATACTAGGGCCGTCCATTATCAGATTCACTATGCCCCGTCTTGAAGTCATTTACTATGGTATTTCAATTTGGCAAACATTCTTTCAAGCCGTTGATGTGAGATGTAGTTGGTTTTAGTATCTACCGATAATGAAAATATAATATTTTTTATATAATAGAAAGAAATATATCTTTCTTTTTTTTTAAGTTCATTGTCTAAGTGTGTTTCACCTGTTTTCTTAATTATTGTTTATTCAATAAAGACGAATATCTGTACTTCAGAGGAAACAGACTAACTCAATTCACTCTGTTCAAAGTTTTCAGAAGAGCACGAGGCCTATATTTTTAAATTGTATAATCCCCATGCCTTATAGCGTGCTACCTGTTTAAATGTTAACAACTTGTTTTAATTTCACTAAATTAAAAGGTGTATAATAATCGACCGTTTTTTATTTTATTTTTTTATTTTGGAAAACCAACGTTGACAGTAGGGATCGAAACGTTGGCTTTTCTTAATAAAAAATAAATCAATCTGATAATACTGGCTATTAATCGACCTATTGAAAGGAATTAATTATCAAATTAACAAACAGAGAAAAAAATCTATTTGGCTTCGCGCTTCACACAACTTTCTCTTACCACCCTCCTTTCTTCGACAACAATTAGATACCATTTGTTAAAAATGGTGTACTTAAGTGCTACCGGAGAGGGAACTCAATTTTATTTTCTTCATTGTTTATTCTATTGGAAAGTGGGCACTGTCGTTAGTATTTACCTAATTTACTCTTGGGACTCCGTCCTATCCAGGGGATTAAAGAAACAACAATCGATTTTTAGGCCGAACGATGGAGTTTTTCTACGATATATCGTAAATAGGAATCCATAGAAGTGGTTCATAATAACTACCGATTATAATTTGAAGTTAATTTTCAAATTTTAGCATGCTTTTCTTATACCGAGACAGTTAATATTTTTACAAAAAATAGTTATTAAGGTAAATTGTATTTATTAAATTTTACATATTTTCATTTATTTAATTTTTCATTCAATAAACATTTTGAGCAGCTTGATCTTCGCCTTTTCTTACAACAATCCTCTGATATTGTTAAAAATGAGGACCGTTTCGATCAATTAAAAAATGTATAATATACTGAAAAAGTTGACTAAAATTCTAATAAATATAAAATCCGTCTGATTATTTAGGTTTTGTTTCTAAATAAAATGCAACTTCGTTCCGCTATTTTTGTCTCTGAATGCGTCAGAGAGACATTTCAGAACGAAATTCTATCACGAAAAGAATAGCAGATGCTAAAAAAAAGATAGATATGGGGAGCTGTGTGTCAAATTAGTGAGACGTTTCTGGGTTAAATGGAAAGGGAGAAAAGCACGCAACCCTCCGTGTACTGTCAGTGAACTTTATCACTTGCCCATAGCGTCCTTCCATTTTTTATAAAGGCGTCCATTTCACTGAGGCTGGAGATATCACTCCTTCGTAGAATCCTAAGTAATTATTTTTTTTTTTTTTTTTTTTTTTTAACAAGCCTCAAAAAATTTCAGTAATATTACCTTTACTTAAGTAATATTACAACCCAAAATTAAATGTGTACATATACATAATACAAAAAAAAATTGTTTTTAAAGTTTATTTAAAATTATAATCGCCAAGATAAATAAAATGTAGTAAATTTCAACCACAGAGAGAGTCATAAAAGTATCATAATACTGTTGCCTAACTGTATAAAGTTTACCATCTATAAATTAAGCCTTTGCACTCGGCACCGTTTCGGACGTTACCTACCGGCAACTCGACGCAACTTATTCGCGAAAACGTACACCTCGAAAACCTAATATTATACAGTAAAATTTTAGAACCAAGTAAGGAATTGTAATGAAATTTAGGTTATATGTATTTGTGAAGCTTCAAGAACACACAGTTAAAAAAAAAAAAAAAATTAAATTTTATATATTTTTTTAAAATCTAAATCTAAAGGGACATTTTTTGGGAATACCGAAAATAGACCTATGTGTAAATTTTTTAATAATTAAGAGAACCAGAGCGGATAACGATGGAAATCCTTTAGATGTCACAAAGGTTTCGCCGTTATACATGTTATACATGAAAGCATAAAAAATCTAATTGGAGAAATAAAAAACAGTTAACAAATTACAAGATGGGACCCTTTTAGTTGAAGTTTTCCAGATATCCAATCAGAAAAGCTCCTAAAATGTGAAAATCTACTTAATAACTTTCCGGTTAAAGTAGATGCACATGGGAAACTAAAGGGATTATTTGGTGCCCCGAACTAAATTATTGTACAATTGAGGAAATAAAAGATGAATTAAAACCACAAAATATAGCCGATGTTAAAAGATTAATGTACTATAAAAATAATGAAAAACACCTCGAGCCGAGACCGTAATTTATCAACAAAAGCGAAATATCCTATAAATAGTTTTTACGATTTGTTTATGTCTTTATATGTTAAAAACTGAAAATTATTTGCATTGACTCCGTAGCGGAGCCCGCGAGTTTGAAGACAAATTTTAAATGGCCCCGCTTCGGAGACCTCGAATGCAAAGGGTTAATATTGTTACAATGGAAATTTAAATCTGTCTTTAGATAAATTTTAATGTGACAACCTGCGACATAGTAGAAAATAATATACTGGGAAACGAATTGCTGAATTCTGTATGATATAAATAAAAGTGATTGGTATAACCTTACAAAAAAAGGTTTCCAAATAATTTTTAGATGCCTCGTACTTCTGTTAAAGGTACGTATTGAAATAGAATATTGAATACGAATGAATTAAATTGGAATATAATGTTTTACAGATATAACAGTCCTTTTCCATTATTTTTTATATCTTGATAATGTTATAGCTAATGGAGGGTCCGTGCATTCGATTCCCTACATAGGTTTAATATATTGTGCAGCATGATATTAACAATTCATATTTCCCTGTTATTGAGATTACAACTGTAGAACTTGTTATTAGATTGGATCGGATTCCGTTGTTAACTCCATCTTCACCTTGGAGTGGACATATAACTTTTCGAATTTATATGCATATACCTTAGTTATCAAGTCCATTAGCTAATCGATGCGTTCCAGTTTCCTAGTAGTTGGTAATGATGCTAAAGCAGTCTGGTAATGGTTCTAACCTCCTTGGTATCACAGCTTATGGCTAAGCAGAACTATAACCTTTTCACTCAGTCTATTTATAAATAAGCTTCAAAAATAGAAATATCGAACATCATGATATTTAATTTAATGATTAAGTAATTTATCACGTATTATTATTTTTTATTTATTCTTCTTATCGTTATTTAAATCTTTTAAGAACGAGTGAAGTAAATCTCGGTTTCGAAGATGGCTGGTAGACTACCTATCTTTTCTGTTAGGGCAGCTGCGGATAGTTCAGAAGACCATAGAAGCTGGTTCTCTTAATCAAGTAATTTATAAGAGAAAACCTGGTGTTTGAGCATCACTTGGTCAAATCAACTCCTAGAAGTTGTTCCATCCTTGCTATAAGTATTCAACCCAATATCGTGTGGCATACTTTTTATTATTATTATTATTATTATTATTCCTAGATTTGAAAATGATTACTTTTGTACAAAAAACAAAAACAATTTTCCCTTGGTTAGGAGCGCTGCAATGGTTATGCATAGACGAAACCCGACTGTGGACAATCTTTTCTCTTCAAATAAAATTATTAAGCAGTTTTATTTCAGTTATTGTTGTTAAAAATATTTTAAATGCCCAGAAAACGCAAACTTAATATAAAACGTTAAGACTTAAGTAAAGGTCATCCAATCATATCTCGCCATAAAACTTTAATTTTCACTGCTAGTAATAATATCCCAAAGTCTCGAGTTGATTGTCCCTGAACAAACGGGATTGAGTTTAGTTACTTAAGTTCACTTGAAATCGTTTCTTAGTTTTTTTTAATTAATCCAATCTTAAATAGTGGCTGACCACCAATTTTAAATTATTTTTAAATAACTTATTTTTTGAAGAGAAAAGATTTGGCTCCGCCGGGAGTCGAACCCGGGTCTCCTGCGTTACATGCGAGGATGCTAACCGCTACACCACAGAGCTCGGCTCAAGGCAGAGCAAATCCTTCCTCTTCACTGATACCTACTCCCCCTATCTCACAAGTTTTGCGAGTAGTAGCGGGAGGTGGACAAATTTTGTATAATTTACGATATTTATTGACATAAGTCAATTTTTTAAATTATTTTAATTAATCCAATCTTAAATTGTGGCTGACCACCAATTTTAAATTATTTTTAAATAATTTATTTTTTGAAGAGAAAAGATGTAATGTAACGCAGGAGACCTCGCATGTAACGCAGGAGACCCGGGTTCGACTCCCGGCGGAGCCAAATCTTTTCTCTTCAAAAAACAAATTATTTAAAAATTTCTTAGTTTTTGTGTAAGTTCCTGATATAAGGTGGAGCCCTGGTAATAATGCTAACGCCTTTGCTTAGTTTTTTTTTTGTTTTTGTTTTTTCATAAATTTGCTCTCCATAAATCCAAATCGGTCCTCGTATATATTGGTATAAATCTTGAATTTTTCAGTCTATGTTAATTTGGGTCATTTATTTAAAATATACTGAAGTGTTCCAGTTTAGTTGCTTCATCATTTTTTTTTTAATATTTTTAACATCAAAAGAACAATGCATCAAAAGTACAAAAGTGCAATTAGTTCATTTTTTGAATTTCTATTTTTCCAAGGGGGCCATGTTATATTCGAAAAACCACGAATTTTCAGCTATCGAAAGCAGAGCACTGAAATAGCTAAAAATTCGTGGTTATTCGAAAATAACATGGCCCCCATTGGAAAAATAGAAATTCAAAAAATGAACTAGTTGCACTTTGGTACTGCTGATGCATTGTTCTTTCTATGGTAAAAATGTTTTTAAAAAATAAAAATGTGAATCAACTATACTGGTATGTATATGGATTGACCCATCAATGCTTTTGAGTCTTAAACTTTTCTTATTGATTTGATGTGAAGACTCCATTCATTGGTTTTTCCAGCGACAATCCATGCAAGATATTTACTGTGTAGGTTCGTGCCAAACTTTTGTTGGTCAAGAAAAAAAGTTTGATTAAGAGCAAATTCGTCTTACTCCCGGTCCTCTTTTTAAACTTAAGAAAAATGTTTGTGATGATATCCTCAATATTTTCGAATAATGTCTCATCTGACGAACCTTAAGACACACTAGATACTAACTTGGATGATTAGCAAGATTGTGATCTCTCTGCCCTCTTCTTAACCTCTCTGGTTTTCTACTAACCCTTGACGGTCTTAAACAAGCTTTGGGTTTCTTGTACCTCTCATGCCCTCAAGATATTTTCCCTCTGTTTACTATCTGTACAATATTTTCCTCCTTAATCTGACATACAAATCTCAACTCAAATAATAAATATTTCCGTAGAGATTTGACCGAATCATAGCTGGCCTTCTTGTATTATGCCATCACACTATTGGAAGTGGCCAAACCAGTTTCACCTATAGATGTTATCTCTCTGTAGTAGCTTTACCGCTACTTCACATGATAATTATTTCTGACATGCTGAAGCTTACATTCCAATTATGGTTATTCGGCAATTTTGTGTATATTTATTGTCAACCAGATCATATTACCACTGATTTTAGTGACGGTGGCCCAGGTATGCACTATTGAAGTCTCTTGTTATTGTACCCCATTGTTACGTTAATCGAGTTGAAAACTATCAACAAACAGTATCTGTATCTTAGAGAGTAATCACAAATAATTAACAAAAAGACTTTTTTTAAAACTGTATATTAGGATATTTTGGAAATATCTCAAACCAAACTATTAAAGATCCCTCACTTAGCATTTAATTTGCTGCTAGATTTTAGAAATATGAAATCATACGATAATGGACTGATACAGTAAGACTTCGACTAGCTTCATCGTCATAAAATTTTTGGGTTAGTTTAATTAACTTTATATTATGCAATCATGAAGCTAACTTAAAACCGAAGAAAATTCACAAGTAACTCCATAACAGTTAGTTGAAATAATATTTTAATTAGTTTAACTAAATCAACTAGTCTTTTTCCTCATTTTTTTTTTTTTTTATTGTTAATAAAATGTTTCTGATTTTTTTTGTTTATTTACTGATTCGATGGGACCAGAGATACATGCGCTGCTGCAGCTACCTCAAACTATGGCTGTTCCATTTTTATTCTACTTTTTGATTTTATGTCTTCTTTCTTTTTTTGTCACGAAGATGCCCGAATTAATAAAAAACGTTGTAAAAATCTTATTTAATGTTCTAAATTATTTTTAATATTATTAAATATGATTTGCGATTTAAACTTTGTCATTTTGATTAATTAATTTAGAAGTTTATTTTTATCGTTTCATGCATTTGTATTAAGATTTATTTTTTTCATTTCAGGTGAGTTGGAGATATATCTGAATTTATTCCGAAGTAGGTAAGGAAATGAAAAAGAAACTTAAAATAACTTCTTTTTTCTTATAATTCAGAAAGTTTCCTTGAACTTTGTTCATTTTGTTAGTATTCTTTCGCCCTTTGCTGTATTTTCTTTCAGTTGAGACCTCTCATTTTACCTTTTAAGGATATCATTAATCAATATTTCTGTAAAAATGGAACTGTACTGCTAGCTATTAATATATAAAAAATATTATTTAATACATGTTTAGGCAAAATAATTGAAATTAAATCCTAAAAGGGCCTCGAGCACCTAATTTGAATAGTGTTTACTTTTTTTGGGGTTATTGCTTGATTAGTTTAAGAGGGGAGTAGTCATCCAACTCCGTTATATGTTTTTTGAATACTGATTGGTTTGGGCAGCCCCTCTGTTGAATTTCAATTTGTATCGGAAATCATCTAAGGGCTAATTGAAATATAGGAACAAAATATTATATTTGTACAGTACATTAAATAACTTTCTCAATCCTCTTAAGTTCAATATGTCAGAGGCTAGAGACATATTCAGACCGCTGATAAATCACCCAGGAAGTATAGAAAAATATTTTATTACGGGATCATTATCTATTTTTCTTATCATTAATCGTTAACCACTTGATTTTTTTCTTATGGTAATTAAAAAAAAAAAAAAAAAAAAAAGTGTTAGCCCTCTCGATCCTTGAGCTAGAAGCAGTTTCTACCCCTAGCAGCAAGCAGGTGGCAGGATCCTATTGGTTACAGTTCCGTTCTGGCAGCTCTCCTTCCACAAGGTCTTGGAGGTTTTCGAAATGGTCCTCAACGGATATTAGGATCTGTCTAACCTTCAGGGTGACGGTTATTTAATCAACCATTCCGTGTCCGAAACACAATTTTATTTATACTCATTGATAAAATTAATAAAAAGATAATTTTGTCCATTTCGACGCAATGAACTTCAACTTGTTCAAAAACCTTACTTCTTGTGCTTCTATTCCTCCTATAAATCTGGGATCTGTCTAAAACTAAGGTGGCCTTGTGATCTTGTGTTTAGGGGCTGGATATATTCCAGAGGGTTCTGTCCACCCAGTTTTTACACACTACAGATATGATAGAATAGAAAATCGCTTGCTACAACCAGACTCAAATCGGAGACCTGAAGTTTACATATGAACTCAGTTAATAATTCGCTGTGCAACTTAAAATTGTAAATTTATAGTTCTTTACCCCAGAGTTTTGTTTGTTGTTTATTTATTTAACGACACTTTATTATATATACTACTTGAAGACTAGACTATAAGATGCGATGCTATAATAGGAATCCTGAATTTTGCCTATCCTGGTATATTGAAGGTAGGGTCTTTAATGAGTACCGACATCGCCCAGACTCCGAAGTACTAATTTACGTCCACTCCATCAGAAAGAAAAAAGGATTTTTTACACCAATTAGAAAATCCAAAGGCCATTGGCCAGGATACGAATCCGCGACCTTGGGCATTGTAGACCTTATATGCTAGCCACTTCAGCGGAGGTGACCACGAACCTCGAAGGTAAATAACACCATTTCCATATTTTATTTGAATTAAATTTAACACTATGGATTTTAATAATGTGATAAATACTGTGTTACATTTTTATTAGGTTTCTCATGACGACAGGTTAATTAATGTTTTTACTTTTTTGCATGGTAATTGACGTTGCTAAGTAACTGGAAGTATTTATCATCGATGTTTCATTAACCTCCCTTTATGCTGCTAAGGCTAAGCGGACGATGCTACAGTGGGATAGGGGTCTTTAACGAGTACCTGACATCGCACAGGCTCGGGACCCCTATTTTACGTTCTATCCGAGGGACGGCAAAGCTAAGGATTTTTTACTCCCTTTAAAAAATCCTAGGGCCACCGCTGGATGCGAACCCGCGACTTTTAGTATTGTAGCTAGCCATTCTAATCACTACACCACAGGTGACCCCTTTATTTATATTTATAAATTTAACACTATGTATTTATAATCCATAGTGTTAATTTAATTTATTGAAAAAGATGGACATGATTTTGTTTAGAGTTACTTTATCGTAATAAATGTTTTTTCATATATTCAACTTACTAGATTTTTAAAAAATTTCTTTGTATCTAAAACCCGTTTGACAAATTCTATCAATATGTACTATTTGCTAACAATAAAATATTTAAATTCAATGGCAAAATAACGCTTGTGACTTCTTCTTTTTTTTTTTAAATACTGGGTAGTTTTAGGACTGGGATTGCTATCAATCAGATGAATTGACATTTTTTTTATTATTGACTACACAAGACTGCCATATTGCATATCATATATTTAAGTTTTTCTTTTTCGAAGTACTATTTCTATTAACTATACTAAGGGTAATGAATGTCCCCTATACGAACTATGGGGCGGGCCCCAGCTGACTACTCCAGATTACACCTCCCCATGGCACATGCCACCTCGAAACATCTGCTCCTAGCCTGTGTTCTCTTTCGAGCACATCTCTTCTTCAAGTGGGTCTGATATGATTATCATGTGTTGTTGTTGCCCATCTGCGGTCGTATCTACATATCCATGCAATTGGGTGCCAACACTATACATTGTGAAAAGAAGAATGAAATGACATGTTAATTTAGTTGTTCATTTCCACTCTGAAGCAACATTGTTGTTTAACAAAATCATGTAAGCTAACAATCAATCAATATGAGCGAAATTTCAGATCGTCCTTAAGTATATATAAGTTTCACCAATAAGATATGTTATGATATATAAAATTAATATGGTCTCTAGAGCACTTTTCATTTTAACACCTTGTATATCTGACGTTGGACATTTATTTAAACTGAAACTAAATTACTCCAAAACCCTAAATTTGTTTTTATTAATGGCAATTACCAGCTGCGCCAATGTAAACTATTGATAGTTTACTTCCGGACAGATGACAACTGTCGACAATTTTATATCACAACCAAGAGGTTGTGTGAATATCTTTTTTAAAATACGTTTTGGGGATTTCGTGGTCAATTTTCGACTTCGCGCATATTTATAAATAAAAACGAAAACTTTATTTGCAACATTCAACCTTTGTCACTAGCGTGCTAATGAATAATGTTAGTTTTTGAGCTTTAAAGTCCTTTGCAACTTTGCCGTTTATATGAAGCATCTAAGACATAAATGAATGTTTTGAAGTAACATATTATTTCTCATTAGGCAGTTAGTCTCTTGTCCGGTTGGTTGATTGGGATGTTCTATCTGTTCACAGTAATTGTTTGTTTGAATTAAAATAATATTATGGATCATTCATTTTTTTCTTTTTCCATCTTCAGATTGGATTAGAATTATAAATAGAGGTAATTTCTGAACATATTTTTAAAATTATTTATTATTTTATTTTTTAAATTTTATTATGGGTTAGCAATAATGTATACTAATTTTTTAATGAATTATTGCAACATTCATTTTTTTTTTAAACTAAACTCGAAAAACAATTAGAGCTATTTTCTAAGTTAATAAATAGAGGTATTTTCCCAACCTCTATATTTAATTTGAGAAATGAATAATTCGATGATTTTTTTTTTTTTTTTTTTTTTTTTTTGTCAGATATTCATTTCTCTGACCAATATATATATATATATATATATATATATATATATATATATATATATATATATATATATATATATATATATATATATATCATTATCATGATGTCCAATCAAAACAATTTCATCATAACAGCTTAACTTAATTGTTTAAATTATATTTTCCTAGACTTTCCCGGATTTAGCTGGCTTTTGAACAAATTAGGATAGACCACCTAATGCCAAACACCACATATCTTTTAGAAAATTGAAAGTGAATCTCGATAATGTACAATAAAGCATCGATTCATGCTAAAAAATATCATTAACTATTTATAAAAAGTTATTGTTGTAACTTATCTTATAAGTCTATACATGTAAACTGGAAGTATTTAATTGAACACACCTCAGCTTTTTCTTCCTTGCAAAAGGAATCTCTGTGTTCACAAGAAATGAAGATTGGATAATTCGGATTCGATTTTCAAAAATTAAAAGTATTAATCGCTCATGTTTTTGATCTTGCAATGGATTGTTAATTTAAATAATTAAAAATTTTCGGATAACCGTATTTGTGAAACATGAGAGAGCTGAACAGTAATGTCTTGATTGACTAATCAAGAAAGACCCCTCTCCGATTTCTTGCCAGTCTTCTTAACGAGTTCTAAGACTTTGTTTATTGATACTGTAAATCTTCAATTATATGTTTGAGTTTTATTGCCCGTCTACATCGATGAGTAAAATCATTAAGTATGTCCACTGTTTTAGACAACAGAAGTTGTTTAGGGTGATTTGATCTATATGACGCTCAACCACATGGTTTTCTCCTCTTAATTAAATATTTAGTTTTATTCCCACTTTATAAAGGCTGGGGTCTCGCTATCACAGGTAGTTTTGGGTAGGGTCTGCTTCATTTACATTTTTAGAATATTGTCCTACAAATATTTTGTTTCTATAGTTAAAAAATTACGAGATGGGACCCATTTAGTTGAAGTTTTCTCAGATATCCAATCAGAAAAGCTCCTGAAATGTGAAAATCTACTTAATTAATAACTCTCCGGTTAAAGCAAAAACTCATGGGAAACTAAATCAAAGTAAAGGGATTATTTGGTGTCCCGAAGTACAATATTGTATAATTGAGGAAATAAAAGATGAATTAAAACCACAAAATACAGCCGATGTCAAAAGATTAACGTACTATAAAAATGATGAAAAACACCGCGAGCCGCGACCGTCATTTATCGCCAAAAGCGAAATATCTTATAAATTGTTTTTACGATTTGTTTATATCCTTATCGGAGACCTCGAGTACAAAGGGTTAAATTATTACCATGAACATTTTATATTAAAAGAAATATAAGATAATGAAGACAGATTTAATTAATAGTCGAGGTACCTTTAAAGAAGTACTTTGATTAGATAAAAAACAAGAGAGAGTATTAAATTTTAGATATATAGTATTGTAGAATCCGATTTTTTTACTATTTCAAATTGGTGAATTAGAGAAAATTTTCAAAAAACACCCACAAAAAAAAAACCAGCACAAATTACGGTCAACTTAATTCTATAAACATGTCGATTCAGACCATTTTAACTCCTGCAAGAACTTAAGGTATACAATTTCTTCTTAAGCTGTGACTGATAAAGCAAGTTGATTTCAATATTGATGCATCTAATTTCCATATTCAGGTACATTCATCTTTAGTTATATGCGAATTATACTGTTGTCTTGGTTTTAAAATTCGTTGACATCGGACTATAGTTTTGTATTTAATGGGTTGTGGATTGATCCAGTATTGGAAGGTCATCGAAGCAGATTTATGTAAGACCTGTCTTCAACTCGTCGCTAATGAACGACCGCGTTTTGCAATGTGTCCCGTTATCTGAAACCCATTGAGGAACACCCGGGCTATTAATATTCCGAGTCTTGGAGATGTTATCTCCGAAGCTCAAATTGTGAATTAAACAGCTGATCAGACGGCCTCTGCATATGTGTGAGTGTGTGTGTTGATTGTGTTGGTAGAAGGGGGAGAGGGGTGAACCGGTGGAGGGGGGAGCTTTGGTAGACAGTGTGCGGTCTGCCTCCTCTGGAGTAAGTGTTCGTGTGTCTTGTTTCGGTAAATACATTTGTTTATACTTTATGTATCTGAGTTTTATTTATTATTTTATGTCTTTGTCGGAGAGGATTGAAGTATTGGACCCCACATGACAAGTATTCCCCTGTTTATGTGTCCTACCTTTTAGAGTGTACCAAAAAAAAAACTGTTATTTCATCTGGTTCTAAGTATTTAATCGATTTAATTTCTATCAAGTTAGTAATACTAAGTAAATATGATAATTTATAGTTTTAAATTGATTTTACTTCCCCGTTGTATACGATCTTTGAGCAGAATTATTATTTTTTAATATTTATTTGTCTCAATGAGCTCATCAAAGTTATTGTTTTGGTTACAAAACATACTGATTAAAAAACGTATTATAAATACTTAAAAATACATCCGATACACACAATTTTGTTAGTGGTGTATGTAGGAACCATTTTAAATTTAATATTTTGAAATACAAAATAAAGTATTTTTGTTTATATTTTAATTTACAATCAGATATTCTTTTTAAAGTATTTTCTTTCTAAAATACAAATACCAAATACATAAGGACCTCATATAATTTTTATTTGTATATTGTTTGATAAAACCATATTTGTTGTACTTAACTATCGTGTAAATAACCAGTAAAATTATAGAGTTAAAGAATTCGTGTAATTTAAAATAAAAATAGTTCTGCTTACATACAGCGATGTTTTGGTATTATGTATAGTATTATAGTTAATTCTTTTAATTTATTAAACTGGATGAAACTTCCTTTGATTCATTTTAAACAACTCGGTGTTTTCAATTCACACTATTACAAAAATATCGAAATATTTTCTTATGGATATTAAAAAGAAATAAAAAATGTATGTTGTTTGATCAGAGTATGAACTTAATATATTGTCCAAGTACCTATTATGTTAATATTAGTAATATTTTTTGATGAAAACTGCAGCTGTTTTACTTTCATTATTATATATTTTTTCTTAATGTATGAGAATCTGCTATATAGGAAAAAAAAAGGTTTAAGACCAAATTTAAGAACAATAAATAATTGATTGGCTTATAAATTCCACATAAAGTCTGGAAACACTAATGAGGTATATTACTTGTTTATTTGTTTAATGTCCCTTTATGCTACTAAGGCTAATCAGACGATGCTACTGTGGGTACCTGGGGTGTGAGTACCTGACATCGTACAGGCTGAGGTTTGTAATAGTGGATTTAAGTATGAATCTAAAAGAATACCCCATTTCTTTTAGAAGTGCTTCCCCCCTCTACCCCCCCAAAAAAAAATTTATATATTCATATATTTTAAATTGGTCCAGTTATATTTTCTAGCCGACACTTGAACAAGTAAGAAGATAATTGTTCGGTATAAAACCAGAGTGAACTAGGCGCCAAATCAATTTAATAAAATTTTTTTTTTTTAGATTACCTATAGTTATTTTTTTTAAATAATGCTTCTTTATATTTGATTAATATACAATACGAATTGAAATATATTGTACCTACTTCTAAAGCAAAGTAAACACGACCCTATTTCACCAAATTCAATTTTAACTTCAGTTATCACAAAATATGGTGTCTGTTACTTAGTTCACATTGGCATTACAAAGACCAATTGAACTATAAAAATAGTTTATATGATTTAGGATAACGCTATATCTTATTTCAAAGTCCACCTCATTGTTGCTATGAGGTAACTCTTAGATCAAAATCTATTTCAGCCTCCCAAATTGAATAGGATCATTAACCACTTCTAGCTACAAAATTAATTTACATTACAAATAATTTAGAATCTATTACTATGCCATTAATTATACAGTGATATATTTATATTTATTCATGCTATAATTATTACAACACACAATTTTTACATTAAAAAGATTCTTATCTTATTCCGGTCTTACTGGGGCGTCTAGTAATCGTTTCCCTCCCTCCAGTTAACAACTCTCGTTTTCCTTCTTCTTAAACCTCTCATTAATTTAATTCAATATTAATTATTATTAATGTTAACTTGCTTCGAATACTAAGATTTTTTTTTCTTTCGTTCTTTCGTAGTTTCTATTTAATTTATTTAGTAAAACTAGTGTTTTTTGATATCTTCTTGCATCCCTTATAAAATATAATTTTATTAATTTTTAATTTAAAAAAAAAATAGAATATTCATATTCATGTGATCATATTTATATGTCATATAAATTTCACAGTTTTAAATCGTTATATAATTAATATAAGTAAAAGTTTTTCTTTGTAATTATTATTTTAGTGGGTATTTATCAACCAAAAATATTAATGTTTGAACTGTAGATCTTTACAATTCTTATATTATTTCAAATTTAGTTATTATCTATTTTTAAAATCGGTGTCAAGGTTTTTTTTTTCATAAATAGGGTAACTTAAAAGATAGATCCTAAACTGAAAATGATTTGAAGCGTGATATTAGCTTGATTTAATTCCTGTTGATAGACCTCGATGATAAAAGAGGGAATTTACCCTTTATCTTTTTTAAGATAATGCTTTTAAACTGTCCAATATACAGGACCTTTTTATCTTATCATCTTGCATCATTTTATCCTTCGTTAGGCTCTTAACAGATTATTTGTCTTAAGTTTCATTAAGCTTGAATTGTATATAATTTCTATGTAACCTCTATGGATTGTGGCTAGATTAAGATATACGTCATTGCTTCTCCCTTTTTTTGTATCATTTATCTTTATTCCATTCCCATTTATTCTATAAAATAAATTTGATTCATTATTTAAGGAGGCTGCTGATCATTTTATTATTTGCAGGTTTAACTCTAATAAAGAGTTTTATTAATAAATTACGATAACTAGTATTTTACGCTAATATTAGGAACTTCATTCCTTGAATATACCTAATATATAGCCGGTCGGCAAAAATAGTGACAACTCAAAATTTTATTCAATTTTTATTTATTTAAGCACAAATTTAACTACTACTGAATATCATCATATCTGAAAATCATAAATTTTAAGCTTTGATACTATAATTATATTAGGAATACTGTTTCCTGCGTGTTTTCATTTTACCATCCATAAATAAATATTTTAACAATGTAAACTTAAATCTTTTTCTTGAAAAAGAGTATTGTTAACAATTTTGATTTGTTTCACAATTCTTGCCGACCGTTCATGAAATAACTTTTAATAAATCTAATACTAAAACTAAAAGTACTATGGACCTAATACTGTAATATCACTATGTATTACAGATTTTTAACAACAGCCCAAATAATTGGTTGTGAATTAATATTTTAGTGTAAATAAATAAGAAAAAGTTTAGATAAAAAAATTTAATTTAAAATTTAATAAAAAAAATTAAAAGTGGAACTTACAACTAAACTTGACAAATGAGATGCTATAGGCAATTTTTACAAACCTCTGAACTGTTTTGAATTTTATTTTTATATTTGTAAAAAACATATATGCCCATTTTCAGACTCCCAGCTACTCCATGCCAGAGAACTTGTCAAATTTTGGATGTATTTTTTTTTTTTTTTTTACTATGGAAGTAATTTTTATCATTTAGGTTGACTTTTATTTAATTATTATTTATACGCTTTTTCTTCGTTCATTCTTTTAAAAAAAAAAAAAAAAAAAAAAAAAAAAAAAAAAAAAAAAAAAAAAAAAAAAAAAAAAAAAAAAACCTAACCATAAGAAATAATAAGAACATAGAATTTAAAGTATTAATTCTAAATTTAAGTATAAATTATAATAAAATAAGTGCCAACTAGTAGTAATGATATGATCATTTTGATTTCTTTGAGCAGCTGTTTTTTTTAATCTCATTTCGTTTAAGCATATCTAAAAATCGGATTTTCACCTAAAATTTGTAATTACTATACATAATTTTTAAAAAGTATTTAAATGATTTCATTTGATTAGATGTAGAAGGAGTTAAACGTAATACATGGTAAAAGAGGTTATCTGGTACTATGTGCTTTCTAAATTATGTTCTCGATCATATACACTATCTAGGATTATCTTCTTAGAGTTTTATCTTTTATCACTTTGATCTCATTGTTTATAGGCTCTTATCACGAGGTGTCTTTCAGATTAATAATTATCATCTCTTCTTATTTTGGCCTTTTTTTTTTTTCGTTTTTGATTCTATGATATATTTCATTGTAACGTAACATCTCATTAACTTTCGAGATTCGTGAATTACTTAAGAAATCTGCGGTAATATCTGTTTTGTGCTGACGTTGAAATCGATGGGAGAAATACGCTGAGTCGGCAATTCGTACCATGTTATCCAATGATAAATTGTAACAAAATCTGTGGAAATGTAGGTCAAATCGTTACTTACTTTTATTAAGCCCCGCTGTCGATGCTTGTAAAGTCGATTGCCCCTGATGGCGAACTTCAGGTGATAAAAACTTGCCGGCTGGCAACTTTTGCGAACTGATTGAACTCCGTTCCTATAGAATTTTCTAATAGAGTTTTCCTTACATTCTGTTTTTCAACTTCATACTACTTTTTATTTTTTTTATTTATGTTTACCCATCCATTATTATTATTATATATTTTTTCTAAAGGATATATATGTTGAAGTTATATCCACTTCCTGGTTATAATTCGTGTTAATTGTGTTAACCTTCCTTTTATACCTGATGGCTCACAGGTCGTGCGCACTTCCTGCTTCTAAATGCAAGTTTGAATGTTATTCTGAGAGGGCTATTTTTTTTTTAAATTTACCCATTTTTTTTAAATATACATTTTACATAACATTAACTAATAAGCATATAAAAATACATGTTATAAAATCACATATGCTTTAAATTCATTTCTCTTTCAATCTCAAGATAAAATTTTTAATTAATGCGCAATCAACAAAACTTTACTTGCAGATACATCATCCACCTACAGACCAACACATATGTACACTTTATTCATACTTTCATGTTAAATTGCAAGGACATAAATAAAAACAGACTTATTAACAACTGACATGCCCGTTGAAAGGCGAAGGTGGTTAGAAAGAAGCTGGATGAGAAATCTTTCTTGATGTTGTTTCAAGTCCGAAAAGATATGCTTCCATCCTCATACCCTATAGGCATATCATAATCATTACTTCTTTCCATCAGATTCTGCGATTGCCCAGACGTTTTTGATTGATACTATGAAGAGATTCATAATAAATATTTATAATAATTCGAACAAATTATTTTTCTCAAAAAATATCAAATTTTTAAAAATATATAGCAATTATATGTATTAAGCATAATGTATGGTTATTTGGTTTTAGATGAATTGCTTTACTTTAAACACTTTGTGGTATTCATATATCCAAGTTTTTACCTCAGGACAATAGTGATGAGGATCAATTAGTTGTAATATGCTCAAGAATAGTATCAAAATTTAAATAGTTCATTAAGACTGATTTAAATTATAAGCCTCCATTTTTTTTTTTTTTTTTTTTGAATCAATACTAAAACCCAACTTGAAAGTAACAAAAACCCACTATCTTGTAATAATTATTACAATGTTACAATATAGATTTTATTTTAAATATTCTACATCCCTTCCTGGAAGTGATCTCACGTTAAAAACATATGACTAGGCCGGCTTCCTTTACTTGTACTGTATGACGTCAGAGGCTGTGTCAACGATATTTAATTGACATATCTGTAATTGATAGCAGTTGAGTTAGATGCTGGATACCCCAGCGTCACTATAGATTACTATTCCTTAGATATTTACTGCAGTAATTTACCACAAAAATTATTAAAATCATTATGTCATTAAATAATTACTGTCATCTTGCAATGTTGGAATATGCTTACGTTCCTATATAACGTTGATATATGACTCCTTGTGTTAATATTACCTACTTAAAGCTTCTGGACGTTATTGATGGTGAGCTTAGGAGTATAATCTCCTATATTAGGTTCAGCGTTTTGTCATTTTTTTTTTTTTTTAATAAATTGCTTTCCTGGCACTGGTTCTTGAGCTTATGAATTATAGATAAGGACGTTTAAGGATTATATATTTTACCAAAACAGAAATGATTTATTGCAACCATTTTTTTTTTTATCCTAAAATGGATGATATTAAATCATCATTTGATTGGCATAAAAACTGTTATGAAAATTGTATCATTCCTCGTCATAACTTTCATTTATGATATGAAATCAGATAGCAGTCACATTTCACTCACATGTGCTTATGATCGGAGAAGAGTCATACGGGTTTGTCTAAGAAAATGCCAAAAATATATCTAATAACTATCTTAAACATTTTATAGTATTTAATATTTTACAGAAATGCCACAACGATAAACCGAACGATTTCAGATAACTCAGTCTAGTCTTTATCCACCTGTCGGTTGAGTCATCATTCCACCTGCTCACAAACGTAACTTACTTGTCAACATTTTATACGATTCCTTTCATTATTCTTTTCGATCAAAACAACCAACAAATGGGATCAGAAATAATCCTTTTGAGAAACGTTCTTGTCTAAAATTCATTACTTGGATTGAGTTAAAAATTTGGCAATCTCAATTGGATATATGTACCTACTACTCTGTCAGAGCTTTCAGAAAACTATCATATCTCAAATAGTCTATATTTAGAATATTTCTTGGTTAAATGAATATTAACTCAATACAATAAGTACTCAAATTATCTTAAAATATTAGGTAGTTGAAAGAATTGGGTGAAATATTTTTCATCAGATACGTCAAAGTTTTTATTATTTTTACCCTTTGCAGTCGGCACCGTTTCGGACGTTACCTACCGGCAACTCGCCGGTACTTATTCGCGAAAACGTACACCCTGAAAACGTTATTTTATACAGTAAAATTTTAGAACCAAGTAAGGAGTAGTAATGAAATTTAGGTTATATGTATTTGTGAAGCTTCAAGAATGCATAGTTACAACAACATTTTTTTTTAATTTTGTATTTTTTTTTATAATTTTATATATATATATATATATATATACATATATATATATACATATATATATATATATACAAATATATATATATATATATATATATATATTTGTAATTTTATATTAATTTCAAAATTATTTTTTTAAAAATTTTATATATGTTTTTATAATTGTATTATTATTATTATTATTATTATTATCATTATTATATATAAAAGCATAAAAAATCTAATTGGAGCAGTAAAAACAGTTTTATGAATTACGAGATGGGAACCTTTTAGTTGAAGTATTCTCATATATCCAATCAGAAAAGCTCCTAAAATGTGAAAATCTACTTAATAACTTTCCGGTTAAAGTAGAAGCACATTGGAAACTAAATCAAAGTAAATGGATTATATGGTGCCCCGAACTAAATTATTGTACAATTCAGGAAATAAAAGATGAATTAAAACCACAAAAGATTAACGTACAATAAAAATAATGAAAAACCAGCGAACCGCAACCATCATTTATCACCAACAGCGAAATATCCTATAAATAGTTTTTACGATTTGTTTATTTCCTTATATGTTCAAAACTGAAAATTATTTGCATTGTCTCCGTAGCGGAGCTCCTTGTCTCCTCGAGTTTGAAGACAAATTTGGAATGGCTACGCTCCGGAGACCTCAATTGCAAAGAGTTAAATATGACCCAATCCTACCGCTTAATAATTGAGGTATCATGTTTGAATTTTCGTTTGCAGACCCATGGAAATGAAAAGATTTAGTTACCATGCCATCCTTTGGTTCATTAAAACAACCCTGAGAGATACCAAATACAAAATTGGAAGCATCCTCCTTCCTCTTCTAATGGGCTTAGATTCCGAATCCTAGACTCGTATCTTTTACGTGTCGAGCGTTACTAAGTCCACTTGATAAATAGCCAAGGAAACTAGGAATGTTAGACCATTCACGGCCATTTGATTGGACGATACTCTATTGAAACATTCCTCTTTTTGTTCTGTATAAGTTGGAGAGATATCTTAATTCCGTTCGGATTATTGAATGACGTACCTCACTTGTGCGTTATGAATTTTCATAAATTGAAAGAGGAAATAGAAATGAACCTCCTTGGATTACTTCCATTATGATTCAATACAATGTACAAAATGCAAAGAATTTTATTTATGTTCCTATTAAAATTATATTAGCCGTAGGCACGTTTATAAATCCTCATGTTGTTTTTATTTTACAACACTCTTCGAAATTTTTATTCTTGATATGTTGGATCATTCACCAACAAATTCTTAAATCTGAGCATCTTCAGCTTTTCTTGTTTTTATTTTAACTCGTCACATGCCAATGATTCTGACAATTGGAAATGTGAACGGCTCTAGCCTTGATCACAGCTCTTCTCCACACCGAATAGTGATTGACTGAATTCTAAATCATTTGGGGGCTCAAGATGATCTGTGCATTTAACGGATTTTCCCTGAATTTTGTACATTCCTTACTAATTATTTTAATTAATAAATTGACGGCTATTGTGTAATAAAGTTTGAAGTACAATTTGAAAAAAAAAGTAAAAACGTCAAGCTTATGAAGGGAATGAAACCATCTCATTTTACAGGAAGCCATAGATTTTTATTCGTATGACAGCTAGTTTTGTAATTAACATCATTTCTAGTACAATTTATCATTAATTTTGATTCTTCGTGATTTCACCTTTAGTAATATTCATCTGATAGCGGCTAGTTTATTTCTTCTAAACTGCTTTAGATCCAGATGTCCGTTGATCCGACATAAACAATTAGGTTTGCTTATAGATAATCGCGGTAGTTCAGATACAGAATCATGCATCTGCTATTGATTCAGTCTGAAAGGCGAGCCAAGGTGACCCACAGACTCGACGAATCGATCCAGGACCGAACAAACAGAAATTAAATATTTCTCACCCGGTCCGGATTCCGACCTGTTCGCCTGATTGAACTTGAGTTGTTCCATTATTTCTGATTGTGATAAGATCTCTGGTAGCGCTACAAACTGTCTATGGTCTCTCGGTTTTCTTATTTAATGAATATTAGAGTATTTATATTTTGTAAGTGCCAAGAAATCATTTTTTTCTTTAACTTCAATCAAGGCGCTAAAGTTACATTATTGATAAATTAAATATCATTTAAGGGCCAAGTGTATAGAGGTGATTAATGAGGTTATTAGATAAATTACATACATTAAAAAACAATGCTTTATTGTTTAAATGATATTTAAACTATTTTCATACAAAAATTCAATTGACTCAGAAGCACGTTGATACCTTTGCTTGTCTACGAGTACATAATGGATTAAGGTAAATTGAATTCATATTTTATAAATATGGGAAATTTTGCCTGTCACATACATCATCCACTCTAAATTCATTAATGTATACATTTTTTTTAATCTTTCAAAATCTGAACCCTAAATTCATTTTTTGTAAATAAATAAGATTAATCATTACATCATTAGCAATAATTTACCCTACTAACCAAAATATACATTATGAGACTAAAAACAATGCGTTTTGTACATTGATCAGTCTAATTCATTCGTTTCGGGGTCGAATATTTTTCTTTTTATTTCTATATCATTCATTCCTTAGTTTTCCTTAGAAATGTACATGCTTATCTAATTTCCAAAATCCTGTTTGTTCTTGCTGCTAATATGATGTTGTTTTAGCAATATTTATATGGCTGCCTACGTAAAAGTTAAAGTTCAGAAACAGGACTTTTTATGACAAAAATAAAATAAAAAATACCAAAGTTGACTTTGGCCCTCAAGGCGAAAATAAAATGGTGTCGAATTTCAGCCGAATTCCGCAACGGCAGAAAAAGCAAGTTTATATAACACCCATTTTAAAAATAATTTTTAAATGTTTCTTTGAATATTCCTTTAAATTAGTCTTAAATGCTGTTACTTTTAATAATAATCACATTTACTAATGCCTATTTTCTTTTTTAAAAATCTTTTTTTTTTTTTTTTTTTTTATTATTATTGTTATTAAATCCGTTTGTTGAAAGAAATTGAAAAATAGGAAATGAATTAAGCTTGTCTTTTAAGGCCATCAAACTAATATAAATTCGAATGTTATTTAGCTAACCAAACTTAGTTGTACAAGTCCTCATCATGTTTTTGAAATAAATTAACTTATTTAATTTTTTTATAGTAGTCTACTTTTTTTTTTTTTTTTTTTGTATTGGTATAGAATCAAATAAAAAGATTTCTGTTTTTCCTTTGTTCAAAATTACATCTACTTTTTAAATAGACTAGAGAGTGGAGTTCAATATTTTGTTTAGAGCTACTGTTTCTTATACTGTCGTTCGTACAATGAAGTTATTTGAATTCGGTCACGCTCAGACAGCGAGTTTAATCTGATCAAAAGTACCGCCTACACCAATGGCTGGTTGGTGGAACAAAATAAATTATTTTTACCCAAAGTCGGACTCGAACCAAAGCTCCCTTACTCTCCGAACATCCCTCACATGGTTTTGTTTAGTAAAGAGTTTGCACTTAAACTTGCACCCAAATCAGAAAACATATGTATCATCCGAGTTATGATTTTTCGATAAGCATGTGCTTGAACAGTTATATAATGTTATTTGTCCAACGAGACTATCTACTAGATTATAATTTATGTACTCTCATATCTCTTAAGATTATCTCGTGTCAGCGATTAATTTATCTTCACTGACATTGTCTACTTCTATTGTCTGATAGGTGAGAAAGAAATTGAGTTGTTTTCACTTCCTTGTCACATTTTGAATAACGATTCGTGCCAACATCTATATTCAAACATCGGAAACTGTATCTAATGGAAATTTTCCGAGTCGGTTAAAATCATATAAAAATAATAAAGATCAGTTCAGCCTAATGGATCATTAGTCATTGCTGATAATCATTTTCAATTATTTTTTTTAGTAGCTATTGGGAATGAAATTGCTTTGAGTAAAACTGATAAGCCGAGAAAAATTGTAACTCTATATTTACATATATGTATACATATTTTTAAAAAATAAGTTAGGTATTACTGTTATTATCATAGATTATTTAGGACTAAGTTAAGCTAATCACAGACCTATGTTCATTCATGTTTGCTCATAAATGTCTGGATTTGCTACTTGCGAGTTTGATCAATAATTTATTGGGTTTTCAATTTTGGTCATGAATGGAAGAAAAAATATTATAGACATGCCCAATCATGGGATGAAAACTTTTCTACGAAATATCAATATTAGTTTCTTCCATCATCTGTTGGCAGTTACATCATTTTTTTCTTCAATTTTCTGTTTCGACTACTTATGTCCAATAATATCTAGTATCGATACTTAAGGAAAACTATCGTATCGAAAGAAGTATCGATACTTTAGTGACATCGTAACGTCTCTGGCTGGGTTGCACTTACAGCATTTTCTATAATGCAACCGTGAGACATACAGTGTCTCACGGTCTGTGATAGCTGTTGACGTCTCTTGATATAAAAATTTTCAAGATAAACACTTGCTACTTATTCCATTACATTGGCAATTGGAGTTACTTCATTTTCCAATTACTTTCCCATTCTTTTTTTTTCTATCTGGCGCTTAAAGCCTTATCAATTTACATGCCTTTATTGTGCAAGAATTCGCTTTCTTCTTAGTTTGATATCGGTCATTAAGAACAGTTCAACCCTCTCCCCCCCCCCTCCCAAAAGAAATATATTTAACTGAACTAAGTATTTTGTTTCTTCAATTTAGTCGTTATTAAGTATGAAATCTGATTAATTAATCCATTTTCTATTATTATTAGACTTCCATGATCTATAAATAAAAAGAGATTTCGGATGGTTAAACTATATTTACATATAATAATTTTCTATTCCATATACGATTTGGATATTTACATTCCAACGAATAGTACCAGGTCTGCAAGTTTAAAATGTCGTTTTAATTCCAATAGAATGCGCTCTTAGCCTATTGAAGGATTTTCTTATCTCTAAACGCTATTTTGTTTGTTAGTCATTTGTTTACAAAAGTCAGTTGTTTTTAAGTCGTTTACGCGGACGTATCATACCTTTCATTGGTGTTCAAAATGTCTAATTTTAAGCCAAATAAAGGGCATTTGCGGCATGTCATGATTTTCTTATTCAATCAAAAGAAAAAGGCATCTGAATGTCATCGAATTCTTGTTGAGACTTATGGCGATCTTGCTCCAACCGTCAAGACATGTGAACGTTGGTTTCAAAGTTTCAAACGTGGTGATTTTGATGTTACTGATAAAAAACGAGAAAATCGACCGAAAAAGTTTGAGGACGTCGAATTGCAATCTTTATTAGACGAAGACAATACCCAAACCCAACAAATGATGGCAGAACAGTTGAATGTCACTAGGCAAGCCATTTCCGATCGCCTGAGAGCTATGGAAAAAATTCAAAAGGTTGGAAAATGGGTTCCACATGAATTGGACGAACGACAGATGGAAAAACGAAAAACTGTGTGCGAAATGCTGCTTTTACGCCACGAAAGAAAGGGTTTTTTGCATCGAGTTGTAACTGGCGATGAAAAATGGATTTATTTTCAGAATCCCAAACGAATAAAATCATGGGTAACGCCAGGACAACCATCCACATCGAGTGCAAGACCGGATCGTTTTGGGAAGAAGACAATGCTGTGTGTGTGGTGGAATCAGAAGGGAGTAGTCTACTACGAGCTTCTCAAACCCGGCGAAACAGTCAATACCGACCGCTACCGACAACAAATGATCAATTTGAGTCACGCATTGATCGAAAAACGCCCAAAATGGGCTCACAGGCACGCCAAAGTCATTCTTCAGCATGATAACGCTCCTGCACATTCAGCCAGATTGACTAAGGAAACGATTTCTTCGCTTGGTTGGGAACTCCTACCCCACCCGCCATATTAACCTGACCTGGCGCCTTCTGATTATCATCTCTTCTCATCGATGGGACACTCATTGGCTGAGCAACACTTTAACAATTTGGAGGATGTAAGAAAATGGCTCGATGATTGGATTTCAAATAAAGATGAAGCATTCTTTTGGAATGGTATCCATAAATTGCCCGAGAGATGGACAAAATGTGTAGAAAGCGAGGGCCAGTACTTTGAATAAAATATATTATACTTTTTTTTTAAATTACTGTGTATATATTTTAAGAAATAAACGACATTTTAAACTTGCAGACCTGGTACTTTTGTTTTGATACATAGATGTAGATCCGCGTGCATATCTGTTGCATATTTCTAAATCTTTTCTACTCCAACTCATTTCTGAGGTACTTATTAGGTTTTATACTTAACGTAAACTTCCTAATTTATAGAAATAATGTTTTTTTTTTTTTTTTTTTTTTTTAATTAATTGTAAAAAGGGAAAGGGTTAGTATTTTAATAATTTATGTGGTATATTACTTGTTCACCAGAAATGGCGAGTGTCGTCGTGTCTCTCTCTGACATAAGAGTTGGATTACTCTAATTGGCCACTCAGCGTCTTGCCTTCAAGTGATGATTGTCATCTAGCTGATGAGCGAGTGGTTTATTTAAGTCACTGTTGTGCCTGCACTCTTGCAGCTGCGCGTGTTAATTGTGCCTTTATTTATTTTTGACTTACTCTTTGGGTATCTATGGTTTAAACCAAGTCATTTAAGTTGAACTTCATTTACATTTTTTGTTCATTATTTTATGAAAAAATCATCGGTTATATTTTATAGTTGGCTTGATTGTAAAACTTTGTTCTGAGGACAAAGTTCATTGCTTTGCCACCACTTTTACTTCCTACTAGACTTACGCTCAGTAAGATTTCCCTATGTATCTTCTGGGGGGGGGGGGGGGCCTATTCCGCAAGTTTATGTTATCATGACTTAAGGGGACTCTCATCGCGTCCTTTTCAATTAAAAGGGGCCATAATTAGTTTTATATGATCCCAGCTTTCGACACCCAGCTCGTTATGCTTGCTCTGCAGACATAAATAAACCCCCAAATGGGTCCTATTCAGTGAATATCGTGGCCACACTAAACGGCACCATGTTGATTTTGCTGAGAAGTAACTTAGGGAAACTAGTACCATAATTTCGTATTCCATCAACTTATCCCATCAAGATATTTAAAAGTAAACGGGAATCATTTCTACTTTTTAGAATAATTTTGTGTTTAACTCTGTTTCTCTCAGCCAACAATATTCTAAATAAAGACCATGTTCAAGGACTTCACCTTTTTAATGATATTTATAAATCGAAAACTTCATTTCAGATGTAGTAGCAAATCTTATTTGTTTCCCTCCAGTATCCTCGGAGAATGAAAAACACTTTTCACAAACCGTTACCATCTCTAATGGAAAACAAGACCGACGCTAGACCGCATGTTTCATGGTGGATAAAATAACACTTAAAAAAAAAAAAAATCGATTCTAAAGGAAATCGAATTTCTTCTTCAACACGCTTAGGAGCGATCTATCACACGTTCCGGTCCTAGCCACATTATTGTGTCTGTGGAAAGAAAGAAGTTATGCAGAATACAATTTGTGGGACTTTCCTTGCTTGAACAAATTGATGGGAATATGCGATGATATCCAACTAATCCCTTGATGTGTCGGTCATCATAGCACTCCATAATTTGTTTTCTTTATTTTGCTCACAAATTGAATGAATGTATTAAAGCACATAAATTTGCATAAATGAACTTAAACTTATAAGGTGGTGTGAGTATAATAATAATCGATGTTTTTAAAGAAGATTAGTTAGTAATTAAATCTGTCAATTTAGAAACCTGATGTCCAAATTTCGAACCTTTCCTTATTTATTTATTTGTGTACTCGTGTACTGAAGATTGTTTCTAATTTTCTAGTTTCTATAGAGACAGTAGGCGTAATACGTTGTAGAGAAAAATACTTTATCGAACAAAAAAGTAAAGCTGCCTTACTGCATAGGGTTGCTGAATACACATCATCTGAATCAATCCTTGACAGATATGCAAAGTATCTTTACATTATCCTTTTATATACCTTGCAATTAATCTATTTATTTACAAATAACTAATTCATTTCCAGTTTATTTTACAGTTAACGCTTTTTTCATTTACATATTCATTACATATACAATTTTCATGAAATTCTAAATTCTCCAAATTTCGCTCTGTGGTTCTTTCATACCAGGTGCGAACACCTGTCCATATTAAAATTGCATAACTTCAGCCAATCTCTGGGCATATTCTTTATTATTGTATTTTTTGGTTATAGCATTGTTCACGATTATTTGAAAAATTATATTCCCCGGGTAAAACCGGGATAGACAGCTAAGAATAAATTAGGATAAAATAAATAGATATATTAAATAAAAAGATATGGATAATAAATAAATAAATGATAATTATAAAAATTTTACTCTATTCATTATTTTGGTTTGTTTTTATTCTCGTTTAATGAATGTCACGTTGAACGTATCCATTCATTTCCGGTGTAAGATTTCCGATTTTTCTCTACTTCTTTATTTGGGCATTCATTTCGAAAAACATTTATCAATATTTCCGTTTCTAATAATATTTCTAAATCACATTTTCAACAATATGTAATAAGAAGCGCATCTCGGAGTTGTTAATGTCAAGTATACTTTAGCCGATCTCGCCCCGCCTTATTTATTGAACTTACACTTTCAATTCATCATGTCTCTGCCCTTTTCATAAACCTGAGGTCAATCCAAAGCTGCTTTCTGTTTTTATTTATTTTTCTACTCCTTGTTTTTTTATAGTCAAATTTTATTACTTGATTATATAAATATAAAATTGGCGTCTTTAATTTGCCACGGTTGTTAGTAACTTCACTTCCACGGCGTATCATTCCTCCTGACGTTATTTTAAAAGTTTGGCTTTCCATTTATATCCATGAGACTTGGTCATCAGAAAGCTTTTAGTTCGAAATTTCCTGGATAACTCAAATGAAATAGTGCTCTGATAAAGTGGCCGTAAACACGCAGCGATATTTCAGGACTGGCTCCATATCTACCTCTAGGTACGCTTGGCAACATGAGATAGCGTTGTATTTATATCAATGAGGATTACGTGCCTCCTAGCTGAGTTCATTCGACCGGTCCTGAGTCACTGAAGCAGTCTGCGCACCCATGGGATGGTGTTTGGCAAGTCTGTGACGTACGAATCCGGGTGATGTAGCGAAAGTCGTCGGCCTTTTTCTTTAACTGCGTTAGTCATCGGACCCATTTCTCATATCAAGAAGACCAACATGGATAGAGAACATTATTTTTTGTCTTAATATTTTTTTTCTGGGATTAGAACCGAAAGTAAAAAAATCATTTACATGCCCATTTATTACACCAAAGAACACTATATAATTCCTTTTAAAACAGATTTAATTATTTAAAACAGTCAATCTTCCGGTACTTTCTTAATATTATAAATCTTTCTCGGTTAGTTTTTTTTATATTTGGATATTTTTCTTTGGGCTAATTTCAGTGAGCAACTGACTAATAGTTACTAAAAACAAAGGATAGAGGATACTTTGTACTTCAATCGTTTAAACAAATCTTAGAAATTTTTTAATACAAAATTAAAGTAAAAATATTTTCCAATGTTTCCCACAGATCAAAATATATTTGTACCCCGGAGGTAAACCACACTACATTCATTTTTAGTTAGTTAAATTTGTTCAGAAGATCCAATTTTTTAGACCTTTGAACTATTTAAATTTGTTTTTTGTTATTTATAGAAAGGGCTTATTGAAAGAGTTTAATTCTGTCATTGACTTTTACATGTTTGGTTCTGTGGTTGTTTGGTTATCCGCCATAGTATTTTAAAGAGGTTCGAAACTCCGACAATACCAATGCATGAAAAAAAAAAAAAAAAATACAAAATGTTTCGGCATGTGCATTGATAACAGACATATGTGTTCTTTTGTCCTTTCTTGATAACATTTACTATCCCTCATAAAACAGAGTTAGCCAGTAATGCTTATCACAGATAATTGTTATTTGTATATTTTCTACCAATTCTTCGTCTCTTTTTTAAAAATTAAATTCAAATGATCTTATTTAAATAAAATAATTCTGGACTCAGTATTTTAGCTTATTAAGCAAGTATGCCATTAAAAAAAAATGATGTTTCATCTACCGTTTAATTGTTATACTATATAACAAAGAGTTTGTTTATTTCTTAAAATTTTAATCTTTACATAGAATAAATTTATTATTTTCTTCGACGTTTCGAGCCCATCTTCAGATGATCATTCAACAAAAACTTAATGAGTTACCATTATGGTTTCTCTTTTTAAAAAAAAATCCATTTATAAAAAAATTAACTTAGGATTTTAATGAATTAGAACTTCTTTGCCTAATTAATTTGTAGGAAAAATATGAATTTTCTCAATAACTGTTTTTATGTATGGTCTTAGCTGAATGTAATAAATATAAAAATATGTATTTAAATTATATTATACTAAGGATTGCTTCAAGGATTTTTTTTTTTCTCCGTTTATTTTAATTTTAGATCCCTGACTTCATTTTATATATTTATAGATAAAAGTTTCCTTAAAAGGTAAAAGGGTCAAACGTCTGGGTTTGAGGAAGTTTATTTACATCCCGAGGCGGACTAAACACTCGGTTAAACTCCTCTGCCAAGGTGAAGGCCACCACCGCTTCCGAGCTCTTGCAACTTAGAGGGAGGATGTTGCATCCTGTCTTTTCTTCGAATTGTTAATTTTCTCTTATTTTTTCCTGTTAATGGTTGCAAATGAATTTCAATATATATTTCGACAGCATTTAGCTAATCGATATCTATTGGTCATGTTATCTATGTCATCATGTTAACCCTTAGTGTTGTAGCATCACAGATTTCTTATAAATATTGATTTGAAATCAGTAATTCATCTAGCTGAAATTAATAAAAGTAATCAGGGTTGGTATATTACTTATCCTATTTATTGATTAATGTAGCCGAAATCATTAAAATATATGTTTTGTGATCGTATTAATTTCCTACCATAATAGTCAATTTCATTCTTTCATATAAATATTTATATATTCTTTTTAAACCTTACAGCCGTTGTGAATAATAAAAAAATTGATTATAAATTTATTTATTATTTTGACTTTGACAGAATTCATATAGATTACATTTTTAAAATCATAATGTCACATCACCCTTTTTTAAATTCTTTCTCACACTGTTACTGAACTATTTTGGATTATATATTTGTTTGGCATTTTTTAATATAAGATAAATTATATAAATGGTATTTATAAAATATCGCTCATTGTAGAAAATATTAAGATGGAAGTATAATAGATAAAATATGTCTACGTTTTTGTTATTTGTTTAAATTAGCTCAATAACAAATGTTTTATGAATATGATTACTGTGGTGTTATCATTGAGTACATGTCTTGAAAATTAAAAAAAAAAAAAAAAAAAAAAAAATGTGGCTCAATGTTGTCAGGACTAGACTGCTAACTAGTGTTGAAATTTATATTCGTGGAATTGAAAATATTGGAAAAATTGGAATATATTCCTGGAATGAAAATATTACTGCTGATAACAATTTTTAAAATGGAACACTTGTAATTAATAAAATATTCTTACATTATTCATTTGTTATTTTTCTCGTTTTATTATAATAAATGACTTAAATTTTCTGTATATATTCATTTAACGTAACTTTAAGCTGCGGAAGCTAATTAGAGGAAGCTGCTGAGTCATAAATTTTGCATAGTCAGGATAGGTATCTTAAACAGGACCTCCATTTTACATCCAGCCTGAGGACTGCATAACCTAGGATTTTTACCTCTTACGGCTAGCTGCAGGGATGCAAACCCCGCGACCTTTGGTATCGTAAACTGTTATGCTAGCCATTACACCAAAGGTGACCCCTAACTCGAATTTAAAACCAATTTGGATAGCTTTTTTCTTTAATAATTCGTTGCCATCACGGCCAGTTTTTTTTTTTTTTTCTTACTGATACAGCTTCATTATTATTATTTTTTTTTTTTTTTTAATAGCTCATGATAATGAACGGACAAAATAAACCAAGGCAGAGCATTATTTCATTTTTTTTTTTAAGGTGTGACACCAGCCGTAAGTACATTTCGTTGTTATATTTTTATCACCGGTTGTGAGTATGAATTCCGCCTCTTGTTTATAAATCATATGTGTGTGTGGGCTCCCGTTGACATGGGGCTGATGTAGATCAGCTTACTAGCAACGTTGGGTAAAAAACACAAACGTGTACTCCCAGCAGCTGGCTGGGGGGGTATTTGTTACGTTTTTATCTCCAAGCAGTTGACAACTTAACGAGCTCTCTAACTTTCATCTGGAGTGTGGACTGGGGTGGCCTAACCCTATATGAGAACAAAATATGTTTCTTTGTAGGGTTTTTACTCTCAGTTCCGACCATCGTGTCACACTTGTCACTATTAGCGCTTATGATTTATTATTTCTTTCCTTAAATGGGAAACTAATTATATCTTTTTAGAAATTTAGTATACTGTCCAATCATGTAATATTACCAAAATAATAGTCATTCATCGAAATTAATTCAAATCATACATTGTAATAATTGTTAAATATTTTCGATTTTTTTTTTATTCTCAGTGCAGTCCACATTTACATCAAGGTTTGATAAAGTTGCGTGACGATGCGGAATCAAAGAAGGCTCCTTGGAACGAGATCAAAATTAACAGTATAAATTTAATGGAACGTTCACAAGACTATTATTAAACCGATCCGGGCTACCTACCGGAACTAAGAGTATTTATCAACTCAAAATTAATGTAAGCCTTAGCAATTAACTACAGCCTTGGCCAATAGTATTAGGCATCCAAATATTTTATTAAAATTCAGTAAAGGGTGAGAAATAACATGCTCTTTCATAAAATATGTTTTTAATTATTATTTTTGGTATAGAATTACCAAGTTTTAAAGTTTTGTCTTAATTTCACCACTCACTTTTTTTTTTTTTCTTTTATGGAAACAAACTGTGTTTCTTTTTATGTTTACTTTTATTAACATCATTTTTGCTAAAATTACCCATAAATGGCCCATAATTGAGGTTTGAGAGCTGAAGAGGCCATATGTCTTTTTTTTTGTTTTTTAAACCATTCTTTACTTTTATCTTACTTGTCTAATTAGATAAGTCTGAACTATGGCTTATCTATTATCAGGTACAAATTTGTTTTTTGAAATGAAAGCTTAAAAGTTTGATTAAGCATTGATTTGTAGTTACCTCTATTCAACCTCCCTACCCATAAATAGCTAATAAATTTTCTCCAACACCCGAAGCCTACAGCTCTAGGTCATAATATCTTCCCTACCGTGACGAAACATTGTAGGCGATAAGGCTTCATCTTTCATACGATAACGACACCAGGAGTTCGAATATATTTAAAAAGTTTGATAATTTAATGAATTTTAAAATGTCACTATTTTGGTGTAAATTGAGTTTATTTTAGGGAGATGTCGCAATTTAAAAATTCAATAACTATAATTTAATTACTTCTAAGTTGCTTTCATCAATCCAAACCACCATTGCCCAATCTTGGGCTCTCCACCTAGGTGGCAATTGAGTCCTCTTCTTGCGAATGGATTAACTAATCCAAGACTTGCCTTGGATCTTTTCAAACTCTACACTACCAATATTATTCGTACTGTCTGGAAGAAATATTAAGAATTCACAATGTTTTGATCTCTTCATTTTACTCTTTTGAGGTTTACTTGTGATTCTGATTATCAAAAACCTTTCCTGGTCTTGGTATTTTCTTTTTTCCTCCTCCACTAGACAGCGGGGAAAATGCTTTAAACGTCTGGTTTCGATTAACCTTAAATTGACAAGACTTGATAGGTTAAGCTTCTCGGATTGGATGTACCCTTCCGTCGATAAAAGAAATATCATTGAACCTCCAGTCTCACTTAAATCTATAACATTCATCATTTTTAATTTTGCAAAATGGAAATGAAATGTTTTCATTATAAAAACTACTGTCGTCTTTCCTGAGAATTTTTGTTTACTTTCCATTATGTTTTGTCTATAATTAAAAGGAGACCGGGGTGAATATAATCCCGATTTTCCCTACACAAAAAGATTTAGAAGCAGCAGTGAATATTTAGAACTGTTTAATAAAATTAAATAAAAAAATTACCTGGGCGTCTAATACTTTTGTCCAAGGCTGTAGAATACACGAAAATTGAAAAAACAAATCGTGCTTATAAAAAATAAAAAAAATACAACGATAGATGTTGATCTTGAAAATGACTCTATCAACAACTAGAAAAAGTCAATATTCTAGAACTTTTTGCCACTTAAACATTATCATAATTTTCTTTTAACTGGTATATTTGCTTAATTTCCTGTTATTTTTGAACCAAGAAATGGGAAAGGGCTGCAAAATCTCGCTGGATGCAGTCAATCGCCATTCGTGGAGGTGATACGTCGATTCACTCCCAGGATGCAGACGTGAATGTTCTTCGTGGAACTAATCTACACGCCGTGAAACCAGCCTTCGCCGCTGTAGTAACAGATTTCCCCACAGCTTGGCTTTTTGCCTCCCCGATTTACTGCTGAAAATCTTACTTATACTAAAGACAACTTTATTTTAACTAAATTTGACGTTAGAAAAAACAATGAATTATAAAGCAGACACTACTCACCTAACCAACCATTACGCCCAAGAAGTAAACAAATTTAAAAACTATTATTAACATAACCACAAAAATTAAACAAATATAGGGGAAAAGAGATGGAGACAGAATGAAACATAATTCAAATTCCACAAAGGAACAACAGAAAAGAGTGAATGAAATGGTTCCACAACCACTGGAAAATATGATAACTGTTATTATTATGAAGTAAAGAATGACGGATGTTATTTTACATAAAACAATTAATATTGACAAACAGGTGGGGAATATTAAAAATGTTCAACAGGTAATTTCTTACATAATCCAATATAAATACTTTCTCTTGCAACATCTGTACTTAAATATCTACTAATTCAAATAATGTTAAAATATAGATACCCCTAAAAGATGGGTCAAAAGCCCTAAACGTTGGGTGAATAAAATAAATAATAAAACATAGAAGACATTCCTTCTTTACAAAAACCTTTATTTTAACTGAATATGACGTTAGAACTTATGTATCTTAAAGAGTTTGAGATTGGAAGTTTTTTACAAGTCCTTCATTTAAAAGAAATGAGTTTTTGTTTAGTTTGATGTAGGTTTTAATTTAACTTAAATCCAAACGGATTTAATTAAAAGTAACAACTCTCATGACCATAATGTTAGTTTTTGAAATTGGATCTCTTCTTCTTTGTTGAAGTAATTCGTTTAATCTCACAAAGTTAAATTAACCTCATTCTTGACTTGCCGGATTAAAATAAAAAATCCTTCGGTAAACCTGTTATTCTTTTCTTGTCCTCCAGATCCTTTTAAAAAATATTTAAACGGTTATAAAACTGCGTTTATCTCCTGTTTTATCTTATTGATTCCTCGACATTGCAAATGCATTTCGCACTCTCCAATTACATGGATCTGTCAATAAAATTTTAAATTTCCATAATTGTATTACTTAATATAGTGGAATCAATCATACCTTAACAAGATATTTATAGAGATATTCTCAGGAGTAAGGTACGTCAAGTTAAGCTCATGCTATTGGTATGCCTTACTTACATAATAGAGATCTTTACCGTGTATCGTTCCATATTCGGTGATTTGATCTTATTTGAAGATTAATCCTTAAATGGGACGAAGAATGGAGTTCAGTTACCTTAAGTGGAGACGGTTTCCAGTATTCAGCAATCTCCTGGCTCATCCATATTGCTTCCTCATCATTAAACCCCACCTGTCGGCCTTGCTCCTCGCCGGGAGACCACTTGCTGTAACCGGACCGTCGCTTCCGCAGCTTCTCCTCTACTCCTTCCTCCTGCTACCATGGTCATCGGCTGTTCCTACCTCGTACTCTCCCTCAAGAAAAAGGTAAATCCACAGATCTTGAAAATTATCAAGCCATCACTATAAAATGTCGTATCAAAAAACTATTTTAAATTATACAGATATGTATCATTCTGATGTAATGTTCCAAAGCATTTTTTTTTCTGTATCACAGATTAATGATTGCTTTTTTTTAACAGTTGATATTCTATTATATATCTGTTATCTTCTTCTACTTATATAGACATGGAGGGGGTGCCTTTTTGTATAATTATCTAACCACCGTCTTTTATTGCCTTATTATTTCCAAATTATTCCCTTTATTATTGTTAACCATATAAATACATACTTAATAATTGTAAAGCTTGATCTGTCAGAAATTTTTTCATCACTACCTGTTACAAAGTTAAGAATATTATTAAATCAAAGAGTAAAGATTTCCCTATATTACTTCTAGGCGTGGCCTATTTTGGTAGTTTCTGTAACCGAGATTTAAGGCGGACTCTCAGTTATAAAAAGGCTTTGATTAGTTTTATTATATCTCAGATTTCGACTCGCTCGCTCTTTAGAGATAAATAAACCCCAAACGGTCCTTTACTGAGGAGATCGGGACCACACTAAACGGTGGCATGTTGGCTTTGTCCGTAAGCGAAATACAGAGAAACTAGTAGTAATTGAAATAAAACTTGGTTTATCCGGGCTAACTTGGACCAAAGGCAATTCGGATAATCCGAAAATATGGGTAATTATAACATGTTTTCACTTTATTTAAATGAAACAAATCACCGTCACGTAAACTGTTTAATACTAGTCCAGGATCGTCGGCATTAGAATAAATAAGATCCAGGTAAATTAGGGCCGACTTAACGAAGATTTACAATATTCAACTTAAAATTTACATTGTTAAAGTTATTAATTATTCAAAACGCTTTTCTCACCCCTTTTAAGTTTATATAATAAATTTTAAAAAAATATTTGTTTTCCAGTTTCGGGAGTAGTACTGTGTTATGAAGTTTAATTTAAATTAAAATGTTATATATTAAAAGAAAGGTCAATTAATTGTAATTTACATTTTTTTTATTTATTCACGTTTTTAAGTTAATACAATTATATCACGAACCGGAAAACATCTCTTTAAAATTAATATTTTTTTTACGACCTCATTCGGAATTTTGTAATTCAGCCAGCCAAGGATTTTTTCTTTTTTGTTTTATTTACTGATTATTCAATTGGTCTACTTTTTAGTTGTATGCTACCAATTTTTATTTGAATTGATCAATTAGCTATTAATAAAAACATATTTTAAAATCTGCTTTAATTAAAGTTTTTTTTACCGTTTTAGTCAGATTTATTTTTAGATTATCTTACAGGAAAAAATATTATTAAATTTTGGTACAGTTCTCGCTTAGTTAAAAATTAAAATTCGCATTATTCTTACATTTTTTGGCCTTTTTTGAGTGTGTTTTAAACTTTATGTTTACCATGATGCAATAATTTTTGTATTCTAGTTGTTGAGAATGTTTCTTTTGTATATTTTTTTATGAATCCATGATATTTTAAGTTTTACAAAGATTGAATTTTTTTTTTTTATTACTGTATTCATAAAAATAACTGTGTGAATTTATATATTAAAATAAATATTGTTATTGACAATTTCTTATTGTCAATAATAATTCCTATAATAATAATACCTACTTAGTACATTTCAACTCCGTTAGTTTCGATAGAAGATGAAAATCTTTGATGCCTTGGATATTGGTCAATATTTTTGTTTTGAGGTTTTCTCTTCTCTTGTTTGTGTTGTCTTGAGGCCCTAAAATGCTCTCCCCTTTTACTTATACTGACGCGGAGGGGATCCCTCATCGTTATATTATTCAACCTCTGTCCCTTATGATTGTATTTCGTTATTATTTCTAAATCATACGGATACTTCTTGTAAGCAGAAACAAAATGGATACTGACTCTTTTATATTGGAGATTCGTCAATCAGAAATCTTGTCTTGTTTTGACTCTTTCTTATTAATCCCCCTCCCCACCCCCAGGTATCCTTGTTTTTTTTAAATATGGAAGGGATTCGGGACCATTTTTTTGTTTGCATTTTTCTAGTTTGCCTCAGTACTTTGAAATTCTGCCTGGCGTGGGACCTTGTGAAAGACGAGCTCGCGTTGTAAGAGCGAACCGGGAGACATGCGTGCATAGAGACCGAGCGAGTGGTTTAGCCGTTGAATACGCCCTTTCATCCTCTTCCGTTCTTGAAGGGCTCTTCCCCGGCTCTTTTTTATGGTACAGAGGCCTTCCGTCGCCCTAATGTTATCGGGTTGTGTTATCGCTTCCTTATTAGTCTCATGGGGGTTCTCGAGGGTTATACTTTGGTGGCCTTAGAAATCATGAGAACATACGTCCGTAAACTTTAAGCTCGTTCCGATCTAGGCTTTACAGATAGATATCTAATAAACTAGGTAATTCGGAAAATACTCCCCAAGGGCGTACCCAGGATCAAAACTAGGGGGGGGGGGGGCAAGCTATGGTCGTTCAGGTTGTAATACCTTACCGCGGAAAAGGTGAATGAAACCAAAATTATGTATAATTATAGCAGTGCTTTATCAACTAAGTTATTACAATTAATTGCTTGAAAAAAATGTATTCTATTATTGCTTCCAGTCTTAAAAACCTAAAAAATTATTGCTTCCAGCCTTCCAGGGGGGGGGGGCAGCTCGGTACGCCCATGTAAGTTAAACTTTTAGGTGTTCTTCATCATTACTGCGTAATTATCAATTTTTCATTGTGTGCAGAAGATATCTGAAACGATCCCAATATATACAACTTAACAAGGAACAATTTTCATTAAAAATTTTCTTTTATTTCTATACTACGGAATATGATTGGAGATGGTATTCAATTAAAATTCTGTCCTCGACACATGTTTCGTTTTTCGTTCGTAACGGTAAAGTGACCTATTATGTAACAGGAGACGCTATCCCTCCTAATTCTAGTTTATAACATCTTTTAATTTAAAAAAAACAAAACCCCATATAAACGTTGATATGGTCCCACTGCTATCTGTATCAACCTATATCAGTTGGCGAGTGGTGGCCACCTGTGGTATACAATACTAAAGGTCGCGGGTTCGCTTCCCGTGGTGGCCATAGGATTTTTTAAAGGGAGTAAAAAATCATTGGCTATGCCGTCCCTCAGATAGGACGTAAAATGGAAGTCCTGAGCCTGTACAATGTCAGGTACTCGTTAAAGATCCCTATCCTAATTATACCTGGATAGGCAAAATTTAGGACTCCTACTGTAGCATCGTCCGATTAGCCTTCGAAGCATAAAAATGGACGTTAAACGAACAATCAGTTGGCGAGTTTTTTTGGGGGGACTGAAAGAAGTTATGAACTTACATTAAAAGGCTGTCTCTCTCATATGAGGCCTCTTTACCCAAGTTCTTCCTGGAGTTAGGGGAACTTAGACTAAATTTAAAAAAACTGAATAACTAAAATACCTAGGAAGTTGACTCATTTCCGTTGATCCGGATAAGAAACTGTGTAAAACTTACAATTGTTAACTCCCTCTATTATACGCTCAGTAACTATCAGATTTTTTTAAACTCTATAAACACATTTCAACTAAAAAATTAACTACTAGATGAAACATTACAAAAACTGCCAATAGTCAAATAGAGTAGCAAATAGGCCTTAATTTGTTGGAACTTTTTGGAGATGATTTGGTGTTGAATTAGTATATTTATTTCGTTACTGTGAGACAAAACAAATGGATCTAATTGATGTAGATCATAAATTGCAATAGTTAATTTATTGGATTTATTAGTTTCTCCAATTTAAAGTCTCTTTGTCTTTAACCAAAACACATTGAGCAATAGTCCTTTTGATCTCATTGCACCAGGACCCTCTGGGGCACGACAGCCCTTGTTGAATAGAACGCTTCCCTTTCATTCCTAGTCAGGTTCAAGCCGGAGTGGGAACAGTCTAGTCGGATTAGCGTGCAGAGCTCGGCTGCCGTTCTGCTCGACAGGCTCCTCAGGTAATAAGGGCGCTCTTGTCGACTAGGAATAGGAATGCCTTAGTTAACTCGCTGACTCCATCACCATATCGGGGCCGCCCTAATGAAACAAGAAGTCCCCCGGCGGGGCTGTTTGGGGGTCGCCATGACAACACCCCACCTTCCACCCCACTCACATAACTCGCCCGCCCCCCTTCGCACTAAATGGGGAGCGGAAACTCTTCTCGTTATCTTGCTTCGTAAGCGCCCCCAATTGCCGAGGAAGGCACAATATTGTGAAGTTGTATCGATTGATCTGTATCGTACTGATAATTTTCATTGAATCTTATTATTATTCGGTCAAATAACTACACAATTATTTCCTATTCGTGCATAATATTCGATATAAAAGAGCTTCTAATTGCATTAGAGTGATGCTGATAGCGCCATTCCCATATTAACTATTTAGCCCAGCATATCTGGAAATACTTTTTTCATAGATATTGGTAATATTGTAACACTTATTTTTATGTCGGTTAAAGAATATTTATTAAACAAAAATATACAACTATCAATGCCTACGAATTAATACTACTCAAGTGTTCGGGCAGGTTACAAAAATGATAACGTTATAGCACACTAATCATATGACTTGAGCTTCACAGTCAAGACACCGACTTAAAATAACTGGCACAGTCACTCGCTCCTTAAATATAAAGTAAAACGAACATTCTGGAAGGGTCCACGTCTTCGTGGAAGGTGGTGGAACGACGTAGATGGAATATTCTGGATCCAAACAGTTTGCTCCAACCGCTTAGTTTGTTCCAACAAACCGTCTGGGATTTCAAATCATACGTTTTTTTAATGATTTAACGATACAATATCAACCTTTGAATATAATATTAGTGTAAGTAAAATAGTGAAACTCCTACCTATTCAACTCGTTAGAGGGGGTAATTCCTCGGTTGAGGTGTTGTCTCATGAAATGGAATAGCTCCATTTTATTTATTTTATAAGTTCTATATTTTAAAATATTATAATATAAATAAAACAAACATTTAATAAGAAGTTAACTCACTCTGCAAAACACAAAAGCTACAAAAAAGGCCGAATTTCATGATTTTTAGGGAATTAAGTGTTTATTATTATATAGTCGAGTTTTTCAACTTTTTGCAAACTTTAAGAACTATGAGCCTTTGTTATTCCCTTTTGTTAATCGAAGCCTCCTCAAGTTAAGACGTGTTGTAATGCAGTATTGAGAAAATATGGAATCAATAGTCTAGAATTCTCTAATGATCTACAATTGCCATACCTTTTGAGGTTTGTTCATGCATCTTTGAAAAAAATAAATAATATAATAATAATAAGAAACTACTATTTTTATGTATCTAAAATCGTAAAGAAAAATAATTAAAATCATTTTTTTTTTTTTATATCTGTACCCCGGAGGTATAGAACACTATGTCACATTTCTGTAACTTTACAGGAGAGCAGTTTGAATAGGTTTTATTTTTAAGAGAGTTCATTTCCTTAACTGTTTATTAAATTTTTGGAGCAAAATTTTACCAGTACATTCCTTTTACATTGTATTTACTATTATTGCTTGCTGACAATAAATTTATTTATTTAAGTCCACATGGTGTTTTATACCTCTAAATAAAAGTTGACTTATTATTCTTTTAAAAGTGTGTAACTCACCATACAATTGGTCTAGGACAAACTATTCTATACCTCTAGATAAAGTGAAAAAAGGTGAATAGGAATACGTAAAAATGTATTATTTGGTAAAAAATGGACATAGTGTTCTATACCTCCGAGGCACAGATATAAGAATTTCATTATCTGACTAGTATTTTGTAACATAGATATCTACAAAATCGGGCGGTTGCCGTAGAATTACTTTCATTCCATAGGAACACCTTGTGAAGGTTGAATCCATTAGAGATCGTTATCTGGTAATGCTCTGCTTGGTATCGAGGTTAAGGTCGCTGTATCCATTACAGGATGTAGTATTAATACATTTATTTAAATATGATGTCAGCAATCTTGGAAATTCTTCGTTAATGGTGTCAGACTTATATTTCGAACTTCGCGCCATCGCGATGACGATGCATTGGTGAGATTGTGAAAGGGGTAGTATCCAACGATACAACCGGAATCTTAGTGATTCCGTAAAAAAATCTCGGATAAATATCACTAAAGTCTAATTCTCTAAGTGGCTGAATAATATTTTCCTCAAAACACGTAACTCAGATTTTTTTTTAGGTTTACAATACCACGAAGACTAGGTAGGTGGTATGTATTTTCATAAAAAAAAAATAAAAATAAAAAAAAAATTATGATGCAGTAAAATAATGATCGTGCGAAATTAAAATATAAAAGATAGACCTAATATGTAAATGTATTTATCGAGTTTAATCGATTCGAAATGCTAAGAAACGATTAAATTGAGCTTTCTAATGATAATTGTAAGTTCAGAAAAAAATTGTGAAATCCGTTCCCTATTCATAACTTAACAGATACGTGACTGGATTTGTATAATGAAGATTGCTTTTTTATTCTTCTTTTTACTGAAAATTTAAAAAACGCCCAGAAGTAACATAGCGGTATCATTACTAAAAAAACTTCATATTTTGTTTACTTATTCCCGGGTTAAGATTGTTAAATTATATATTTATGTGATATGCGGATTATTCGCGCCGGGCCTCCTAGTATTTTATACTATTATAATTTCAACATTACTTGACTAAGTACAGCTAAGTACAGTAGTGGAAGAATGTTTGGGACAAGTTGAAACGTGACCCTGACCACGTTCACCTGTAGTAGGCGTATCAATAGAACGGTGTTTCTTGTTAGCTTGTCAGTGTGTATTTAAATGAATATGTATTTTTTAATTTTATTTCATTTAATAATTGAGCCCAAATATAAATATTTGTAATAATATATCAATTTAAAATATTACTTTTATGATTTGTTTATTTTTTCAAAAAAATAAATTATCATTCAAATCATTAAGTACATTGATTTTTTTTATAACTGATAATAAACAAATGTTTTTGGTGGTATTTTTGGCTATAAAATCAAGTTACTTATTTATAACAAACAGAGGTTTTAAGTTATATTTTTGACTCAATAGGATTCAGGGGTAGTAGCTATTTTTAAGTTAGTTCCTCTCAGGTAGCCACCACCCTCATCTACCCTTTTACGTTGTCAGTTCTTTGTCTCCAGCCAATGCCTTCAGTGGGTGTGCCGCAGATTCTTCGGCTTCACAAGAATTGTTTTTGTGAGTACTCATACAAGATAAGGTTGGCACTAAATCCATCCTGTAGGCAATAAAATTTTAAGAGATTTCTTTCTTGAAGAAAGAACTTAAACTTACAGGTTTTGTGTTTATTCTACAGCATGTATATTGCTGTTGAATTTAAATATTAAAGCCAAAAAGGTTTTTATAAATTAATATTAAAAAAACAAAACAAACATATAGTTATAGACAAACTTTTTAATTTTTATGCATATGCACTTACACAAATAAGAATTATTGTACTTAGTGAACCAGATGAAATAATCTTGAATTATCTTATAATTATTTCAACGATCAAAAGATGCCTCTCTACTCTCCGACCAAAGCGCAAATTTCGCTTATCAAACGTGGCTAAAGCTAGTATCAATTTGTATGGGTGATCTGTATTATTTTTAAGTAGAGACTTTTAGGCCATCACAACAATAAGAATTGTGTCTTAAGATATTTGAAAAAATATATCTTTCATTCAAAATATTTTTCCGGTCCATGTCATAAGCCTGCATTATGAGTCCAAAAATTCAGGATAGATTTCAACTTAACTTCCAATCAAAGTCTTGATTTTCATCAACAGCTGCTTTTTAAAAAAAAAATAAGATAATATTAAAAATAAATAAATGAAAGTTGTTAATTAACTTATTTGTTTTCAAATTATTGAAGGCCAAAACACTAAATACTACGATTTATCTATGAAAAGTCCGGATATACAGTAATTTTTATAACTTTTTAATTAGATCTGTTAACATTCTAAACCAAGCATTGTACATCATCTTCAGAGTTAAGGTGAGTCTTAAAGAGCACTTGTGTGAAACCCTTCAAGACACAAAGGAGTCTGAAGGTGCCCCGCAATGATTGGGTCAAAAGGTGCCCAATGGAATCGTAAAAACCATCCCAGATTAACTAAAACTACAAGTGTAATCCACTATATCTATCTCTATTGCGTATCAATAAAATGTCGAAACAAGTCAATTCATCAAAAGATTCATCTGTTATTTGGTTTTTGATCCATTTCATGGTCATTGCTGGAGGAGAGTTAACTCCTCCCTTATAGTTAACCCATATGAACCTTCTGAGCAGAAAGATCGAAATTTTAACCTGTCCTGAACTGAGTTTTCAAACGTGATATATGATGCCTTAAACATACTCGGCCACCACGGCCTCAGATTGTTACTTTTGTACTATTTCATTCATATTGAAATATTTTGTTATGATGATTTGTGAACGGGAAATGATACAGCTTTCAGCCTCGAAAAACGATAAGCGTCCTTGCGCTCTTTTCGGCTCGGCTAAGAGAGCTCATTGCCCAGGACTGTGGTACCTCGAAGGGGGGCGATGGAGGGGAAGTGAGTGCGGCGAAGACAAGATGAACTGCTTCCCACCGCTGGCGGCCCTCAGCCTCCACGGGCTGCCCCAGCCCAAGCCGGAGAAGATAGAAGTCCTCCAAGACCTCGACCTCTACTACATCAAGCAGATAGCTCACAGTCTAAAGGTAAATCCATATCTATGTAATGCTTGTTAATTTCTATACTTCAACTTCTTAGGTTATTCCCATGAGGCCAGATGGAATGGAAGGGAGAGACTTTAATCTCATGAGCTGTTGACAGTTGCCTAGATGGCGGTCCATCCTGGGCACCACACAATACACTAAGGAATGTTTTTTGAATGGAGTGATAACCTAAAAAACCTATTTGATTTCCACAATTTTTTTCTTTCTTGAACGGGGTTGGTGTCCTCTCTGCACATTCGCAGAAACAGTTGTTTTAAACTATAATCTAATTCTAATTCTTATTATTAAGTCTTTTCATTTCTGTTCTACTTTTTGTGAGGGTCTCATAACGGGATTTCTTATAAAGGGCCTTATAACTGTATTTTTATCACACTTTTACTTTTTAGGTAATTCTTAAATGACATTCCTTCCACATATTGTATCTAGCAATGTCAACATCTTTGACGTCTTTCATTATTATCATGTTTAGATAGTACTTTTTAAAATTACTAGTTTTGTGGTCCCCATTTTAATTTCATAATTCCATTCCTTCTCCAAACGATCCAGCAATCTTACTCTTCTTCATTGGATGAATTAATGTTGGCCTCCTATTACTGTTACTCTTTTTTCTAATTTTACTATTATTTCCTTCCCTGGATATGAATGGAGGAGTCGAAGCACAGTGTTCAAAATAATATATATTTTTTGAAAAACTTAATTTTTTACTGTTTGTGTAAAAGATGATGCCTGGTAAAATCTCGCTCTTGGTGCCTACCTACCTACCACATATTTCTTCTGGGGGATGTACTTTACTTTGCATTTTTTATACTGTTTTTTTTTTTTGGACTTGATAAAGTAGCTTGGTACATCGATACTATATATCTACTACTATAAAATCGATATAATAATTACTTAAAAGTAAAAGTCAGTGTCTGACCTTTTAACATTACTGACCTTTAAACGGTAATTTTCTTTGTCTAAAGAACTTTTTCGTAGACAGTAGACAATGAAGAAGAAAAAAAGGCCATCTATATATACTGATCTATAGATTCTTGTTATTATGGACTTTTCTTTGCATTATATTATTGTATTTAGAGCGTCTTATTTTTAGATATCATTGAGGGTTCTTTCTGTATCCTTTTTAATATTATATTTATAATATATTATAAATATAAAATAATTGGAATATTATTTATTGAAAATATATATATATATATAAATAAGTATAGGCATTTAAATTATTTTGAGTTGAGAATAGTATGAGAATAGTAAAAATTAACGAATAATTAATTTATTATTAATATTAACATACTCAGTATATTTATTAATTTTGCAATTAATTTACTAACAACTTAATTGTCTTTTCTTATTTTATATTTCTAAAATTTAAATATTTTGTAGCAATTATTTGATTCGCAGGCCGATTTCTCAAACGTGAGTTCGATATGATCTAGGCTACTGACTTCGTGATAGTCCCTATTTGACTGAGATACTAACAATGTCATTGATCTGCTCTACGTCATTTATCTTTAAGGATTATTTCAATTCTTATATCAATTATTTGTTCTTTCGCCTAAGATGTTAAATCTTAACATGTAATAAAAATAGAATTTTCAATAATATTCTTTATCATTTATAAATTACATAATTTACAGTCAGTGTAAACGGACCATTATTAAGAAGACCTATCTTGTTCTTATTTTCCATCTTGAGCTTGGTAAAGCTAACGAATTTTTTTTAATCCTTTGAATGACTTCAAATAAAATGAAAAAAATAATACTAAAAACCCCTTTCTTTGCCCGAGGTTTCCTAATGATCTTTCTAATGAAGAATAGGGCTTGTGAACAAACAGCATTTGGAATTCTCCAGAATTCATTTTTTTTTCTATTGAATTTTTTTGTACAAACAATATATATATCTCTTATTGATAGTATTCATTTAGGGTAAAAAAAAAAATAGGGTCAATAAAATATTGACATATTAAAGGACTTCAATAATCCGCTCCTGGCTTAATATTTTTTTTAAATCTGAGATTCATTTTATTTTTTTTTTTTTTTTTTTAACAAGTGCAAATATTATTTATGGGGCCCGGTGTGGCTGTGTGGTAAAGCGCCGTACTGCCATGCCGGAGCTGCGGGTTCGAGTCCCGCCCTGGGTGGTGCTTTTCTTTCGTAGAAGTGCCATCCAGTGCCATGAATGTTAGTATGGGTAGTATAGGGCTTCGGTAGAAGCCTTGAAGTCCCAAAAAAAATATATATATATTATTTATGTAAATAATTACCTTGCTACCCTAGTTGACCCCTTATTGTTGCAAGGCTGTGTTTTGCACCATTCCAAAATATGGGATTTCCAAAAGGCTATAATTCTTATGTTTACCAATCATATATTTTAAATTTAATTTTTACCTTGGCACGAAATGGGTTAAACAAGTTGCAATAAGTTATCAATTGAGAAATTTTAATTTTTAATATGTTTTAGAATAATTGTTTACAATATATTCTTCTGAATCATAAATTGTCTTTTTTTACTACAGCAAGTGTTTTTATTCAGCGGTTTTTGACCCCTCCCCTCCCCCTAAAAAATAGTGTTTTTGAGTTTTGCGAAGTGTTGAAATAAGATATTTTTGGTTTGACAGATCAGTTAATTGTTTGGCAAAGGTCCAGCAAGCCCGGAGGACTTATTTAGTTGTTGTTTGGATCCGGTAAAATGAAGGGGGGTCTCTGACCCTAATATATGTATTTACGAGTGTTGTCATGAATACGCCCTTTTTTTCTTTCTCCCCTGAGGTATGTTCGTACCGATTCTTCTTAATCAAGTTTCATTGGAAACAAATTATGGTATTGATCGATATCTTTTCCAGATTTAATGATTGTTTTTTCATCATCTCCTGAAAATTATTCCAAAAATAAAAAGTAAATAAAATCTAAGCTATAAAAGGAATCGCCATAATTTTAAAAAGTAACTGTATGACTATGTTATTTTAAAAAATAACTTTTATTGTATCTATATGTATTAACTTTACTTTGACTTTATTAGGAATCTAAAATATCTTGTATATTGTATTCTCAAATCAGTATTGATTTTTTTTTAAAATCATGATATATATAATCGTAGATTTTTTTTTTAATTTTTTTTAAAAAAAATCTTGATTCAAAGAACTATTGAAAGACAAAATGAAAAATTGCCTGCACATTTACTTAAGACGTTTGTGTATATAATTCAACGTTTTTAACTTTACTATGTGCGCATCTCTTCATTGGATATCGCTATTCGGCGTTTCTCGGGATTCTTTTTATATCCTCTCTAGGTCAAAGTTCTTTGTAGTTGTTCCTGGAAGGTCGGAAATCGAACAAATAACATCCGGTTTTTTAAGTTCGTTATGCTATCATTATAGAATGAATAGTTGACGATGTTGGTGTACGTTGAAAGTTCCTACAAAACAGTTAAGAAATGGTATTAATCTCTATCCCTTACTTGATTGATATGCATTCAATAACCACGACTAACCTTCACGTGAATCAGATACTAAAAATACCATCAGATCATGCCTATTGCTTGGTTGCGAGTAGGTTGGTATTCATTACTTTAAATTTTTTCACCTTTCTTTTATGGATTTAATTATCCCGTACATAATGTTATTTTCGTGCTTATTAAAAAAATTCCTATCTTTTACTATTTGGATAATATGTATATTTTACCTTGCCAGTTTTTTGCGATTGTCTAAATCACAGTTTCTTAGTTTCTTCAATAAAGTTTATGATTAATCGTTTTGGGGAATATGAAGATCCATAAGATACCAGTAGTTCTTGATTGTAAAGACGAATATTGTAGGTCTTACGGGCAAATCTAAATTAATTTGGTTCTATATCTGAATACATTGTGATGACCATAGATCTTTTTCGCTGTTTGAATTGTACCTTACACACAATATTAACATACTCGTATCTTAGGGCGTAATGATCGAGATATTTATCGCCCTAAAACCTCCATCCTTTCCTAAAATATCTTACTATTGTTGCACCAAAGCTAATGCTTTTATATAAATAAATAATTTTCAGATAAATATTAATGGAGGAACTTAAAAACCTTTTAGCATGCTATTGTATAAAATGTTTATTGTTTTGAACGTAAGGACTAAAAAGAGGAAGGGGGAGGTATTTTTCTTAGGTAATGAATTATTTATTGTTTTTTAAATTTAATTTTATGACGTATTCTTTTAATATTTGTTTTTGATCCTTCAAGGAAGCTTTCTGGCATAATGGAACATTATCGTGTATTTATGATATCTTTTTTAATTTAAATTTAACTCTATCTTGGTCCAGAAAACGATTTTTTTTTTTTTTTTTGTTTTTTGAAGTGATTATATTCAAGTATACATTTTTCTTAGTTAAGTTTTGACAAACTTATTGTTTAAATGATAATATAGTCCGCTGATAGCCGGAACTACAGACATTCAAGAGACAATATAAATCCGTATTTTTTAATTTTTTTGTCCATGTAATTTCCTCTTGACTATTTTAGTATACTTTAGGATTTTGGATGTCAACATTATAATAATAACAATGGATTATTGTCTTTTTTTTTTTTTTTTTTTTTTTTTTTTTTTTTTTTTTTTAACACTGACAAGTTAAACAAATACCTGCTTGTTCGCCGACTCATTTGAAAACGTGTGTTAATGAAGCCTGAACAACCGATACATAAGCTGTGCCAGTTTTGTACCCGCTATCAGCGGTGAATATTGTTTAGAGACCACTCCTTTCTTTGATCCTGTCACCGCTGAATATATTTCTATCTTGCTCCTACGTTTTATCTCTTGCCCTGTAGTTTGATTTGAGTTGGATGTTTACCAGTTGCGGTCCAGAAATTTTCTGATGGTCAAGCGCAGTTTTTTATTTTTCCAATTTTTTGTGTCATGAAGGACCTAATTTAAAATATAAGTGCATAGCCAAGTAGTAAAAGTTTATTAAATGTTTGTTTTTTAAACATAAAAATGTTTAAATACTAACATTTAATAAAAGTTTACTTCGTGGCTATGTACTAAATTTTAAATTACGCTTAATATTCCAAATCTATTTTTCATTTAAGGAGTTAACAAAATTACTAAAGATAATCCTTTTTATGCAGAAATAGTGTTAGTTGATTGGAGTTCTCATCTATCGGAGGGGGGGGGGGGAGTGCCTCCCCTGGATAGTTTAACTTGTAGATAGTTAACAATTTTTTTTTACTGATTAAAAGATTTATTCCAAACCTGAATTGCCAGTTTTCAGTACCATTGACTCTAGTGCCATCAGTTACTAAATTAGTTGATTACCTACTTCATAGTGATAATATTCATAATTAGCTAAGTTTTATAGAATTTGTAAATCAGCTCAAAATTTGTATGCATCCTGAATCATGGCCTCATTAAGATCCTCTTCTGAATTTTATAACCAAATTTAATGGTTATCTGGCACCGTCAAACCATAAACCTTTTCTTTTATCAATTTCCTGGAGGCAACCTTGTTCAAACGTTTCTTTACCGTTTATGAGTTTCATAATTGCAAATCTCAATATACTGTTTAATTGGTTTTGAGTTACTTAGTAATCTCTTAAACAATAGAGATGAAACGCAAAAGTTTTTTTTTTTTAAATACATTTTCTTAGAAAACATGAGCTAAGGTGGCTAAAGGCTTTACTAATTACTAAATGAAGTCTGTAGTTGTGTAATTGTGACGAACTATTTAGGTCCATTTTTAGTTGTTTATTTTTATTTTGTGGTGGACCTATAACTTTAATTAAATCAAAGTTGTATGTACCTCAGATGTTGTTTAAATGGGAGGACGTCATTGAAGTGTTAATATTTTGTACTGATTATATGATTTTTTTTGCTTTATTATTTGTTTTTCGTCATTATATCCCTTTTCCAATGCAAGACTGGTATAACTAATTAAAAAAAAAATCTTTTTTTCATTAGAGCCCATTAATGCTTCTTATTTTTCTCTCGTTTAATATTCGTATCCGTATGCTTTAGCCGATTGTTAAAACGTTTCAGGAATCAACCTATGGCGGTGTATAAGCATCCTTGCCCAAAGATACTAGAGGAAATTCGGTGAATTAACCAGATATGTGTTTTGGTTTCTATTATGCGGTAACAAGAAATTACACGCTTGTTATCATGCATATGTCATTACCTTTAAAATAGCACCGAACATAACGTATTGTTAACTGGTTCCCGTTTAATTGGCTGCCTACTTTCCAAAAGTTAGTTTCTACTCTTTGATTGCTAATCAACATCCCAGTTACTAACTGCCCAATGCAGGGTCGTAACCATGACTGCCTTGGAGTAGGGCAGGATTTATTCACTCCTTTCTCCCCTTTTATTCATATAGAAAAAATATATATTTTTTTTTTGTTAGGACATTGTTGAATAACTAACTTAACCTCCACCCCCTCTCCTGGATAATTGCTCTATTTTCTATCCTTAGTTACTGTCAAGATGCTTTTTAACGATATTATATGGATCAGGAAAATCAAACTCATTTATTCTGATGTTCATTATTAGAATTCTGATGTATGAATCAGTATTTTTTTTTCATCCAATCTATGTCAGAATTACTTGTATTGTTTTAATTTTATTTATCTTTTTTCTTCTTATGCTTTTTAATATTTAAATAATTTTCTTGTGAATTCCAAATATTTTTTAATTTGATTTAATTTAAGTATATGATTTTTTGTTTGCTAGTTCTTTGTTTAAAAAGCTTGTAATGTGGCTAAAATAAATGTTTATTGAAAAAATATTTCAATCTGTAAAAAAATAAAGCTACAAAGAAGGCAGACAAGTATGCCATTTCAGAAATTCGGTTAGCATATCACTGACAAAACTTTTTACAGTTTTGAATTTTTTATTTATAATTATTAGCCTCCTATGTTGTATTAATAGATTATTACTAGCCTTACTTTTGTTCGATATTTTTTACTTTCACTTACCTATATATGAAATATATAGTAAGTGGAAGTATTGCGGATCGTGAAAAATTTCGACTTCCGGTTTTCGACGGAAATACACGTTTTGGAGTCCAATTAACCAAGTCCCGCGAAATGGTCTGTGTTTGTGTGTGTGTGTGAACAGACTAGCTCAAAAACTATAAACCGTGGGAACCTGAAATTGGGTATTTAGTGTAGGTATATTCCCGCGATGTGACAGCAAAAATTTCATCAAAATTGCTCAAAGGGAAGGGGTACTTTGTTTAATAACTTTTTACGTTTTTTTCGATTTTCTCAAAAACGGCTCTAACGATTTTGATTAAACTGAGCATTTGATCTATTTATATGCCCGAGATATGACTGTAAAAATTTCATTAAAATTGATTAACAGGAGGGGGGACTTTACTTAATAAATTTTGTATCATTTTCACGTGTGTTTTTTATTTACTCAAAAACGGCTTGAACGATTTTGATCAAACTGGGTATATGATGTATGTATATGCCCGAGATACGGCTGTAAAAATTTCATCAAAATTGATCAACCGGAGGGGGGACTTTACTTAGTAAATATTGTACCAATTTCACGTGTACATATTTTTTATTTACTCAAAAACGGCTTTAACGATTTTGAAGAAACTGGGTATTTGATGTATGTATATACCAAATATGTAAAAGCCAACTTTTCATCAAAATTGGTCCAACTGAGTGGGCACTTTATTTCATGACTTTTTTTCCAATTTTTACCTTTTTTCGATTATCTCAAAAACGGCTTTAACGATTTTTATCAAATTCGTCATGTTTAATGAAAATTCGATTTTCTTTAATATCAGGTAAGCTTTATCATTATTATAATGTTCTGAGGGGGCTTTTTTTGGGTGGGGGCCTTTTTTGTTAGTTTGTTTCTTTCTTATAAAGTACCATTGTTTTTGTTTACATGGAGAAATTAACTGTCTCTCGTTACGCCTAAAAATAAGAAATGGCTAAATATGAGATATGATAAAAATAAAGAAAACATAAAGAGGAGAAAAAAAGAAAAATATTCAGTCAACTCATAAAAATCGTTGAGCCCACGCATGCGGAGTACGCCTTTAATGACAGACCATTGTTCATAATTAAAGCCGTTCTGTTTATTTGAGAAGTGGCAATTAACAAAACACATTAATTTCTAATCTAAGTAAGTTGGTAAGTGAAAGTTGTGTGTTGCGAGCACGCACCAGATTTTTAAATATCAAATTCTTCTTTGTAAATAAATGTAAGCCGTCATGAATTTAAATGTCTATATCTGGATTAAAAAAAAAAAAAAAAAAAAAGAAAATGATGGTGATGGTATAGTTCACTATCTTCCTATTTTATTATAATTATAAACTTCAACACTACTCATTTCGTTAAAGATTTATCCTTTTCTTTAAAATAAATTTCAATTTAGAAGAATTCATTTCAAAGTCATTACAGTTAATAAGTTTTTTGAAAAGAAGTCCCACATAGGTTAAAAAAAATATATATACCCATATTTTTATATTTTATTATTTATTTTTACATAGAGTTCTTCGACGATCACTTACTTCTTAAGTAACATAACATGTAATGGAAATTGAAAAAGGTAATAATGTTTGCAGAAAAATAAAAAATAAAATATGATATAAAATAAAAAATGACAAGTCGGTACCATTAACAGATTTTGACATTCTTGGAAAAACAAAAACAATTTTAGGACTTCTGACTCTCGCAAAGTTTTTTTGTTGAACAATATTCATATGTAATATTCCGATTCCATTTATAAATAATCAAGAAAGAGGTGAGCCCCATCACCGGAAACCTAGAAAAACTATTAAATTTTCAAAAATTAGATTTTCTCAATACCCCTTAAAATGCATATAACTGCAGTAAAAGGTTTACTATTCAAGGAAGAAATCAAATCAATCGAGAAATTACTAAATCATAAGGGGCTATGAAAAAAAAAAAAAAAAAAAAAAAAAAAAAAAAAAAAAAAAAAAAACATTTATAAATAAGGCAAGAATTTAAAAATATCGTTAATTGCAAAAAAAGTTGTATCTAACTTCTAAAATTTCTAAACTCCTTTTTCATTAATTAGAGGTACATCAGCGGTTAGAACCTTTTAAAATCAACATACCGAACTATTTTTTTAGTATTTAGAATAATGAAAAATAAATAACGCAGATGATTTGATGTTAAAATAGATGACTGATTTGATGATTCATAATTTCTGAAGGTTGTTTGTAAACCCAGGTCATTGATGTCCTTAATAATAACGTAGGGAGTTGACTTGTTTGAGTCACAGTCGGTTAAATATTGAATTCTCCTTTATCGCGACCCGCCGGGGTGGGGAGAGATTTTGCTAATTTACATTACATTTACATTTTGATGATTCGACCTTCAACTTAATCCAAAGTTCATCAATTTAACAAATTCACGATAATGACTAACTTGCTCAATCTGATTATCTGTATGCTTTTTCCATAATTACTAGGTGTATTTAACTTCCAATGTTTGTATATTTAAGGTATTAATAAACTAGAAGAAATATTAAAATTCTTTCTCTATTTACGATCTCCTCAATCCCATATCCTTTGTGAAATCCTGAATATTAGGCAATGATAAAAAGATCATAATTTCATATATATTTGCAGATTTTTGTACTGATCAAATATACAACCTTGCATTATTATCACCCACACAAACCTGCCTATAATCTTGTTTTCACCATCAACTCATGTTAATCCTTCAGGGCGCCTGAAAAGAATGTTGCCAACATGTGAAGTCTATGTCACCATGCTACCTTGTTATTCTACATTTTTTTTTATTTAAATTTACTATTATATTTTTTTTAATGTCCTAACTTAAAAAAAAATCATTATTGATACTGAAATAAATATCTAATTTAAAAAATATTTCATTATTGTTTCAGGTAGGACGGAACGTTTATGTTTCCTTTCAGAACGTAAGTTATTTCAGATATATAATTAATTATATTTACTTGTTTATCTTCCATTTTATTAATGTTTTCTAATATTATTTTAATTTTCGTATTACAAGAATTATAGGATGTTGGGACAACTTATTTTGGTTGAAGGGTGAACATTAAGTTCCTCGAGGTTTATACAAATAAGCATATATTTCGATGAACCATCATCATTGTTAAAATAAAGTAAATCTTATGCAGCTTCTCATACATAAATAATAATGTTAAACATATTTGAGGTCAACTACTTAATATGTTGATAATACAGTAAACCCTCGATATAGCGAACTGGTAGGGGGTTTGATATTCATAGTTCGCTATAACGAGATTCGTTATAACCGAGGATTCTTTATTTATATATATTTTTTTTACCCAATGGCCGCACTAATTTGATCATATTTAGAAGGAAATTCATTCATTAGAACTAGTTAAATTAAAACGCATGTATGTAATTTATTTTTAGATAAACTACATATTAATTGAACAATGAGATTCATTAATTTACCTGCCAAGTTCACTTGAGAGTTCTTTAGCCTTAGCTTTAATAAGAGGGTCTGGGATTGGTATTTGAGATCTCATTTGTTTAAAGCAATTAATCAATTTTTTTCCAAATAATCATGAGCCGCAGAGCGCAGTCGTTTATTTGATGCTGAAGTTAATCCTTGGGCTGCGGTTGAATCTATTTTATCTTTGTTTAAAATGGTTGACAATGTTGATTTTAGAATTCCATATTTTTCTGCGATGGTTTTCTTACTCAAAATTCCCGATTCAATATCCTAGAGAATTTTCAATTTTTCCTCGATTGATAAGGATTTACATGTGACACGTTTTCTAACGAACTCATTGTGTATTAAAAAAAAAAAACAGTATAAACGACTACGGAACACTGATTCGAATAATACAGAAGTCGAAACAGAACTGAGCTAGTTTTGAGAAAAAAGTCAATGGAATCAGAGAGAGAGAGAGCAAAAGGAAATCGGATTAGTTAAGAATAAAAAAACACTTCAATTCTAGAAACTGGAGCTCCTTTGTCTTCCCGCGCTCATAATACAGTAAGTAAAAAAAAAATAAAAAAAAAAATTAATAAAAATTCTAGCAGTTCGTTATAACAGAATATAATAATTCTCAGGCATCAAATTTATTTCGTAGTTCGCACTAACCGAGGGATTTCGCTATAACAAGGGGTTCATTAGAAATATAATGGTAATTTTGAGGGATAGTATTTTGGTTCGCTTCTTCGAGGTGTTCGTTATATCCGAGTTCGTAATAATGAGTGTTTACTGTAGTAAGAGATAACTTAACTTCTTTCAATTGTTTGGCAAATATAACTGTTTGAATGATACATAAAATTATATGAATTGATGTCACAAGGCAATGTTAATTAATTGATTTGAAATTAGCAAATTAATTCGAAACAGAAACATTATATTCATTAATAGTAAATATGCATTATATCAATTTTAGGACGAAGTTATTCCTAAATAGATTTTTTACGGAAAAATGTGACGAATTATTATCGGTAAGCTGTTACCCTCTATTATCTTTTATTTTATAAATATTATAATTTTTTTATATATTAAAAGATAGCTGCATTAGATTGTACTTATTTATAATGTGGGAATATATGCTTATTTGGATAAACCTTTTTTTTAAATAATAGTAAAATCATAAGTATTTATCATCTTGACGTTGTTGGTAAGATTATGTTAGGGCATTCATATGCAAATAGGTTTATAAACATTTTACATATGGATACATACTGATACCGTCAACCCTAGTTGGTAGAACATCTTGTCTTTTGGCATGCCGGTTTATTGGTTACTACTGCTATACTGTCCTACTGGGGTTGATGGTAACCCTTAGAAATTTAAAGGTGCCTTGGTCTCGCTCTAACATAAATTGTGCAATAAAGGAACCTTTATTGAAGGAAGGGGTCCAATAAAGTTGATTTTATTGCCCTCCTGACCCTAGGCATTAGAGGCTGCAATTCCACTACCTCACGTCGTAGGCGACGTGTATTGTAAAGAATCTGAGGTCACTCCACTATATAGGATCAGTTGGGTGATCACATTTTTTTGTTTTAAAAGCCTATACAATCTAAGTCCAGTTAGTAATCTTTTAAACAATTGATTTTGAAGGCTAGAATTACAAACTAACCAAATTTAAACAATTTCTTTCTTTTTTATATAGTCTCACTACTAGAGTATAGTCGTGGAAGGATAACTACCAAAAGACCAAATCTCATTGGTTTATCGGATAGTTAGAAAACTTTCCAAAAAAAAGCTGATATGTACATTCCACACCTCATTTAGTAGCTATTACCTTTTTTGTCTTACTCGTTAGTCGTATTCCTGGTGTTCCAAATTAGACTGTAGATTTTCAATATGCTTTTATATTTTTACTTATTTATTCATAGTTATGTTATTCTTCTTGCATCGTTTTTACTCCGTATTTTTTTATAATTGAGGCAATCGTTTGAAAATACTATAGATGTATCCAAAAAATTTAAAAAAAATTTAATTGTTTTTTAGGATCATTGCATTATTATAGATATACAATGCCAGAGAACTGTATTTCTAATTCTAAGATCTAATATGGTATAGATAATTAAGATCTAAGGTACCTAAGATCTAATATGTGTTGGAAAAAAATTGGATTCGAACTCTCTTTGTGCAAACGGCACTTTTTTTTTTTTTTTTATACTGTGATTTATAAAATTCAAATATATGCATATTTCATAAATAAGTTTCTCTTCTTAACTCAATTCATTGTGAAAACTGTCGAGTGGTGATTTGTAAAATCAATTATTTTCCATTTTTAATATTTGAATTGCTCAATGCATGTTCAGAATTATTTGTAAAACCATTGACGGGCGTTATTTTATTTTTATTTTTTAAATCCTCTTCAAGACACCATGTTTAGTAATTTTTATTTTACTATCTACATTTTTTAGACTGCAGTATTTTCTTTATTATTCCATAGATGAATTAATATTGATAATATTGATTTCAAATATATCAATATAGTTTACCTTATCAGGAGGCCTACACAATATTGATTTGAATAAGTGCAGGTATTGTTCTGCAATACATTGTCCTGGAATTGACTTTGGAGTGGGCAGAGGGCGTGGTTACCGGCATTCCTTTTGGCTGATTTCCTTTCCTCAACAATATTTCTTAAAAATTATAATAAAAGTACTAGACATCAATGAGGTAGTTTTAAAATTTAAGTTTCTATCCTTCTCATTAGTTTAAATTGTAATACCTAATTTCTCACGTACAAAAAGTTTCTGAGAGCTTATTATATCTAATAGTTTTTGTACATTCTAAAGCAACCTATTCGTTTGAATTTTTTGAAACTTATCGAACATTCCATATAAATCAGGCCCGATATAAATATTCTCGTGTACTAAAAACTGTAAGATATAAATTTGATTCTTACATTCGTCCTTAAAACAATATTTCGTCTTGATCGATGCTTTTTTCGTTTCCATAATTTCTTTTAAAGATTTACTCTGGTTTAGTATCAGACTCATTTAGCACAAAATTTGGAGGGGAGGGGTTCACTACTCTCCTTTCTCACAATCACCTAGCTTACAGCACCATTTTTGTATAAGATTATTATCTTGTATTAATAAGGTCTGTGATATAAACAACCAAAAGCGGAACCGCCGAAGTTTACTATATTTTTTCTCCAAGGGAAAATCTTTCTAAAGGTTAAACTTGAATTCACGCCTTTAGGGTAGGCATCATTTATTAGGGTAGCCTCCTCGGAACTTATGCTGATTGAGTTCCTTATTAGCAGATTATTCAACGTTCTACTCACATGAACAGCTACTGTTATCTTTTGAATTATTTTTCGAATAATGAAATAACCTTTTATGCTTTTCATATCTACTAAGTAATTCCTCATAATTACTTGAAAATCTCAAATCATTTTATAAAAAAAAAAGTCAATTTTTCTGAATCCCAGGACGCTTTGACTCCAGGTAACGAGGCAGCGAATAAAACTTCTAAAGAAGTTGCTCTCATGAATATTATGTTCCACAAGATGTATGAACCGCACGATACTTAGATATATCTAAAGAATTGAATCCGTAAAAACTGTGGGTCTTTGTGGGCAGAAATTCTACCGACAAATGGATTATTTTAAGAAAACTCCAAACCGTTTACTGTGAGTACCGTAAAAAAATATGAAGAGAGGAAGTGTCACTGACCACAATCAGGATTGGTTTAACGCAATGTATTTTCTATGTCAGATTAAAAGAGAAAATCAACCGCACTGTAAATTGTCACTAACTGTACGCCATGATACAATAATAGAGGAATGTACTAAATTACTTCAAGCTTTTGGTAATAATGAATAATGATAATAAGAACATACCACGATATAAAGAACTTGCTCTGAATGACTCAATAAAAGTAACTGATAGTTTAATAAAACTATTAAAAGGAACTAAAAAATGTTAACTTATGTATTTCTTTCTTTTTAAAGTCGACCATTTTCCACCTCTGAAGCGATTATTGAGGTGTTAAAAACCCCTAAACAAAATATCTCTGGAAAGTTCATAAATTATTGTACCTGGAAATAAGTTTAATTTAATTTAAATTAAAAAATATTAATTAAAGGCATCATAGTAAATAATTAAAGTAATAAATCGTTGTTAATTTCGTATTGTGTTATAAGTTTTCTCAGGAGTGTTCATTACTACTGGCCAAGCAAATATGTAAAAATAAATAAAAAGTATGTAAAATTGTATAGATAAAATTTTTTTGTGTTTAAATAAATACCCTTTACCTTTTTTTTCGTAAAACATTGTAAACATAGACTGATCTTTCGCTATAAATACGACCTATAAAGGCAATGACCAGAGTGTATTAGCTCGACACTCCAAATATTCCTTCGTTGATCTCTTAATTGGCCGTAGTTATACAAAAATTAGACCCCTCTTTGACACACCCGATTTGATTCTAAATATCGAATGGTATTTATCACTTTTTTTTTCTACTAATTGTAGAAACATCATTTCTTTCTCTTAATGAATAATTTTGCTCCCACAACGTCGAAGTCTACTTTCACTCTTGTTATGTATTTATTAAATTTTTCCTTTCGATGTCACGTATTTTTAAACTTTATAACCTCGATGCCATAAGGCGTACGACCATGATAAATAATATCTGTTTTTTACAAGTAGATATTACAATAATATTGAAAGTACCTATGTACTCGTCATTTAGGCATTTAATTCGTCTGTATATATTTTCTTTATTCGCATATATTTATTTATCCTTCATTAATATTATCACCTCCTAAAAAATCTATAAATGATAGTAATAAAAAACATTGGCTTACATTTTGAAATTTCCTTGATACAAAATTATTGCTGCATTTATGAAATTTGTTTAGTAATACTTGGTGGTGAATAAATCAAATTTTTCTCGGTCACCATTTTGCATAATCATAGCCAATTGTTCTAGTAATTAGCTCACGTTTTTCCTTCATTGTAAAGGAGGTGTTAATCTTTGTTCTTAAATTATTCATTACTAGCTGTATATACCGTTTTCACCCGGAGAATTTCAATTTTTAAATCTATAAAATCTATAAACTGAGACTTTTATCGACTTAAACGGTCGATTTTCTAAAAACCAATGTAAAGCAAGATCAAAACGATTATTATAACAATAAAGAATATACCCAGAGATCGGCTGAAGTTATGCAATTTTAATATGGACAGGTGTTCGCACCTGGGCTGAAAGAACCATTGAGCGAAATTTGGAGAATTTAGGACAAACGGTATGGTTTTCTATAAAGAACAAGCAGAATTTCATCTTTATATACATAGATTATAGCTGTATATCCCGGTTTCACACGGGGATTTCATTTATCTAAAGAAACGGTCGATTTTGTAAAAAAAAAAACATTGTAAAGTGAGATCATTTTGATTTTTATAACAACAAAGCATATCAGCTGAAGTTATGCAATTTTTATATGGACAGGTGTTCGCATCTGGTATCAAAGAACCGCTGAGCGAAATTTGGAGAATTTAGGACAAACGGTATGGATTTCTATAATAAAATAAACAAACAAACAGAATCTCATCTTTATTTATATAGATTCTGTTTTGAGAATTCCGATTATTAAGATTGATTTTTTTACAAAATCGTTGTTTTTCCGTCATATGATATGATAAATGTTATTAAAATATTTAATGTGAAATATGTTTTTCTTGATTTCATACTTCCTCATTAATGTAATGTAAGGAATTCTTAAAAGGAACTCTTAAGATCTAGAATAGAAAAAATTACTAGTTTATTTTATGTAATTTATTTGCTTCTTTTTTAACGTTAAAAATGACAACCTCCATCTTCTTATAACTTGTAATTAACAGGAAACTGTTCAAAAAAGGTAAAGTTAGATTTCATTATTTTTATGGGGTTTATTGTCATCTCTAAATGGTGTACTGTTAAACGGATACTAAGACACTAAACTTCCTGTCTTTGTCGTAAACTCGGTGTAATAGTAGCTTTAGTTTTAGTTTTCTGTTCATTCATAAAATGCTACCAAGTATAAATTGACTTTTGACACTTTTCCTACTTCGTGACTTTCGTAACAACAGTCGTTCTGTATCGGGTGCATTGTCACTCTTGATTATTTTCATCTGACATTTATTAGCTTAAAAAAATTTAAATCGAGCTCGCCATATTCACGTTTTTACATGATTCTTAAAAAAAAAAAAAAAGTAATTAAATAATAATAATAATGTTACAGAAAATAAAAAAGTCAGGAGAATAAACCTTTTAAATTCTACGGTTAAGGTTAACTCTCATTTTCACTATTGTACCTATCTCTGTCTTTTACTGTAACATATTTTTGTCATCCATATCTTTATTCGAAAACAAAAAAAAAATATTTTATTTTCTAAATCCAACGTTTTATTCGTATTCTTTTTTTAAAATTAAATCATTTGACCGTACCCCCAACCATTTCCATCACATATACTTACTTCTACGGTCAACTAATTACCTTCATTGGTAAAGGTAAACCTTCGGTAATAATTAACCTTCTAGATCATTTATTACCGTTTTTGTATAAAAATGCAAAGAAGAATAAAAATAAAAAAAATAAAAACTTCGCATTCTGTTTTTCGATTTCTATTGTTGGATAATTTTTAAATCGAAAGCAGCCTAGCATGCCTATCTTTCAAAACTACAATCCCTTTTAGGAATCACCTCCTTTTTATATTTTGTACACTTAAATTTTGACTTGATTAAGTTATTGAATGTGATCTGTTTTAATTATTAGGTGTCTATTCTATTACAGTGTTCATTATAGTATAATAGTCGTTTTATTAAACAGCGTAGTGATTTTACTTCAGAATATTTTCGTGTTATAATGTTCGAAGTTTTTTTTCGAAATCATGAATATCTACGGTTATATTGGAAATTATACATACATTTTTTATGGGATACCATAGAGTATCTCTGGTTTCAACTAATGCATAACTTTTTTTTTTAATTAGGTTTGATATTTATCGAAAAAAAAAAAAAAAAGGTGTACCATAATCTTATTAATAAACCATAATTAAATTTATGTGTTAATCCATATTTTACATGTAGGAACTGCGGTAAACGACTTAATGTAAACGAATTAATGCTATTATTAATTTATTTTTTTCAAGGTATTTATTATGTTTTAACTCCTTGCTGAGAGATGCTTATAGAAACATTCATCGAAAAATGTCATGGAAGGAGGCTAGGGAATTTTTCAATTGTGGCCCACATTTTCACTTTTTATTTACAAAATGTCAAGGTTTAATAATTTATTTATGTCTTGTAGTAAACGAACTGTAGGCGTTAAATCACATAATATATGTTACATAAATATAGGGAGGAATTCAAAAGTTTTGATTACTCAACGTCACAACCTTCATTATTATTTTTCTGTTAAATATATCTGTATTGTATTATCTTATATAATAATTATTTTGAGATATGTAGTATATATAAGTTTAAAGAAGAAGAAATTTCAAAGAAAAACAAAATCTTTGCCTGCTACAAAATGAACACAGATTGCAATCTCTTCCGCGGAACTAACTATGGACACTCTTAGTCATTCATCTGTAATGCGTTATCTTACTACTAAACTTGGCTTTTATAAGGTCCCCTTTCTTTGTACTTTTTATTATTCACTTTTTTTTTTTTTTTTTTTGAGCATAAATAAAAATATGTTTTAAATGTTGTGCCTAGATGTAATCTTTTATATACGTTTATAATAACCAGTCTATCCGCTTACAATTGCTTATTGCATTACAATAACATTGATGACAAGCATATTACATTACAATGATATCGAGTGAAAGTTTCCGGTTTTGAATTATTTGTTTTTTCTGGTCCGCTTCTGAGGATTTTCCTTATTTATTACAAAATTTACAAAAGTATGACAGTGAGTTTTACTAGTCTAAATATCTGAACATTTTACACGAAAAATAACTCAAAACTACAAAATATCACACTAATGTGATACACTTGCAGGCCGAAGATTTATAATACAATTAGCAAAAACTAATGTGGAGAGTTGGGTAAAATAAGGAATAAACGTACCATGACCAAGAGACTTTAATGCTAAGCAGTGAATAATCTTATTCCATTTTTTATTTTTGTTATTAGGGACTTCCACCATTAAGATTCCCACCGAAGAATAGGATTTTTTGTTTATAAAAGCTTCTCTCGTGCAGAGGAATCCACGTAACAACGGATTTTTTTTGGCTCGACTTGCAGGTATCTCTGTGGTACAATGGGGGAGGAACTGTCTGTGAACTAACTTTCTTCTTGTTTTAATAGTTATGGTACCGTCGGGAAAAATGCTACTTACATGACAACACTCTCTCCAAACTTCGTGTATGATTCATTGGACCTAATCTAATACCATCTTCATATTCCTGTATGAATTTCTGTTGTTTTTTGGAGAGTTTTCCGTCAATTGCTCCGAAACACATCGATGCCATAAAAATATTGTAGATGCTTTTCTTTTTTTAAATAAAATTGTTTAAAATGTGAATGCGAAAATATAATTGTCTGAATACATCTGGGCCTTTGAGAATGTCCGCCGTCTCGAACATGTCAAAAAGGAAAAAGAAATACGACTATAAGAATATTTATTAATAACCATCAGATTTTTGCTATTTAAATTAATTATAAAATAAAAGACTAATTTTTGAATTGTTTTACATTCAGATCATTGGTAAGGCTTTGAGCTACTGTCCTCAGAGTCCCGAGTTCGAATCTGGCTTGGTCGAATAGCTTTAATATTATTATGGGAAATCCTGGTGGTTGAGCGTGATAACGATCAGATCATCTTGCACGACCGCTAACCAAGAGACAGTACATTCATACACAGTATTGAACCCAAGACCCTTCATGGGTTGTAGAGGTATAGTTTTTTTTTTAACATTAATAACTTCCCTATTTCCCAATCTGAAGCGTCGCAGTCGTCGATTTCGTCGTAAATAAGGTTTAAAAGCATGATAATAGGTATTTCTTACCCGGGATAGAGTGAAGTCAGACCAGAGCCTGCCGAAAAAACATCATTTTTGCTTACAAAATTACAGTTTTAAGGGTCATGCAGCTTTAAGTAAGCGAAGTAATAAACTTTCTCCATTTACGTTTATCTGTCTATCGATATAAATATATATTAAAATTTTAATAGTGAATAAGAAGTAGGAATGGGTAAAAAAAACTTTTATTTTTTAATTCTATAATATTTGAATTTTTAAGATAAAAATTTAAATTATCTTTTTTTTGTTTTTGTTTTTTTGCATCAATACATATTGCTTTATGAGTCCTCCTTATTTTGCATATGATTGGACTTCATTATGATACTATGTATGAGTATTTAAATCAACTATATGGAAGCTAGGTTTAAAGGTACTTCTTCCATTTAAAAGTCAAACCTAAGGGACAAGTTTTGAGCCCCACGAGATACCTGAGGTATGGTAGAGGGATGGGAAAGTGTGGCTGCCGAAGTGTGAGCGGGGGATAACGGCAGGTCCGGTCCTAGCGGTCGGCCTTCCCTTGTCTTTTCTCTTCTGAGGCTTCGATCAAAAAAAAAAATTGATGTAGAGGGGCCTGAGACATTTGAAGTCGGGCAGTAACTTCACTATCACTAGAAAACGAGAATCGTCTTAAAATTCTGATGATAGTAATTTAGGATTTTAATACGCTAAGAATCATTGCTACTCAAATGTTAATCTAATTATTTTTAGGATCCTTATACAATCCAATTGTAGAAGGATAGTTAGACTAACTCGTAGCTGTAGTTTTGCTATTAATCGCCATTAATTAATTGGTTTATTAGCGCCTCATAAACAGCATGAGAATATATCATTAATTCAATTACATGTTATTTCTGATTTATTGGTCCACTAATCACGTGATCCTTATTGCAAATTAACTGATCGCATTCTTTGAAATTAGCACGAGTTTCAAGTAGTACTCAATTAGTATGTTCGAAGAGTAGAAAGCCTCTAATTAAGTCACGCTGTCGTGTCTTACCTTCGTTAAGCTTGATATTCTTTTCTCTGAGTTTTTGTCGTTTCTTTTTTCGTGAAAATTTTCATCAAATGTTTTTTTGTGTATTACCTATTAAGAAAAATATGAAAATGTGCGTACGTGTGTGAAAGTTTTTTTTTTTTTTTTTTTTTTTTTTTGCTTCCGCAGTACGAAAATAAGTGGAGGAACCACTACTGTTCCGAATTCTATTTATTCATGTACTGGAACCACCTTTTGCCTCAGTTGGATCAAATTTTCGATCGATAGATACGGTGAGGAAGCTACAGTACATTAATAATAATAGATTTATTTGTACTATAAAAAATTAATCTGCCCCTTATGCCGAAGAACTAATTTTAATAGCAAAATTCACATATTTGTAGCAACTTATACATATTGCAGTAATAATTTCTTACTTTTGCTGCTTTATATTCTTTTTTTCATGAAGTAATGCCCAGCTTCATTTCATCTTATGGCGTTTTGTTTTAAATCGTCATTGTCAGAAACGAATAGCCATTATATTTTTTTTTTATACTTTTTAGAAAAATAATTTGTATACATTACTATTGGTTTCTACTAAACGGTTCTTAAAATATTACGATTTAACATTCCCTTTTAAACTCAGTAAAAAAAAGCTTTCTTACTTTAAGAGTTGCAACAGAAACATTTCACAAAAAATAAAGTTAATTGCAAGTGCTGCATTGCCCCACACTTCCGTCGGAGTCGTCAAGTTTTGTTTAGTCATCATTTGATTCCCTTTATTCAGCAGAACTCGGATCTCTTATCAGCTGTCAGGCGTTTATTTTCTGCACCACTAAACCGTTTATTTTTAAATTATTTTATAAAAAAAAGTTATGAGTAAGGATAATTTAAAAAAAATTTGTGACTGTAAATTAATTATAAAGAGAAATTTAAAAAAAGTAAAAATTTTCATTCATTTAAATCGAATTAACTACATCTATATATAAGAGTGGGGATCTCTTTGGTAATGCACTTCACTGAAGGTCCCGAGTTCGAAGTTGGTTATGGCGGATATCTTTTTAAGTCTGCCACAGGTCGTCCCTGGGATAAACCATTAAGATCCTGCTGGGTTGATCTCTCTCAAACCACCTCCCTGCACGACTGCTGACAAAGAAACAGTACTTCCTTGAGTAGTGCTCCATCCAAGAATCTTAATGAGTTGTAAAAGATCTTTTTTTTTTAAACTGTAAATATATAGATTTACATACATGTATATCCTCGGTCTACAGCCCAGTTGAGATCCTATCCGATTTGGGTTTTGTATAGTGTAGCCTTTTTATCCTTATTTATTTACTAGCTAGGGTGCCCGGCTTCGCTCCGGTAGTTGTGTGGCAGTTTTAATAACAGAAAAACTTTAAAATCAAAGGAAATATAGAACAAAATTAACACTTTCTTGAAAATGTTAACATTATATCAATATTAAGATTCGAGATCTGCAGTGTCCGCCCAAATAAGGTACCCTATATACTTTATAGGGTGTTGAAAATGGTGGATGAACAATTCATTTTGCTGCAACTTTGTCGAGTCTTGCATCATTTTTGATGGTTTCTGTGATTATGAATCCTATAAGCCCATTCCAAGCAGTCAGCAGATAATAAGTTATTAGATTATTAGTTAAAAAACTACATTTGGAGTACAACTTAAGCGCCGACTACTGTGATGGTCCCATTAGATCCAGAAGTTTAGAAAATACCGAAGATTCATAGAAGCTTTTTTTGTAAGACGTTTCTTCCAGTTCAACCTCCCTTAATATAATATCCCCCCCCCCCCACCCTAATTTAGCCGAACTCTGCACTTCTCCAATCTTACTACTGTTACTAAGTGAAAACCTAAATATCATGAGGGCACAATTTTTTCATCATATTTCTTTTTATCCTGAACTATGAACGGTGATAAAAGCTTATTGAAAAAATTGTATTATTGGAGTCAATTCATCATTTTGTCAACTGGAATGCTCATCATACATAGTAATAAAACCATTTTTCATAACTACATACAATAAGAACACTTCAAACTTGTTATTTTCGGTTTATAATCAGTCTATTCAGCTCTTCTTTTTTGTTTTATGTCTGTTTTTATTCGCTCACTCATATTGCATTAAATTTACTTAAGTATATGTTAGATATTGATTAAATGTAATGTGTTTATCAATTAATCTTCTTATGAGAAAATTAATTTTGTAAAGTATCCAGTCGGTTTTCCAATTTATTGCAGAAATGTAAAATCATTAATTTATTTTAAAAGAAAAGGTGAAACTAATTATTTTCGCTTGATATTTAAGTAATTTAAAAAGAACAGCTGACAAAATATATAACCTTTACAAATATAATGGAATGAATGAACAATAAACATTGAGTGAAACACACCCTAGCGCTTCCTGGTGGTCTGTAGCTCGAACTAAATTTTTCATTCATAAACTCGTATGTCATTCTCAGAGAGGCTAATTACATGTTGCGAGAGGCTTAAAATTCCAGTCCTTTTCTCTTCAATTTCACACCCTTAAGAGAAAAACGGAAACCTTCTTCTCCGTTAGGGGACATACAGTTACACGCTGACATAAATCTCTTAATCGTATGTGGAGTCGTTTCTGAGCCTTTTCGGCACGCACATTGTACACTTTGCTTTATAATATATATTGATTATTGTTATGAAAACTGAATTAAACCGAGATTACTCCTCGTGACGGCTGAAATTCTCTTGTCTACTTCTTTAGAGAGAGAATTTATTTTTACATTCACTTACCTATGTATGAAATATTTAAATATATATTTAGGCGGAGAAATTAGCCGTCTCTCGTTACGCTTAAAAATAAGAAATGGCTAAATATGAAGTATGAAAAAATCAAATACATAAACATGTACAGGAAAAATAGAAAAACATTCCGTCAACATTGAGCCCATGCATGCGCTGTATGATTTTAATGAAAGAACATTGTTTATAATTAAAGACGTTCGGTTCATTTAATGGAAATTATTTGTTACATGGTAACTAAATGGTAAATAAAATCAGACGCAATGGAGTATTATGCTTGCATTGCCGAATTATCACAAGTAAAAACTTTTATTCAATAATAAAAAAAAATAGTGTACTTTAGAGAGCATATAGAAACAAAAATAAGTAAATGAATGTGGGAAAATGTGTATCTTTGAGGAATGGCTATTAACAAAACATGTAAATTTCTAATCTAAGTAAGTTATTAAGTGAAAGTTGTGTGTTTGGTGTGGCGCATCGCACCAGATTTTGCAGATGTGCAAATGACCCAAAGTTCACAAATCCTCGAAGCGTTTTGAATATGTAGACAATTGTTTGTAGTTTCGAATTGTGTTTGAATATATGGATCACGCACCTCAGACCCTTTATACCCTTCCGTTTATTACTACGAGTTTATTAATACTATATAAAACGATCTATTAATACTCGTACCATTACATTTGGATCTCTTCAAAATTTTACAGACTTCTTTTGTTCCCGGATTCTGGCATACTTTTTATTTTAATATCATTGGCTTAGGCCAGAAGAAGTTTACCTTTATTTAAGCCACAACTTAAAGTTATAATTAATAATCAATAATCATAATAGTAATAATTTTATTCTCGAAGTAGTTGAGAGCTACACCTGCTGGACCTAATGGATTGAAGGTAACTTTTACTTTCCAGTGATCCGAAAGACGTTACAGTTCCAGGCGGATGAGCTCGGTCGTTCCCTAACCAACGAACCGTGGTTCCGACTTAAGGTTATTGAATGACCTTGCAATAATTACAAAGACTGAGTGATTGGATATTATATTCATTAAAAGTTTATAATAAGACCAAATTAAATTAACATTTCATAACATAACATAATTGTGATAATTCGATTGTTCAAAATTTAGTATATTTCACCCGAATTGGCGACAGGTGATATAATGTTCTTCTACATTTTATTTGTTTCCCCATTGTTTAATTTTCTTTCAGGTACTTAAGTACTTATTGTTAGTATAAGGTACATAATTTTCCGTTGTAATACAGCAATTTACCGTGCGAGTTTTACTTTGATTATGCAATATTCTGCAATATTATCGTTCTGAATTACGGAGGTTACTTATTGAATAATTTAATAGTTCTCTTAACTTTTAATTAAATTAAAAAAACTTCATTAAGAAAGCAGCTGATTAAGCGGTTAGAAGCCTGATTGGTTTCCATGTTTTATTCATTCATTCGCAGTAAGCACTCTTCTTAAAATACACTCGAATTCCTTCAATCGTTGATACTTTGCTAATTACGTAATCAAGTTGGCAGGGGTAGTTAAGTGTAAACATATTAGACATTAATCAAGGGTTCTTATTGCAAAGAATGTCGAGTGTTTATTTCCTAGAAATGTCTACTTTGAACTATAATTTGTTTAATAAAGCGATTCCGTCTCTAAAATACGATATGAGCTGAGAACAATCTCCTATTTTGTAATCGTATCCTCTGGAGTTTCCTTGTTTTGAAAATCAGATTATTAATTATTAATCTATGAAAATTTTCTATTGCTCACGAATAATTGTTTTCAACTATTGGTGCCCGAAAGAAAGATGCATCAACATCTTATAGGTGGCATATTTGTAAAGATTTGTAAACTTTTGAGGAGTCACACGATTTCTTGATCACGCAGCAAAGTAAAAAGTTGAAATTAGTGATCTCAACTAAGGTACATGGTGTAGCGTGAAACAAAACACAAAACACGTGGTTTAGAATAGTTTTAGACTTGTTGGAATGAAATAACAGTTGGAATGAACTGTCATAGTACATGTTCGTGACTACGATGTTAAAGTATCATCAACGCTCGCCCAGAATGTTCGAAGCCGGTCTTCTTACGACTAAATATAAGGAGCAATGGACTGGAGAGTTAGTCTTGTTACAAAGTGATAATTTTTGTAACCAGTTTAAATATTTGTGTTTTCATAATTTTTTTGATATTGAAAAATGTTATTTTCTTTGAATAAAAATTGTTTAACCCACGTAAGTGTTACAATATTAATAAAATCTTCTTTCGATAGCATCATTTTCGAAATAATGAGAGAAAAAAGAACTATACTCGTATGAGAGGTGGAGGAGTACGCCATCGTGCTTAACGCACCCCTGATTCAAATTATGACTATCCAATATTATCAAGCACGTATCGTACACCTACACCCTTTCTCCTCCTGTGATGACCAATGCCGAAAGTAGACAAACACTCAGGCCTAAGCAAACAGACGTTAAATGGCTTCTCACTTAAGCAACAAACAGAGACAAGGGCCTCCGCCGCTTTGAGAGCGGGTCCTGATTAACATCCAGGGTCCTTGCTTATGCGGTATTTGATGGTATCCTCCCTTTGGAGTAACCTCCGGCAATCTATAATAGCAGAGTATTCCATCCTCCTCCTCATCTACTGGAGTACTGTAGTAGGGACTTAAGGCTGCCCAGGCATAATTAGCACTTATATGTATAAAATATTAACCTAGAGTTAAACAGAAAGTACTTCCTTACATAATAATAGTACTCTCTCTATCCAAGAACCTTCTTGAGTTGTCTTACACATTTTTTTTTACAGCAAAGGTATAGACTTACATACTCGTTACAGCCTACTTGAGGTCTTATTATTATTAAGGAGGTAATGCCTAATTTTTGTTTTGTATATAGAACACTAGCATTCCCCGTCGCGGCTTTGCCCGCTAGCCTTTACAATCAATTCTGCTATCATTATATAGGTATTGATTTAATATAAAACGTTAACTGATGTTAAGGAGATTTAGTAGAATCGGAGCTTCGGGCAGCTGGAATGTTGAAGGGGGAAGTTGCCGGCACGGTAAAGAGAGGGAGACGCGCAATGGAGAGAGTTCACTAAAACCGCCGAAACAAAAAATTGCTTACTCGTCGTGAACGCTTCATTTTTCGGCTTCAAAACATAGTTTCCGACGTCCAACAGGGGCTTTCGATTTAAACTCGTCGTATCAAGATCTTTAAAATGAGTCCAAATTAGACATTTTTTCTCGAAGGGCAAAAATAGGTGTCCGTTAGAGTTAAACGACAATTTCGACATTTAAACCCCTTAGGGGTTAAATTTTTGAATTTCCTTTCTTAGTGGTTACCTACATCGCGTTTAAAATCTAAATTCCAAACTCCAAGTTTCTTTCATTAGTAGTTTTTGCTGTGCGTTGATTCTGTCAGTCAGGACAAAGCCTCTTATATATATATATAAAGATAGAGATCACGCACTTCAGACCTTTATACCCCTAGCAACCATATACTTCACCTTGACTTCGTTTATTACTAGTATACTATATATTGTAATCATATATTATATATATTATATACATAGTATATAGTATCATTTTCTTAGTGGATCTCTCCAAAATTTTACAGATCTCTTTTATTCCCAATTTTGTTTACTTTTTAAATCAATAGTATCAATAACGACCTATGCCAGAAGGTTCGCACCATATCTATAACTATTTCAGTTTGTTCGTTGATTGATTTTCGATTGGTTTAAAATTTCAATTTAAATATATCTTTTACTCAATTTTTTTTTGTTCCGTACCCCTACCTGGCCACGTGTGGCACACGGGGGTTTACTCTATAGGTGTAACCAACCTATTCTAACCATGGTGGGTAGGTCGAGGTTTATTCCGTGGGCCTCCACGAAATAAAAGTCAATCATCCCAGGGCGGATATATTTTACTCAATTATTAAATGTATGTATTACTGTATGAACACATGTTAACTGTCTACTTTGCAATATTGCGGAGAAAGAGGATATGTTTCTCTTCTTGGCCGAATGTTCTGCTCTCAGTGAGATCCGTTCCGAGTTTCTGGGTGCTAGCCCTCTGCGAAATACATTCTTGATTTCACTTTTGAATGCCCCTTCTAAAACAGAGTGCCGCAAGATAGTGAATTTTGTTCGTCGTGCGTGGACTCATCGATATAATTTCCTTAATCCAACGTAGGCAGGATGCTTATGATTTACTTAACATTTAAAGTTTCCTTAAAATTTGTCTTAATGACTTAAATTTTTTTTTCTCTTCCTTTTCCTTCTTGTTTTATTTCAACACACTATTATTAAGAATTAAATTTATTTATTTTTTTAAATAGGAATTATTGTATATTTCCTTTTGTATTTGTAAATATTACTACGTTTTTTGTTTGGTTTTTATTTCACGCTTACTGTACAAGTTATGAATTGTATAAAATTAACCGGCAGACAGTTCGCTATGCCGTAAAATGTTTTGTTATTTTTACAATTTGGTATATATTGTATAATATTTTTCGCCCAATAAACATTATTACTACTACTACCGTATGAACACATCTATAAATATATAATTTTTTCAAAAATGTCAGTATCTCTTGCCATCTAGTGTTCCCCTATATTTTTTCTTTTCCGTAGATATTCCGAAATATGTTGATGTTGAAATTTGAATTTTTTAATACATATTTATTTATTTATTTATTTATTTTTTTTTTTTTTTTACTCGTCGATTTGTATGATATATCCGTATGCATAAATAGATCAATTGAGTTACTGTTCCGTCTCCCTTGTCCATGCGAGGGAGATAAACCGACTGGGCACCTGGTCGCATAACGAGCTGCTAGGACCGCGGACGACTATCTCCTGCAGTCCTCTGGTTGAGCAGTGCTGCAGATAACCATTACAGTAATTAATCGCTGCTCGTCTAGTCGCTACTGATAGCCAGTTCACCTCACTTGGTCACTATGTTTATGCCTATATTTTCTCGACAATATTTCGAATGATTTACAGCATACAATTATTTCATTATCTAATATATCATATAATATATATGACTGGGTTGTTATCTACCTTCATTTTTTTTTTGCATTCAAAGACATATCGGAGATTCCGTTAAAAAAAATTAGACTCTTTGTAAGATACGTTGGCCGAAGCTTCTATTTATACAACCATTTCACAATCTTCAATAGTACGTCATGTTTATTTCTTGCATTAAGAGAGTAAATATCTAATTGAACGATGGCTGGTAATGAATTTTACGGGTTTTATCGTGATCAACAAAACGTAATTCCTTTAAGTTTCAATTTTCGTTTGTTGGTAAAATAGCTGTTAATCCCGTGTTTCATGGCTTCTGGTCACAGGTATTGCAATGCTTAGTTGTTTATTTCTTGCGGCAGTGTGGTTATATATATCCCCACTGCTAAAAGACGATGACAACTAGAATGATTGAATCTATGGCTATGACGGGATAATATTCTGTCTTTGGGGTCTGGGATCATCGAGCCTCTATAAAGTGGATACTCTTAAATTTTAAAAATAATTAAGGCTGAAGCCCTTACTGTTAAGCGTGATTATAATCACCCTCTTCCACGACCGCTGCTTCTGTTTTGTTTGTTTAATGTCACTTTTCGCCACTAAGGTTAATCGGACGATGCTACATTAGGAGTCCTAAATTTTTCTCTTGATTGATCCAGGTATATTTAGGATAGGGACCTTTAACGAGTATCTAACATCGTTCAGGTTTGGTACCTCCATTTAAGTCCCAACCGAACGACGGCATAGCCAAGGATTTTTTACTCCCTTTAAAAAATCCTTCGACCTCCGTGTGATGGTAACCCGCGACCTTTAGTGTTGTATGTTGTTTTGCTAGCCACTACACCGCAGGGGACCCTTCCACGAACTCTGATCAAGGAAAGGCACTCACTTCCTTACAATATTGTAATGCAGTTATTTTTTAAATAAAAACTTCTTTTAAACCCAATTTCATGCATTCGTATATTTTGTATTTATATAATGTTTGGCTTTATTGTAGATATGTCTTCCATTTGTTTATCTCCCGCTGTTTGAATTATTTATTTATAAAATATTTTATTGATTTTTAAAAGTTTTGTTAAAAAAATTCTCCGAGCAGTATAGGGCTTCAATGGAGGAGGCCTTCAGCCCACAAAAAAAAAAATCATAAAGAATTACGACTGTTCAATACGTTATCAACTGTTGATACGTCTAAGGTACTAAATTACAATGCTGATTTAACTTTTTGTACATTGAGTTACTTTTTTTTAAAGCAAGATAACGTCGATAGGCTGCTGTCATGTTTTAATTTCAAATGTATGCCATAAAATATTGTTTCGTCAACATACTTAATTAATAACTGTGCACAACACAATTTTTGTTAAAACGGAATTTTGATGGGAGAAAAAGGAGAAAAAATTTTGATCGGATTTGATTTTTTATTTTTGGAAAGAAAATAAATAAAACTTTTGTGAATTGTACGTGGACTGAATAAAATTGTATGTAATATATTTAAAATAAAAATATGTCAACAACCTATTAACGTTATCTTTTCTCATCATATCATGTTTTATTCTTGAAGTGGTAGATGTTCCATTTAAGGAATTAATGTAGGAAATATTAAGGTTAAACTCTTTAATTCTACCAGCGCCCCTTATTGTCACCTAAAACAATTTTTTTTAAATTACTCAATTTTTAAATTTGCGGTTTTAAGATAAAACACACACATTTTTTTTTTCTGCTTTTTTGCTTTTTTTTTTACACCTGGTATCATTCTATTCCTAAGTGGGACGCTTTGAAATGAGACAATGTCCGTGGTATAACCGACGATCTTGGCAGGAGGTTTCAGCCTCTCGAAATAAACCTAGCATGAGCCGCCCTGAAGCCTATCTTCACAGGTTCCGTTTTATATTCATAACTGCACGAGGTGACTCCAGACGCTGGAATGTCGGTCTACGCCGAACGGGATTCAGTCGTCGCTTTTCCGTCTCAAGTGGAAGAGAGAATGAGCATTTAATTGAAGGTTGCGGTGAACAGTTGTTCGCATTAATATATCAATCAAATGAGCTCTCTTGCATTGCTTTTCTTTAAAACGCTAATGTTTGCAAGACCATTCCACGTTTCCTTGTTGCAAACATGGATAGACAAGTTTATGTGACCTGCAAATCTATCTATTGACTATGTATGTAGGGTAGTACATTTGAATTCTTGTTAATGAGATAAATCGAATAACGGTATCGTGCCATTCCGTTTTCTGACACAACATATTTTAGAGTCATTTCTAATTCCTCTATTACGTTCCCTCAAGAAAATCAATCAAAAGCTCATTAATAATAATAAATTGTCACATTATAAAAAAACAAAAATTAAACATTCAATAAATATTCATTACATTTTTTTTTTTTTTTTTTTTTTTTTTATTCACCACACAACTAAAATACCGTAGACAATCAGTGGACCATTTCATAAAATGTGATATATATATAAAAAAGAAAAAAAAAGAAAAGGTAAGCTAAATAACAAAGTCGTTATTATTAATGTTGGCATTTCTATAAATTATTTTACCGGTAAAGTTGCTGAAAAAATAAAAATTCTATGTTAAAAAAGTCTCATTTTACATTGAAATCATGTTGTTTTTAAGAGTTATTCGAAAAATTTAAGGTTTGGGGGAAAAGGGTCGATTTTTAGTCAAATCACCTTTCTACTTTCCCTTCTAAATTTACTTACCTACTTTAAACGTGTAATTTCCGTTTTAAAATATATAACTAGATGTAATATTAGATAGATAAAACGATATAGCGATATTGTCGAATAACTTATTATTCATAGTTTTTTATAACAGTTTAAACTGTTATTCGTTGATAATAAATGATCTTAGCCTCAGGCAATTAATTATGTAGTGATATGTCTGTTTTATTTTTGTCGGGTCTTGAATATTGAGTATTTTCGGAAATTCTTTTTTGGATATGTATAAATACTATTAAACAGAAATACATTGATAGAACTTAATTACAACAGTAGAAAAATAAAAGAAATGATGAACGATTTGAAAAAGGTTCGTCTATCGTTTTCTGGAGCCGCATTCATTTTTTATGAATGAAGCGTGGAAATGCATAAGGGTATAAGTGCCTTAGGAAATTTTTACAGAAATGATGTGATTTACACACTCTAGGGTGAACTACGTTCAGTGCTTACACCCATGCCATCTTTCATACGTTTAATGAACTCTTTTCTAACAACAAAACATTACTTATACCCATTTCTGAAGAATGGCTTTGGCCCATTTAACAATTTGGCAAAAAAAAAAAACTTTGCTTTATTTTTTAAGGACCTTATGCATTTCCACGCTTCAAATAAAGTTGAAAAAAAAAAAATGAAATACATATTTGTGCATCGCGATTAATGTCTTTTAAACTGAGAACGACATTTTTCTACAACTTCATATTGACCTTACCACTAATGCATGGACTGATCAAAATCAGATGACATCTTTCCTAAATCAGTGTTTTAAGTTTACCTTATTAATATTCAAAAATAATTCCTAATACAAATCGTACATTCTTTTATTTTTATAACACATATCGAAGTGGTTTTTGAGAGTAAAATTACCCTAGTCACTAATCTTTTTATCTTATGGCCAAATCTAGGTTTTCCCCGGCGCCAAGTTGTCAAATTCCTTATCTTTATCCTTCTCTTACCTTCTTCTCTTTCGACGACTACCTGGGATGCCCTCCTTCCTGGAAGATGTATTGAGGAAGGCACAAAGACTACACAAATAGCGGACGTTTAGTGCGACCGCATGAAAGGAGGGCATAAACACATTTCCTCCGCTACCGAGTCAAGGCCTAAGAGAATGGAATAGCTTTGGCTTATCTCTTCTCCTAACTGGGACAAGTTTCGTACCATCTTACTCTCTTAAGTATTTTGCCTGTTTATTTTTTTCTTGATTTCTGCTTGACTTAATGTTTTTTTTTTTAATACACAACATTATGATGAAGAGTTCCAAATATAGCCTATAAAGCAAAAATCGGCACATCAACTTAATTGATTAATCATTTCATCATTTGAATTTTTCTTGTGAATTCTTTTTATTTTTAAATGAACTAATAAAAAATAAAAATAAATTAAAAAAAAATATTTTAATATTAATCGAACAGAATATAGGTAGTCCAGTCACCGTGAACATTTAGACGTATATGTGTACGGTGACCATATTTTTACCAGTCAAAATCGGGACAAACCTACTGTTGCACAATGCCTATATATTTGTTTATACATATTTGTAAATTTGGAAAATAACGAACAAAAACACAATTTTACATTATTATTTATTATACTTTATTGCACAAGACTTTGAAATATTTATATAATGTACCTATTATACAACTCAGGTAAACAATTATGAAAATTAGACTGTTTGAAAAAAAAAATTACATGTAATTAAGGGTCTAACAAGAAGGCTGGCTTTTGTTCCAATCATATTTTTCTGTAAAAGCCAAAGCTTTCAACAAGGTCTTGTTCTTCCTTACTTTATCATACATTTCTACGCATGAAAGATTACAGTTCATTTGAATTATTAAAAATGCCTTTACGCATTCAATTGACATTTGACTCTTCTCGGACGTCCAAAAGTTGTTAATCAACGAAAAGGCCCGTTCTACTGAAGCATTAGTCCCTGGCAGAGAAAGCACAAATTCCAAGAACATCTTCAGGTTTGGAACTTTTATTTCATTCTTCCGCAAGTTTTCAAAAACAGTCAACCATCTTTGCTCTGTTGTCTTTTTCTGCGTTGCCCATTCTGTTAAGATATTTTCGGACAGTTGAGTGTTCAGCACGCTCAACTCGTTGAACAAATCATCAGAAGAAATGGGTGGTAAGCTTTTTTGGAAAATGGTATAGCTTTCCTCCAACTCCTCCCATGTCAATTTTTTCTTTAAATCTATCCAAGACAACTGGCTCAAGCTGTCAACGTTTGATTTCCAAAAGTCCAAATAGGTAATGCAACGGTCATAAAAAGAACACGCTGTACTCTTAATGTCTTCCAAGACACTATTATGTCCTGCAGCACAGTTTTTCTTTTGAATCTCTTTAACTTTCATTGGTAAAAATGAAGATTCTTTTCTGTCCATCAAGTTTTTGCGCAAAATCAAATATTGATTTGATGCTTCTGTTGCTGATATTTTATCCCCCTCCATCTTTTTTACAGTTTCATTAAACACTCCAGCTACATTATGAAGAAACCAAAGCCAAAGTTCCCCATTTGGATCGTCAAAAAATGATTTCAACACTACTGGGGTGTTGGGTTGTGAAGAAAAGTATTGCTTAAGAGGCAGCATCATTTGTAGAACACGTTCCAATGCTGGTAGAAGTCTCAGCCATCTTGTGTTTGAATAAGACAAGAGGTTGCGGTACTCCACGTCAATAAATTCACAAAGATCTTTCAATTCTGCCACTCGCACTGTGTATATATGGAAAAACTTAAGTAGTTTCACAATAACAACTTCAGCATCAATAGGAAGTGAGTCAGCAGCGTTATTAATGCAATTATTGACTATGTGAGCCATGCAACCAATGCCAACTAAAGTTTTATCAGTACTAGCTGATAGTTTACAGAACAGGTTATTTGTTCCTTTTCTTTTTGCGCCACCAAAATTAGTATTAGTGTTGTCTGCAGACATTCCTACTACTTTATCCACCAAATCATTACGGCTTAAAACTGAAAATACATACTCACTAAGTTGATTACTTGTTTCGCCACTTAATGTTTCAAGCTCTAAAACTTTCACATTTACACCACGGGTCTCATGAAAATATCTCACAACAATTGGTACAACTTTTTGAGCACCATGATTTGAGCTATCCACCATTAATGTAAAACATGACGTTTCACTGAGCTCCTGCATTAATTCTTTTTGAATGTTTGGAGCCAGCACATTTTTAATCATGGCTTCGCTTTTTGTTCGAGCAGAAGAAAATTTCTGTTCAAATAACGTTGAAATGAGCTTAGAAGTACAATCTAAGGATCTAAAACTATGATTATGTTTTATAGTGTGGTAGGCTAAAACAGCTTCTTTTGCTACAATTTCATTTTGTTCTGAATCATTTTTAGTAACAAACTTACTCATAGATGATGACATAGCTACTGCATTAACACCAGCTAAATGCTTTTTAGTTTTTAAATGCAGCTTGATATCAGTCACGCCACCATGTGAAATATTAATTTCACTAGAACATTGAGTACAAAATGCAACGTGTGGGTTGAGTTCTCGCTTTTTCAAAAAAGGATATTCCTTTTGGAGATCACTATTAAAAGAACACTTTCTCTTCTTACCTTTATCGCCACTCATTGTTCAACTTTCAAGTAGCTCATGCACAAACGGAACTGTAACCAAACCACTCGCTATCTAAACGATAACACTGCTGTGATGTCAAGTACGAGTGCTAGAGAGGGTGTAGTAGCGTCGTGTCATAGTCTCATAGTCACTTCTGCCAACCTAAACCCGGCTAGAGAACTATTGTGTGCGTGATCTATGCGCTGAACAAATGTGCAAAAATTACTACTTCTTACAAAAATTACTACTTTTTCCTCAGATCTTCAAAAATCGGGACAAATATATTTATTATATTTCGGGACGCCGGGACAAAGCTCTATAAATCGGGACGCATGGTCACCGTATATATGTGGCATATATGTCCTTATCTCCCCAGCTTTGGAGGATTAAAGGATGGATATACCGATAAGAAATATGACCTACCCATGATATTGGTTTACAAATTTGATGCAACCTAGGTTGGATTTCTTATCGTTATTAGATCTGGTGCTCTAATGGACTTTAAACATTTATGTGGGCTTTAGTAAAAAAAAATTGTTTAAATATCCAATATCAATAATCAACAAAAAACATCAATTAATAATAATTTAAGACTTACTAAAGTTAAATTTATAATTATTCAATTAAGCTAAAGTTAAGTAATTCAAATAATCAACATTTTTCACCCTAGAGATGCTTGACGCATCATTAATATTATAATTGCTTTTCATTTATAATTTTAGTTATTGTCTTGGTTTCTGAAATCTATATAAATAAAGATGAAATTCTGTTTATTTGTTTGTTCTTTATAGAAATCCATACCGTTTGTCTTAAATTCTCCAAATTTCGCTCAGTGGTTCTTTGATACCAGGTGCGAACACCTGTCCATGTTAAAATTGCATAACTTCAGTCAATCTCTAGGTATATTCTTTATTGTTATAAAAATCGTTTTGATCTCGCTTTATATAGGTTTTTACGAAATCGACCGTTTGAGTCGATAAAAGTCTCACTTCATAGATTTAAATGGTGATTTAAATATAGTTTAAAGACAATTAAACCCAGAAAACAAAACAAAATTATAATAGTGTAACACTTATGTGGGTAACAAATATTTATTTAACTGAAATATACAGTTATCACAATGCCAACGAATTATTACAACTTAAATAATTGAGCAGGTTACAAAAATGATAACTTTATCACACACAATCATATGACTTGAGCAACACAGTCAAGACACAGACTTCGACCTCGACTAACTCGTTCAGTCTCTGCCCCTTATATATATCGTAAATAATGGGGCCTGGATCATTCTAGAACAATGTAGGTAGATCTACGTCTCTGTGGCACAGTGGGACGAATCGCCAATCTAGGCGGAAATAGTTAACATCAACGAAATGAAAAAATCTTGTCGGTCTCTTGAAACCAATAGTCTAGCTAAGACATTTACAAATTATTAATCACTTTAAGCAAGTATTAAGAGAATAATGGGGGTTTGAATACGGTAGTTCCCTCATAATGCTAAGTCAGCGTATTTCCAAATTATATTGTAAAATCAATAGAATCATAGAATGGATCGTGTTTTTTTGAAAAAAAATTATGCTAGGCAATAGAAGACGATTCAGAAATTAAGTTTATATAAGTTCTTGGTTCTTTAAATGTGGATATAATACAGAGTATCCTCCTTTCTTTTCAATAGTCGATAAGCTATATTTTTTTCTTATAAAAAAAGGGGTTACTAAAAATCTACACCGATCTACACCGAGATATTTATACAGAATATAGTCCACACTATATAGAAATAAAGTATTCATTATGAACTGCTAATACCTGCTAATAAAGGTGTGCGCTTTTTTTAAAGATATAAATCTCTCATTGTTGAGAGCCTATATTTTTAATATTTTGAGGCAAAACGGAGGTGCTATTGAAATTTATAGATATATAGTAAACCAGTTTCATTGGAATACACTACGGCAATCTCCGAAGCTATGAAAAAATGAGATTCGATGACCATAAGTACAACAATTAAAAGCAAATAGCAAGATTTTTTCCTTTCTAGGAATAAGAAAGAAATAAAGCATGAAAAAAACAGTATACCTTAGGTATATACAAACCATTAATTCCTTAAAACAAATACCAACGGAATAACAAAAGAATAAACACGCCACACTCGTCACAATAAGTCAGATAATTTGAAAATCTTATTGATGAAGCGGCAACATAGATCAGCGAATTTCATATTGTTTTGGAAAAAAATTTATACCACGGTATGGAAGACGATTCGGCAAGTAAGTTTATATTTATTTGGCTTTTTAAGTATGATGTACCCTTCTTTATTTCCAGTAGTCAACTTAGTAAGCTACTTACTTTAAACTACTACTTATTTAATTATTGTTAGTAAAAATGCGATAACTAAAAATCTATAACGACTTAGATAAATAGACATATATTTTCACAGAATACAATCAACATTATATAATGACAAATTTTTCATTACGCATTTCTTATTCCTGCTAATGTATGGTACGGTGTTTTTTTTTCCAGGTGTTAACATGTCATTATTAAGATCCGTTATTTTTAATATGTGGGAACAGCACGGTCGTATAGATGAAATGTTTATTTCAGTTTTTTTTTTTTCTTTCCTATCTAATTACCTCTCGCATAGGTAAATATTCAAAAAGTCTTTATTTTGTGGTATAGTGGTGGGGGATCGATATCAGTAAGGAAAGATTGGGTAAGATTACTCGACTCGAAACGAACAATAAATAGGTTCAGAGAACATACCAGGTCTAGAATGAATACCGTAAGATACCGGAAGATTATTCCGGTACGTCTGGAATCATCCTTTTCTTCAATATTTCCCGAATATCTGGGTTAATTCCAAGGACTAGGGAGCATCTGAAGTTCAAGTTTTAAGGGGTTCAATTTATTTTAGGATGCCAACGAGATTGGATGTAAGGCATTCTACTATGTCGTCAATTGATTCATAGGAATAGATGGGTCCTATACAACGGGATAGTAGATCAAGGGATAGATTTATTTCATCTGCTGTCAGGTAATCTAGGTTTTTCCAAGATATATATTTTAGAAATAAAGTAGGATTCGAAAGATCATTGGAAATACATATTAAGTCGTGGCTAAGTCGTCGCTCACAGATTTTATGAGTATGATACTAGTTGTTGACAAAAGTCCTCGAAAATATGATCGATATCAGTAAGGAAAGATTGGGCATGATTACTCGACTCGAAACGAACAATAAATAGTTTCAGGGAACATACCAGGTCTAAAATGAACTGTTTTTTGGGAGAATTGGATAGAATAGTCGCCGGATGTATGCATTCAGATGGATGGATTCAGATCCATCAGATTCAGATGATTCGGAATGAAAAACAATTTTTTTGACATTTCGATATTAGAATTTAATATATAATTTTTTAAAAATGTATTTGACGTTATTTTATAGTTAATATGTTTTTTTTCTTTTTGAATAATTGAAAATTGAATAAAGAAATATAAATAGAATTAATCCATTATTTACAATTTATCTAAATAATTTTATATTGGTTTTTTTTTTTTTTTTTTTTTTTTTTTTTTTTTTTTTTTTTTTTTTTTTTTTTTTTTTTTTTTTTTTTTTTTTTTTTTATGAACATTGCCAAAAACCACTATTTTGGATTTTATTTATTAATTCATGCTTAAATGCAATTTTCTACAAACATTAACATAAAATAAGTCGCTTCCAGAATTATTTCCCCCTAGATTGGCGATTCGTCCCACTGTGTGTGGACTAGGTCGTAGAATGATCTAGACCCAAAGTTTGTTCCAACCGCTTATTTTGTTCCAATAAGCGGTCCGGGAGGTTACGCCATATGTTTTTTTTTTTTATCCGCTTATCGATTCAACGTTACAATATCAATATACTGAAAAAAATGTTAATTTTAAGGATACGTAAACGCATTTCTGGGACAAAATAAGTGGTGGGTGGATCATAGTTTTTAACACATTTTTTTGTTTTTGCGTAGTTCTACATTCTGCAATATAAGCTGGATATTCCAACAGGAGCTTAAAAAAAAAAAAATCTACAATTTATTCTGCATTAACAAAAAATAAATTACCATTTGATTGACCCAACTGGTTTGGGAAATATCCATTTCATCTTTTTATAGTTTTATATACATAATTTGGACTTTTTAGAAGAACAAATTATTTATTACTAAAATATGGATTAAATATCGATTACTAGGTCACCTATTTACAAATGTTGATTCGATATTTACTTTAGTGATTAAAAAAGTTTATTAGTCTATACACTCATGTAGTTAACTGTCTGTAAAAACGTAATATCATTTTTTTCTTTAAAAACGTATAGTTATAGCATTGTGTATCATATACACTCTATTGCGTAATTATACAATTTAAAATAAATATCTTAAAAGTAAAATAATTGCAGTACAAGATGTCTTGCTCCAGATGTGCCCCCAGGCCTTGGGTATTAATGGTATCAGTTTGAAGGAGTTATCTTTCGGTATTTTTAGATCTTAAGTGCGCTGTGCTCATTCCCCTTTCAGTGTCTTCCACAACTTGTAAATGTTTACTTTTATGTGTTTATTACATTGTATGATTCCCAAACTCTGAATGCTCGGTGATTCCAACTGCTTTAAAAAAAATATTTTTTCAATCTATGTTTGTAATCCTTTTTTTATTACTTTGTTTTGCTTTTCAAAAATGGTCTGATTTAATGTTAAAATAAATCTAACGAGCATTGCACATTATATAAAAAATGAAGTCAGCTGAAACATCTTTTCCACCATTCTTTAGTTGCACTTATGAAGATTTAATTCGCTTTTAGTTTATTAAAATAAACATCTAACCTCAAACTGTTACATTTAAATGTGATATTAATGACGTCACTTGAACATAGGCTGAGCCTCTTCATTCACCAATACGGTAAACACTCTCAAGGATAAGTGCAAATTGTCCCATTCATACTGCAATCAGTTGTCAACCAACGTCCATGTGGCTAACCTTGGTGGGCCAAAAGAGGTATTGGCTTTTAGAAAAGACCTGTATCCTTAACAAACTATTGAGATTCTTGGGTAAGGAAGTGCAATTCAAAGTGTCTTGGTCGAGGGTTGTGGATCATGCTTAATCACAAGTTTTTGCTAAATTACTTAATCCAGTTCTCTCCATGGAGAGTCTCCCGAAAGCAGCTACAATGCATGGCTCGTGTGAAAGAATAAATGATTATCTACCTTTAATTTTGAAGGCTATTTAAATATATTTTTTTCTTAAAAGTATTGAAGTAATTATTTTTTAGACATTTTAATTTTTTATCACATTAATTTAATTAGATTCCATAGATTAATTCTAATAATTTTGAATATTTTTATAATTTCATTAGAACGCATTAATCTATAACCAGGCCTTGTTCAGACTAAATTGATTCATTAAATAAGAATTTTAAAAGTAGGTATCCATTTCGCAAATATGGTTTTGAAGGCCATGTTCCATATTTGTATATTGAACATTCGAAACGAAACATATAATCTTATGTTGTTTTTCCTCAACTAAGAAACCTTTAAATTATCTTTAAAAAAAAAAAAAAAAATGCGTTTTGTCTTTGCCCCTGATTTTGGTCAGAAACTTGATAGGCTGTAATTTATTTCAAAAAAGATTTTGGAAGTCCACACGGTTTATTAAAGAGCGACCTCCTTAGATAAATTTTCTATTCACATAAAATAAATCACTTATACAATCATGAAAAAATCATATTCTACTTATAAACAAGTGAAAATCAACACAACGGAGCTATCAGGTAACTGAAAAATAACTTCAAAATATCTTAATAAATATTTGAATGTTGGAATCCTTCCTTTGATGCACAGCTTGATTTGTCTTAGTGAATATTACGCTTTAAAACTTTATTTAAAAAAAAAGGCTTTGAATGTTGACTTAAATATTGTAGGTTAATCAGTATATTTCAGTGTCGATTAGCAAATATTTATCCACGTTATATTGATTTTCTTCATACCTTGAAACCGCGTTCACTATGTTACTTAATCTACTACTGTAAGGTACTCAGTTTTCTGTTTATTTTCTGGAATTTTCCCCATTAGTCTAAGTCCACAACCTCTAATATGCTTTGCTCCCTGATAAATGTTGAACTTCGGTGGACTAGGGAATAGCGGAGAGTAATAGTTAACCAATAACCCAGTTAACATCGAACTATAACTCTAGATGGAGGTCATCTCCCAGCCCAACCACATGGTTTCATCGCTAATTCTATCCCAGCTGTTCCATCGGCCATCGATCTTGGACCTCGTCGGATATGTTGAATAATGCAACGTTCATTCTTCCGCTCCCATCGTTAACCAACGTCATCCGCGTTTCATCTCTTTTACCACCGGTGCAGCTTTTGTGTTGATTGATTCACTACATTTTCTGTCTAACAGTCAAAATTTCAATTTAATGTTATTCTAGAGTGTTGTAGACATTTTCTCGTGTACAATAAAACAGTTTAAAAACTTAGTTTTTTTCTTCGTTTCATGGTCTGGGACATTCTTCCTACTTGACTATCTCCTAATGCTCGCATTATAATTTATAAGGATTAATTTGAGAAATGGGCCATTTTCCTCAATAGCGTTAGGATTTTGTTCTTATTGTAAAGCAATCAATTATCTTAAGTATGTATCCACGTTTACTAAAAATACTCACTATGGTTTCAACGTAATTAAGCTAATTTTAGCTCATATTTCATGTTAATATTGGCAACTTAGAACCTGTCCTATATAATTTTTTTTAAACCTGTAATTTTTTTTTCAATTAACATGAGTGACTTGGTTCATTTCGTTCTTTGATATCGGAACTAAGGAAGAGTGATAAAGTATTTAAAATAAGGCTGGTGTATAGGAGGTGATTCGTGGTTTTAGTTTGAAGAAAGGACTATGTCTGAAAAAATCACGGATTCTTTATATCTTCACTTGATCCTTGAATAAGGTTTGATCCAACTACTCCATAAAATTTAATTGATTCTTCCTGTATGTTTATGTTGACTTGAAACTTCGCGTGCAACTTAAATGCCTATTTTAACTAAGACGTCTAACAGGACATGATAAGTTTCGGGGGATTCATGTTGCTTATTAATAGTGTTCTATATTTTTGCACTGAATCAATGCTTGATGTTGTGAAAATTGAATCAGTTATGATGGTTCTGGCATGTCCTACGAATGGATCCTACAAGATACCCCAGGCAAGCAATGGAAGCATGAGTTAAGGGGACTATACCAGGAAGTAGGAGTTAAGGCGGATTCACACTATCGCTCCACTCCCGGTCCGCTCTCGGTATGGTAAAATATTTTAACGAGAAATAGACAGAGAATTCCACTATCGGTACCGCTCCGGTCTCGCTCCACTCCCGGTCCGCTCTCGGTCTACCCCATTCACACTATCGCTCCGCTCCCGGTCCGGTCTCACTGGCAAGATATTCTAAAGAGGAATAGGGTCCAATATTGGTACAGGTCCGGCCTCGCTCCGCTCCCGCTCCACTCCCGGTCCACTCTCGCTCCGCTCCCGCTCCACTCCCGGTCCGCTCTCCTAAAGTCTTTTCATATTCCTATTTTATAATTTTACACCGTTCACGATTGAAGCCATTAATAATCGAAGCCGTTTGTATTTGGATTTTAATTAATAATTAACTTTCAGTTATTAAAGTATTTATTTATTCATCAATTTTATGGCCAAAAAAAGTTCAACTTTAGAATATATATATATATATATATATATATATATATATATATATGATAATTATAAATTAATTTAATTAATGGTGATGAAATAATTTAATTTTTTTTCCGAATGTATTCGAATACGCTTGATTTGATTAAAAAAAATCACCAACAATACGCGTGGTTTTTCCACGAGAAAAATTCATGTTATGTTTGAGATATATTATGCAATGAATTAATGTACTCGTAAAAAACGGTCACCGATTTATTTATTGACTACATACTAATTGCTATTATAAAATAACGTTCAATTTGACGTTCAATCAATAGGAAAAAATATATTAAAGCAAAAAATTATCAAAATATGAATCAGGAAAAGAAGATTTCATTTACCGGTTTCAAGCGTATTCGAATACATTCGGAAAAAATTTAAATTATTTCTTCACCATTAATCAAATTAATTTATAATTATTATTAATAATTATCATTGTGTTGCAATATATTCTTCTTATTATATGTTTTTATAATATTATCTTCTTCATCAAGAAAAGTACACTTAACAGCTATTTCTACAAACGAAAAATTGAACTTTTTTTTGGCTTTAAAATTGATCAATAAATAAATACTTTAATAACTGAAAGTTAATCATTAATTAAAATCCGAATACAGACAACTTCGATTATTAATGGCTTTAATAGCTTAAAACTTTCAAATGTGGACGGTGTAAAATAATATTATGTGAATATGGTAAGACATTAGGAGAGCGGACCGGGAGTGGAGCGGGAGCGGAGCGATAGTGTGAATGGGGTAGAGCGAGAGTGGACCGGGAGCGAAGCGAGAGTGGAGCGGGAGCGAAACCGATAGTGTGAATAGGCCCTTAAGACTTACTTGGAATCAGGCCAGAGTTAAAGCCTCAGATCGGAAAATTTACCAAGATTCACCAAACCTCTACACTGACCGGTAGAAGAGGAACGGATTAAGTTTCAGTATATTTTTGCCTCATGAGTGTTCAGTTCGACTTAAATTTTTTCATTAGATTCATCATTATGATAAATGTTCATAAATGATGTTATGATTAGTATTTGATTAATCGTTTGATCCTATCCTATCAGTCCGTTATCAGAGCTTGAAAGCTAGATCGATTCCGTAAATAGTCCACCTGTTCATCTAATAGTCAGTTTCCTACTAAATTATTCCATTCGTTATGTATGAAGTCGGTGCATTATATCAGAGTGAAGTGCATTTGATCGCATTCATTATCATTAAATATTGATGATGCTAAAAGCCTAGAGTGGCCTAAGTGTGCTCTCTATTATATATTGGCGGGGATGGCCGCTCTATAACGTTGGCACGAAACTATAGCGGATGCACGAGCCAGGCATCAGCGACACCTTCATACCTCCTCGTCCTCGGATAATACAATGGGGTCCTGTGAAAGCGTTGGCTATCCCTTCTGGCTTTGAACTATTTCTGATACTATGCAAACTATTAGTTTTGTTCATTAGCCAAGTAAGGTAGGTTAACTATTCACTTATATGTTAGAGGCTCAAGATTTTTTTTTTTTTCAGTTCCCCAATTATCGTTTATAATTATTAGATGTCGAATGATCAACAGTAAGGAGCTTCAGTCAAAATTTTATTTTTCTATTAATGTTTTTGCGCTTAAAAAGACATTCTGGAAGATATTGGAAGAAAAAAAAAATCTGGTGCGATGCGCGCAACACACAACTTTCACTTACAAATCTACTTAGATTAGAAAATGACGTGTTTCGATAATTTTTTAATCGCCATTCACACATTTTTCCACATTTATATGCTTTTATTTGTATATCTCCATAAGTTATAAAGTATCTGTATAGCAAAATTTTGAAGTTCTCAGTACTTTTCGATTCATTATTGCTTATATATTTTTTTAAGGGACCTAATTTCATCGAGTTTTTTTACTGCTTGCTTGTTTTTACTACGAGTTGCTTTTTCTAATTACATATATCGTGAAGGTGAATCGATAGGTGTATTTACGTCTCGTTGTAAAGCTGGTCTCTTATGCCTTTTTGGAAATCGAGAACGATTACTGTTTCTCTAAAATCGCTTTATATTGCGGAAATTTATTATGGAGCAAAATTTTCTAGACTAAAATTTAATTAATTATAATCAATTATCTTATACAATATTTTTGCACACCCTCGATGCTTTAAAAAATTTAAGCATCACGTTTTTACTTTATCCCCCTAAGTAAAATAAATGTTTTTATATTCATAATAAAGTTTATAAAATTTTGGCTGTCACGAAGAAGAAAATCGAGAAAACCCTAAAAATTAGACAAAATTCTTTAAATAAAGTACCCTCTCCGTTTGACCAATTTTGATGAAATTTTTGCTGTCACATCGCGGGCATATACATACACCAAATACCCAATTTCAGTTTTGTACGGCTTATAATTTTTGAGCTAATCTGTTCACACACACACGGACACACAGACCATTTTGCGGGACTTGGTTATTTCGACTCAGGGGCCCCCAAAACGTGTATCACGATCTTAATACTTCCACTTACTATATACTTTATATATAGGTAAGTGAAAGTAAAAAAAAACAAGCATTAATATGTATAGACATAAACGGTCTAAGAGACGAATGGAGTTTGCATAAAAAAGTCTGGAGGGGTCTCAGAATTTTATTCGGTCAATAAAAGCCAACGCTTTGATGAAAAGTTCTTTAAAGAAATATTTATACTTTATAAACAGCATCTATAGAAAACATATTTTAGTTCTTGTCGATGTAGTTGACTGTTGATCTCCATATTTTGTATTAATACCCTTCCATTGTTATTTAGCTTCAGTTCGGATTCAAATAAATCTAAAAAAATAATTTTTGCCAGCTCTCTGATTAACATGTCGGTATTAATTGACACATCATCACGGAAATAATATACATCTATACTGTATTGAAGATCATCAGAGTGGTCGACTGCATTTCTAATCCCTGGAACTCCGATTTAGAAAATTTAGGAAATATGTGTTGTATATTTGTATTAAATCATTGGCCTCTTTTGGATCCAATCAGCTGATATTCGGTATTTCAGATTTTTTTTATAAAAATAAGGAATACTTCAAATCCCTTTGAATATTGATGGTTCTTTTTCCTTCCTTTATTTATTTATTGAATATATAAACAGATAAACAGATTTCCTAGATAACACGGTAATAAATGTGGGTTACCTTATTTAATTAAACAATTCTCTCTAATCTAGTTTACACATCCAGTATATTGTTTTTCTGATTTATCTTGAATTACCGGATGTTACGAAACGATTGATATGGAAAGATACAAAGTAAAAAGTTATAGGCCTAGATAAAAAAAAAAAACATTTTTTTTTCCTGAAATGTTATCTATTCTTTAGCTCTCCTTATTTATTTTTCAAGAAGTAAATAATGAGTAATGCATTAAATGTTTTTTTTTTTCTCTTTATTTTCAGCTTTTGATAGTAATAATCGACAATATATGATTTTATGGACACTTTTTCTTTCTGCTACTTAACATTGTTGTTCAGTAGGTACTTTTTACCGACAAATTTTCTCTCTCTCGTAAAAGTCTCGCAAAATTATTTTTTTGAAACGAGACTGTTTGCTTATGTTCTCGAGTTCCATATTCGTAATCTGAACTTTAGTTAAGAGATTAGAAGAGCTAGATAAGAAAGAGCCGGAAGAGAGACAAAGAGATTAAGAGCCCCCGGCTCCCGGGCCTAGAGCCTTTATCATCAGCGTAATGCCAAGTTGTGGGTGGTCCTAGGGCTCTTCTCTCTTTATCTTAGGGAGGATCTTAAAGATAACTTTTTAAGGGATGCCAGCGTTACTGTTAACTGTCCTAATGTTTTTATATAAGATAATCTGACTCCACCTGCATTAGACTTGACATTTTTATATGAAAATCTTAAGTAGTTATAGTAATTTTAAAGGTAACGAGATAAATTCATTTTAACTTATTTTATAATAAGGTTTTTTTTTTCTAATATTATATTTTTAAAATCCATAGTATTTGTGTAGTTATACTTATGATCTCGAAGAGTTATTCCGTAAGAAAATAGGGTAGCATAACCCTAGTTCAACATGTAGCCCTTCCGGTTCTTGTTCTGAAGCATCGTTTCCATCATCATTAAATTTCTCGTTCGAAGGTTCTGTCAAACCTTTAAGTGTACCAACCTCAATCTTTCTTCAACCTCCTCAAAGATGTAGATAGCAGAAACGATTTGCAGCTGAATTCTTTACGCTTTAATTACTAGGGAATATATTCTGTTTCAATAAGATTAATTTGGGGTTTGCCATTCTTAAATCCTCCAATCATAATTATAGTTGTTCCCTTCCATCCCTATTGCATTTAGGGGAATAAGATGCTCCTCACTACAATTGTTTTTATCCTCCCAAATACCTCTTGCCGTTGACCCCAATAACCCTCTTTCTCAATTCAGTATTCACAATGCTTACGGGAATAAATTTCCATGTTTTGACTCCTTTCACTACGAATGTTTTTCTTGTATAATTTTATGACCAACATCATTGAAATCATCTTTGCCATTCAAGTGAAATCTTCTTCCATTCTGCTGATTCACGGTGTTTATGTTCATTCATTCTCACCCTTCACAGATAATTATGTACCCTGGAGTTGAATTTAAATAAAACTTGAGTGTTAATCTGTTCTACACATTTAATCTTTGCATGGTGATCTCTTCCTTTTTTTAAAGAGATGAATGCAGGGATTTTCCGCTTACTACACATGGTCCAGTTTTCCTGCTTTTTCTTATGAGTTAGTTTATGATGAACAACATACCATTTCATATTAATTTTATTAGTGAGACGACGTAATTAAGACAATATGAATACTAAGATAGTATTTGGGGTCATCTGTATATGCTTTCCTTGTATCTCCTTTAACAATGATGATTAAAATTATACCTCTTCTCCCCAACAATAAAAAAAAAAAAAAATCGGATTTTTTTTTTTGGTTTGGTTAGTTTAATAATTCTATATTATTAACTGTAGAATCTGATGTCTAATGTGCGCTGAGATAAGCCATTGTTTCATCGGTGGTGACTTTAATAGCCGGCTTTCTCTCTTAGATTTGTGACGAAATGACTTGGAAGAGGTCATCGGTGCTATCCTCGCTTGTGATCTTGTTGGTATCGATAACAAGAGGCAGTGAAGCAATGTCTGTGTCTAGAATATTAGGTAACAATTATTATTGTAACAATCGATAGTTGATTTATTGCATCCTTAGGAGATGAGATACCCTCAATGTGATAATTTGTGCAAATATATTGGTTTATAGTGAATTGTCATTTTTTAACAAACCTTTACTTATTTTTGCTGTTGCTCATGGAATACTGATAGCGAATATCATGATCTAACTTATTAATCATCGACCGTCTTAACTTATTGTTTTTATTTTAGATGGATAAAAATTAGAATAGTGATAATCATTAACAATCTGATTTAGATAAACTTTATTTTATAATAAACAAATTATTTATTTATTTACTATCCTTTTTTTTTTTTTAATAACAATTCATTCATATTTGGCAAAAGGGGTTAAGTCATAAAAAAAATTTTTTTTGTGTCGTCTTCTTAAAATTCATAATTGAGTATAATTTATTCGTTATTCATTATTTATTACAGTATCTGTTGAAATAATATTGTTTCATTGATTATTATGGAATAAAAAAATACAATCAAAAAGACTTTATAATAATTTTCAATAGCTTGGAAAATCATTGTTTAAGCTTCACATTCGATGACTTAACCACTTTTGCCCTAACACCAGTGAATTAGTTCCATCAAGGAAACCCAGTTTTACCTCTATGCCTAGTTTTTCACTCACAGGTTTTTATATAAATAAAATTTTTATTTTATGTAAATACTACATTGTATGTCTATCTTATTTTGTTAACCTATCTACTCATACGATAACTCCATGGATAATTTTCGTTTTTTCTTGTATCTAAAACAAATTTATTTATTTTTTCTTATTAGTTTTGATCGTGTTTATTCCTACAAGGGTCGTGAACCCCCTTCCCAAATATTTAAGGCATTTATATTTTTTTATATTTTTCAAAGGAATAATGTAATTCGTTATACAAGGGAATAATCTCATTTATAAATTATTAAAAAAAAAATTAAAAAACAATAAGTATTTGTTAATTAAACTGAGGGTCCTGACACCACACCCCAAAATTGGAGTTAAATTCTCCCCTGATTCCTATTATCTCTTAATCAATTTCTTTTTATTTATTTATTTTTTTTTTTTTAGAGTGATATTTCGCAAGCCTTATTTTATACGACTTTATCATTTCGGTTGGTTTTAATTCGTAATTAGATTTCCTCGGAATCAAAAGAAGTCAACGAAAACTTTTATGTGTTTTTATTGCTTTTTTTTTTTGGCTTGAAGTAAAAAAAACATAAATAAAAATAAAAAGTAAATTAGGATTTATGATTATATTTTTTTCAACGTTTTATGGTAGGAAATGTAATGGAAGAGTTGGATCAATTATCGTTACATCCTGGAAACGAACGGATATTGATAAAACGTGCGATGTTTCTGGGAACTTGTACTGTCCGCTCTGTTCCTCATTTATCTCCTATCGAAAAAAGTATCACTTATCTAATTGGCTGTTGTTCATTCCAATTCTGAATAACCATTAAATTGTAATTCGTTTCATCGGTATTTTAGGATACTAGGTCCATTTCGTTCTGTGTGGGTCGTATTCCCTTTAGTGGAGTGGGAGGGAATTATCTGCCTTCTGTTCTCATACAGGAAAAGAGATACCGACGATAGCGGTGACTTAGTCATTTAATGATCACGTCTAAAAAGAATTATATTTTAAGTAATTCACCAGTGAAGTCGTGTGAATAATATTATTCAAAAAACAATTATTCTAAAATTCGATAAAAATAAATGAATAAAAATTAATATTTAGCCGTTTCATTTAGATTTTTGTCATATTTTGTTTTGTGAATTTTGGGTTGTTTACGTTTTTTTTTTTTTTTTTTCATTTTACTTAAAATGAATATAAAAAGGATTTAAAACGACAAGTTCAGTTTTTGGAGTAGGCGTCTTCTTCAGGTGGGTGTTAATAAATATTCATGAATAATTGCATATGCCACCTTGATCCATTCCGCTTCGTTTCGGATCAAACGGATTCCATCTTGTTTGTTTTCCTTTAACGCTGAAATAAAAATCAACAATGTTAAACTTTTTTAGTGCCAGAATCCAATAATTTTATTTATATTCATATTTTATTGAAATAAAACGGCACCTAGATAATAAATATTGAGTTTCATGCATTTTTGAAAGGAAGCAAACGTAAATATTTAAAAACTGTATAAGTTTTTAGCCAAATGGACTAATTTAATATCAGATATTCAAACAACCATTTGCTAAAAGACATCGCTGAACTATAATTATACTTAATAGTCATTTATAAAATAGATGTAACATTTCAACGAAAACTATAAAACAAATAAAGCACTCCTTATTTAAAAACAATCAGGTAAGTTTTTACTTCAGACCTCATGAAATTATTAAGTCTAAAAAAAAGTGAATTAATAGTGTGATTGCTTCCCTTAAACATTTATTTCATATTAATAACATTAGTCATCGATGACGAAATAATCTGAGAAATAATTATTCAGATTATCAGGCAATAGTGATATGCTTAATATCAGTTTTATCGATAAGTGGGATTCTACATTGATTATTTTATATACTTCCTTGAGTCATTTGAGAGTTGTTGCTTACTGTGCTTTATCATCAGAGCAATAGAGGCATTCATCAGAATGGTGCGATATTTGAAATTTTGGAGAAACCTATTTGGTTGCGAGGTAGGAGAATTACCTATTTTTTTCTTTCTTTTTTTTCGTTCTGTTAAATTTCCAAACTTAGATCATTTCCTTTGGGTTTTTTATCAATTACAGAACTTTATATTTACAATTATCTTTTTAATCGTATAAATTTTTTTTATTAATAAGACGCTGTAAACCAAAGACATTTATCACAGTTATGTGAATATAAACAGTCATTTTCAGTTTAATCCTTCTTTCTTTTAACTTTCAATCAACTTAAATTGTTGTATGTATATTCGGGACTATTTTTTATCATTATTTTTTTATTTCATTATCTTACTTTAAATCAAATGAAATGTCATAACATTCGAGCACATTAATCTATATAAGTAAATATCCAAACATAGCTGCTGACTGAGACTAGTGATGACAGTCGCATGTTTTGTCTTGTTTGCGTATCGTTACTCATGTGACATGTGTGTCCATTTAGGGTCTGTGTTTTCTGCTTATACTCTACAAATAGCCAAACAATTGTTTTGTTAAGATTTGCCACTCAGTATTTATTAATGTCCGTCACGTATATATTTGATACAGTTATTGAACTGTGAAATTTAGATGTATCAAAGCTTAACAAAAAAAAATTATAGATATTGACATAAAATTTGTGCATTTTGATGCGTTGTCGTTTTCATAATATATAATTAACTAATAAATTGACAAGTTTATTTTGTTGTTAAAAGTTGGATATGCTTTGACAGACTATTTTTTTTTTTTTTTTTTTTTTTTTTTAACAAAGATATTAAGCTGTTTGCATATTTATTTTTAAAACATTAATATTTGATTTGGAGAGTGAAAATATCTAATTAATTATTTTTTATTAAACTACCAGATAAATATTATTCAGATTAAAAGGAGTTCTATTCATAATTATATCAGGGCGCTATCTTTTCCTATCCTTAATTTTCTAGTATTCAAAACCATTTAAGTAATACGCGTCCATTATTTCCGTACTATCGTGTCTAACGATTTTTCCTATCGTCTTCATTCCTTCTCTTAGATACAGACGTCCGTGGAGCAGCGGGCTGGCGACACCCTCCATGCTCGACCGGTCAGCTATTTTCGCTATTATTTCGCCTAGGCCTCAGGCTGCTACAAATTACCCTGGCTGACCAACCTCGGTCCCGACTCGCTGGACCAAGACATTCATTGTTTACATTAAAGAATAGCCATCGAAAATATGTTTGCAGAGTCTCACTTTTTATTTTAAGTGCATAGACTTCGGAGGAATTCTTTCCCTTTTTAAGTGTAATCTACCTGAAATGTGCATTGAAACGAATTTTGTTTTGAAGGGTAATTATATGGCATATGGCTGATTGTACAGCTGATGTAATTTGCAGTCAAAGCGAAAAAGATCCTTATAATTCTCCTCTAGTGTTCTTATCTGGCAGGTATTTATGATATCATAAGCTAAGGAGGAGACAAGCTATCCCTGAAACGTTCAAAATTTAATAACTAAACATTCTTTAAATTGTTAAACTTTGCTAAATATTTAAGAATAAAGATATGTCAAGAATCTAAACAAATTAGTATATTTAAATTATTTGTTTTCATATCTCATTCAACATTTTAGACTAATAATTAATTTTACAAATAGGTCTCGGTATTCAAGCTTGGAATTAATTGGGAACGAGATCTTGTTTTTTTGTCAACCTTATTAAATGTCAGGAAAACTTATTTTTCATGGGTTATCATACTGAGCTACGACTTTATTCATGTTCCAATAATTTATTAAAATGAATCAGGAACATAATTTTATGTAAATGTACCTAATTGCTCTCTTATAAAAATAATACTTCATTCCAATTTTCTATTCAATTCCTCATGTTTTTAATCCCTTCCCTTTCTAATTATCTCTGCATTTCTTGGTATTAATAATCACTTTTCCTTTAAATAATTTAATATATAAACAGACCGAGTCTCATTCATTTTTATTATTCATCGTAGTAAATGATAAATCAATGACCCTGAGTATTTGTAATTAAGCTCCTACTTTGAAGTATTTAATTTATTATTTTTCTATTAGTAATTAACATATTGTATTTAAAGATAATTAAAAATGTGTGCTATAATTGCCTGTACTCCAATAACTCCATAGCACCCAAAGAAACACCACTAGGTGTAATGTCTTTTTTCTTCCATATTTATAATTTATAATAGCCTGAGGTGAATATTAAATAAGCAATTAATGGCTGATTTAATATGAAATCCATTGGTGGCTTTGTTAATTAATTGTTTTCAATTACTAAAACGTTTGCAGCGCTGGCCTAATTGTACTCCAATTAATAACCGCTCCCGCATTCCCTGATTGAGTAATGTTCCGAAATACTACTACAATATTTCACTCAATTAATATATCTTTTTTTTTTTAACATAACTCATCTTAATAATCTCAACATGACAAACTCTCAGAAAATGGAAAAAGTTTGTTACTACCTAAGATATTAAAGAGTATTTTCAAATAATGAGAATTTATAGGTTAAAAATTTAGGTACTTTAATAACCGAAACAAAAAAATCAATAGACTTATTAGGAGCTTCCATAATTAGTTTGCATTTTGTAAAAAATAAAATTCTTTGTTTTGTTTGATCATAATGATAATATATTAATCTTTTTTTTTTTACATTTTTTTTATTGTATCTGTATTATATATTTTTTTATTATCTTTCCTTTATCATTATTTTTCTCTTAAGCAACCAAGGGTACTTATTTTTTCCGAATTAGGGAGTTTGTAAATCAATAAAAATTTTAGTATTTTTATTACTAGTATATTCTTGCTAACAAGTAAAGTCCATTAGTCAAAATCAATGGGTCAGTCAAACAGTGTATATACTTAATTTTTTGGCTTAATAGCTCTTAATGATCAATTTCAAAATAAGAAGACAGTGAACTCTTGTACAAATAATCTTTATAAGTCTATTGGTTAGTTACATTTGAATCACAAAAAATAAATTACTGATCAAACTCACAAATAGCATGTCAAGGCTATTATGAACGCATATAGGTAAAATATTAGAATGTAATTAGTTTAACTTAATCGTAAATAATTAATAAGCTCTATTCACGGTTGCAATCGACTAAAGTGTACGCGACTAAATTTACGAAATGGCGGATGGAATTGGGATAATTTTTATTGACGTGATTTACTTATTTGGACATTTTAAAAGACCTTCAATTGAAGGAGAAGCTATTCTTTTGATGCTAACCTTATAAGTTCTTGTGGAATGTCTATAAGTGAAAAGATGGTTGTTTCAGAAGCTGTGGTTGTTAAGCTTGTAAAGCCTCATGTTAGATGCCGAATATGGGAGTACAATTGCTACTCTTTTGATTGGTAAAAATATCGTACTGGATTTGATAATAGTGATAAGTTTAAAAAATAAGAGTGGTAAAAACAAGTGTCTGAAAATTCCTAAAATTCAGATGAAGCCGTAAAAAATCAACAATTAAATCTATATCATTACAGTGGATTTACTAAATACAAATATTAAGTTTCTGGATTAAAAGCCAAATTGGCTTACCCTACTCTCATCTTAACCTTAACACCCCGTCAAATATGCCTCTATCAACTAATTCGACCCTAACTACTCAGTCTAGTAGTAGTTTTCCCGTTAAGTCTAGTCTTGAACATATCCGCTAGGCTATCATTAATTAGTGCCATGTATATTCCAGTGAAGGTAAAGCTTGCTCTATCCTTGATAACTGGCTCCTGGTGTATAGAGCTTAGCCAGGCGGTTAGACTGTTGACTTCAGCACAACTCCAAACTAATATCTAGATCTGCAATGAAGGGCGCCTTGTCCTGTTAGAGCAAACTATACCCGGATTGTAGGAACATCATTTCCAACCTTTATATACATATATTTCTTAAATGTACATATGTTTCTCATCTATCCTCCAAAATCTTTGCCAATTTAACAGTTTTGTATCCTTCTTTATTTTTCCCTTCCTTGATGTGTAGGTCTATATATTCATACAATATATATTTATCAGTTGCAATTTAAATAACTTGATAGTACTAAATGTTTTGTCATGTCATTATTTTTTTTTTCGATTATTATTGCAGCGGTATAAATTTTGTTTTTATACGAACTGTAATACTTTTGCTTTTTTTTTATGTTTGAAGATTTTGATTTTGCTATGGATATTTAAATACGCCATTTTAAGGGTTTTCTATACATAATAAATTAATTGCGTCATAAACTACTTACAATCAAGTTAACCTTATTATCTTATTTATTATGCTAACTCTTTTTATGTTTAGTTATGTATTGTTTGAATAATAATAGAAGCTTAAAGTGCTTTTTAATAAATTCAAAAAGAGTATTATTACAGAATTGTGTAATTTTCATGTATTTGTTTTAGTGTGTTCTTAAACTCCTTGAGAACAAAGCTGTTTTAAGCCGACCGTAGACATTCAGGTCAACCATTCACTGAACTATTTATTGGTTACCAGGAGCAGTTAAACGAAATAAAACTTTGGTTTTATTATATAGTATAAATATTTGAAAATGTTTCCCTGATATCTCGCTTATACTTAAAATGTATTTGTGGATGAATCTATTCGAATATGAGTTTATGAAAGTAATATATCACTCATTAATTAAAAGGAAAAAAGGAAATTTGTTAATTTGTATTCTTTATTATTTCCCAAGACTTTGTTATGTTCATTGTCTTTAATTATTTTTTTATAAAAGATTATGCCACCAATCCTTTCATATGAAATATATTATTTTGGAATCCAAGTTTTTATTCTATTATTTTTTTTTACATTATTAAATATACGTATCACATTTTTTATCGCCATCTTCGAGTATCACTCTTCTGAAGTTATGTCAACAGGGATCGTTCCACGAGGAGTGGATGCACTGGAGTGGAGTATCAACAAACAGGCTAGCTCCGTTAATGCCTTCCTCATCGATCCGATATCGTATAACACACAATGATTTTCTCATTTAGTTAATGTCATGTGTGTATACATTTACATATTTATTATGTTCTAAAGTTAATCGTTTGAGTCGATACTCAATTTACATATCTTATATATTGTATGCCTATTTACATAGATCAAAAAGTCATTCAGTAATATTTTAGAAAATCAAATGGAGTACATTGATGAGAATTGTTTATGTTGGTTAAATTAATTTTTTATTTTTAGGTAATTCGAAACTAGTAAATTTTCTCAATGGTGTTCATTTCAAAATATAATAATAATAAAAAAAACTATATAAACAATACAAAATAAAATATTAAATAACTTCCTGGAATGGAAGGACCCTGACACCCAAAACTGCGACAGGAAGTATCCAGTATGCCTCCCCTAGGAGCCACATATGTGCGAGATATGGAACCCTCCCTACCTTCTCTGGGTTATCAGATTTTTTTGTCGTGGGAATAATTTATAACTCTCGCAATTTTTCTTTCTTTTTTTTTTTTTTAGCTCGTTCAAAGGAGAAAGAAAAGGTTTCACATCATGTGCATTTTATTATTTTAGTTCTTGTCCTCTGATGCGAAAAGTGGCGTATACTCCTCAAAATTGTCAAATTTTTTTGTTTAATTACGAAAGGAACAACCAACTGAAGAACTGTCTATCATACATTATCTGTTAGAAACTATCGAAATTTGTTGATTTACATTTTCTTACTGTAAATAATAAACCTTTAATTACTTTGCCTTATTAATATTGTGTTGTTATAAATCATGTGGAAATATCCTCGAGTAAAAACATCGTCTGGAGAAGATATAACTTAAAAAAATACACCAACTTTGCTTTTTATTATTTATATTCCAAATTGTTTAATAGTGATGTAAATTTATAAAAATAACAAAATTTGTTAATTTTAAAATTGTTTTCCTAGTTTCTTGACTTTTTTTTCTTGTTTTACTGTTTTTTATTTATTTTTTTCATTTTCACTTCCAGAACGGGATAAACCCAATTTACTTAAACTTTTTAAAAATTGATATTTGACTAACGTCTTTCTAATTTAGTTAAACAAAAACAAATCTGAGCCTATAATAATTCTTCTTAAAAAAGAAGAAAAGATCCTATCAATTGAATTAGGCATAATTTTGTGTTCCTTAAAAAATATTTAAATTTGGATTTACCTGCTTTTGCAAATTGGAAATGCCTCATATCTTACTAATCGGTGTAGGGGAGATAGGAGATTTTATGCAAATCCGTTTGCATCGAAAAAAATGTACAAAATCGATATATATATATATTTTGTTGGTAAAGTTATTGGAGAATTTTTTTTTTCAAATTATCAAACATCCAGCTCTGATTTATATCCTAAACGTATGCCGTAACGTGGGTGAGCAAGTCTTCATATCATCCCATTTTTCTTTCTTTTTTTTTATTAGATTTAATTTTCGAAAATGGAATAATTCCGAAGATGGAGGAATGATACTCATGTGGCTCCTTCCCTCTAACACATAGCCCGCATAATAATGTTGAAAGCAAGTGAGAGGGAATCCACTCAGGAGGAAATAGCGTTGCTCTGCTTGGTTAAGTGGATTGAAAGACTTTCAATTTCTTTTAATCTCACTCTGCGTTTTATTCCCTCATACACTTTTCTTTGGTGCAGAAGTCTGACCTTTTAACCTAGTCTAGTTTCCTTATATTTACTTTCTTAATGCATGCACCATTTACGTGTATTTAAAACTTTAATATTGATATATTTTTTTTTTTGAATAATTAAAATTTGAATTGTTTCCGAAATTGATCAACTTACATAAATCATTAGGCGGCTTCGGCCTTTTCGGTGAATCACATTTTTTTTTTCTATCAAAATTTTAATCGTTTATATAACGCTAATTAATTTATGATATTGTTACGTGAAACAAAAATATATGATTGATTCTGTTTCATTGAAAGAGAGTTCTAGACTTGTATGAAACCGTTACATTCATGTGTTAGTGCGTATCAAAAGTTAGTACGGTTTGGAATGGTCTAGGCCTTTCTGGGATGTTCCATGTCGGACTAATATAAGAAGCGATGGACAAAAGGCTTAATCTTTCCTTGAACATCGAAGCATATGGTTACTCTTGAGCCGCTTGTAATTACTGTTTTTTAACGTTAATACTTTGAGTTCTAATAAATTGTTTGGCATTTCTGGATATGTAGTTACTTACTAACTGGCTCTGCAGTCCGGTATGGACCTCCATGATCTTTCTCCAGACTTCTCTGTCCTGCGCTTTATTCTCATTCTCTCCAGATCATCCTCCACGTCACTTCTCCAAGATTTTCACGTCCTTCCTCTTTTTCTTTTTCCAGAGCATTGCTCTCTAAGTATCCTCTTCGTGTTGACGTCATCAGGCAGTCTCTCTACATGTCCTATCCAGCCAATTCTTCTGGCCTTTACAAAGTGCACGATATCTTCATGCTACAGTAAGTCGTCTAATTCCTGATTCGTCCTTACCCTCCATCCTCCTTGAGCTCATAGAGTACCGAATATTAGTCTAATTATTTTTCTATGAAAAATCCTCAGAGCCTGCTGGTCAGCTACTTTCAGGGTCCATGTTTCGGCTCCATAGCACACAACCGGCCGGATCGAAGTTTTGTACAGCTTTAGTTTTGTAGACCTGGACAAGAGCGTCGATTTAAAAAGTTGCAGGATGCCAAAGTACGCTCTATTGCCTACCATTATTCTTCCTCTTTTCTCTGGACTAATCAGGTTTTCGCTATTAATTTGTACTACAAGAGGTATTTCTGTATAATAATTTAAAAATTATTTAAACCACATTGACCTTACAATTTTTATAATCATGATATAAGTTTTTTTATAACACTTAAACTTATATATCTTGATAATACTTTTTTGTAACTTTTACGTTTTATAACTTTTTTATAAAACTTAAAAAGAAATCTTTCTTTTTCTCAATTGTGATAAACTTCGTGGGAAAATCCAACTAAGAATAATCCTATTACGGATATTAGATCCCCTGTTTGTAACAACGAAGTCTAAAAAAAAAAAGTTCCTCCAGTTACGCCTGAAACAACGTGAAAGTACAACAAAATGCTGATTGTGATTCAGTTTAGTACGAATTACGTGCTATTCGAGTTGTCAAGTGGCTAGAAAATAAGATGATTTATTGCAATTTGACGTCAAAAACCTTTTGCCGATTTCTTATGGTTCATAAATGAGGAAACCCAATGAAAACCCATAAACAATAACTATTGACTACAGCCGATATAAAAAGATCTATTTTCTTAGGAGTCCATCTTTCACCTGTATACATTAACAACATAGTTAAGTTTATTTATGTTCCCACTTGAGTTTTTGTGATCGGACTAGATGTTATATTCATAGATGTTCATTAACACCCTAAACAAATCCTGTTCCTTTAGCGCTTAGTGAATCTTTCGTTCACTAACACTGACGTCATTATATGTGAATTTTTTGTACTCTTTTCTCTAGAATAGCATGTTAAGGTTTCGAAGGATAGCGATGATTGGAAAATATTCTTTTATCAGATATTTCACCTTCTGTTTAACTTGATGGTTAATTGATCCGTGATCGGTAATTTCGATAGTTTAGACCCTTTTTTTTTCGAGTGGAATATTTTTTTTTTAGTGCATAAATTTAGCACTGGACAAATTATATTTTTAAAAACTTATTTCAAACGTAATGATTGACTAATATTTTTATAAAGGTTATAAAGCCTATACTCTTTAAATATTAATGCTTTAGTTTTCGGTCAGAACGTTTCTAATTAAAATTTAGATGTCTGTCAAAATTTATGCCGAAATTATGTCAAGTGAGTCGATAATTTAATACATCTGTCTTTTAGCCCGAAGTCCTTTAAAATGCAAAATTAAGATTCAATCCGATTTAACTTTATTAAATTATTTTTAAATAAAAATTTGGGACCTATATGAATTTCTTTATTTGTTATTGTACATTATACAGACATTTGTTAAATTTCTTTTGAGGAAACATTTTTTAATTTTTATTTTTTCTCTATAACGGTTTGGATCAAGTCATCGCATTCGATCTCACGAACTATCTTAAACGTCTATAATTCCAAGGGAATCGTTCTGTAATTGTCTCATGAAGATTTTTTATATATTTTTACCTTGGGCTTCGTAATTGTTCCTTTATTGATCAATAACAGCTCCTTTCATTAAAATTGCTTCCATAATCCTGGAATGATGTTTAATATTGATTTAATGGTGTATTTGTTTGGCATTGGCACTTAAAGAGTGATTGATGTTGTTTTTTTAACACATAAATGAAAATATTTAGGTCTTCCAATCTCAAATGATCCTTGGTTTAAACGGTTCCCGTTGATCCGTTGATAGCTTCGAATAGGATACGTTGACTCCTTGGAACAAGGATTCTTGTAATCATCTTGTCAAGAAAGATTTATCCGTGAGGGCCAGGTCAGAGGATCGTTTCTTCTTTTATTATCGCACCAAGGTTAAACCTTCCTTCATATCAAACCGACTAAATGAAGGGAAATCTAACCACAATTAAGCCATAGTAATCCTTTCCTTACAAGGTATATGTAGATAGCTGGTATAAAATTCTTTTCGAGGATTTTTAATCTCTTGAAAATCATTATTTTTAAGCGATTGGAAGCATTTCTGAGATGGGTGTTTTAAAAATTTAAAAGTTTTTTTTTTCAAGATTAATTTTTAGACTTAAAAACGTTAAAAAATGAAGCAGTTCTATCCTGCATCTTGGAAATCATGATTCGCAACGTCTCCGTCAAAGTCCCTTACATTTGATACTATATTTATCAAAATCCATCGATCGTATGCATAGTCTATTAGGACTGTTAGGATTAATGCTTAGTTTTTAGTTAATATTCTCTCCAATCATATCATTTTATGATCCATATTATGTTATTATTTCATTGTTCTTCATAATGTTATAAATATTTTTCCATGACATTTAAATTATCTTTCGGGACTTAGTTCTCTGTTCTAAAGGATATTAGGTAGTGAGCTCCAGCCGCTCCAGCTTCTTAAGGAAGCAGTTGCATCCGCTTCCGGTCCAAACTATATGCTTCCGGCAGTTGTCCAAAATATAAACATATATTTGTACATATGCGTTTATGTACGTTTAAAAAAACATTAAATCTTACATTATTTTTATTCCAAACGTCATTTAAAAAAAAAAAGATCGAATCATATTGTAAAAAAACATAAAAATTGTCTCAGGAGGAATTTTGTAACAAAATTCCAGTTTCATTGTAAAAGTTTGAGTCTTTATTATTAATGTACTTAAAACTAATTAAAAAAATATATGATGAATGATCTGCAAGCGGGCTTAGATTACAGATATATTTTATCTTGAATGGATTGTCTCATTCATAAATTAAAGTTAAGTTGCAAATAATTTTTTCTTCAATTACCATTATTTTGATCTAATTTTTGAAAAAATAATTTGCTTGAAGAGAAAATGTACAACATTCGATTAAAAAAAAAATTAAAATTACTCATGATTTTTGTTGTGTTGTTTAATGCTTTTAAATTAACCATTGATTTAAATGGTATTGTTTCACCAATAAGAAATATTGCCTCTTATATGCTGTTAAAAAAAATTTACCTATGAAAATTTTAATAACTGGTTTTACTTTTGGCTTTAATTGTAAATCTTAATTATGAAATTTTGAATAGAATGGGAGTAAAAAAAAAAACACGGGTTTAGTAGCTTTACAGGCGGCCCTAGAATTTTTTAAAGGGAGTGAAAAATCCTTGGTTATACCAGCTTTCGGAAGGGACGTATAAAGTAGGTCCCGAGCTTGTCGATGTCAGGTACTCGTTAAAGATTCCTTTCCTAAATAACCTAGATAGGCAAAATTTATTACTCCCGCTGTAGCATCGTCCGATTAACCATATTAGCATAAAGTGGCGTTGCATCAATAAACACATAGAATGGAATATGGTATATTATCAAAGGATACCAAAAACACCATCATATCATGAAAACAAGATTTGAAATACGTATAGAGCCTTTCTGGCTCTCACTAAAAACTTCTAGAGCTGTTGCGATAATTATTTCCGCATGCTGTCATATTTAATAAAAGAAAACGTGTAATTGGTCGATTGAAATAATTGGAGCAATTAAATGATGGAACGATAATAACAAGACTGACCTCACCCAATGATGCCTATTTAAAGCCTCTAATATATCGCCTCAATTGCAATATTTATTTTATCTTGTCCCAATATGTCCAATATGATGGAAATAAAAATATTTGGATACATATTTATTCTCAAGTATGTCGCGTAGTCTTAATTCCTTGAGAGAAATTTAAGTAACCTTTATTGAGAAAACCAAGAAATTATGACACTTTAATTTTAAGTATTCACATTTTCATGTATTAAATTTGGAACTTTTTATATTCATTTAATCTATTTTTGTGGGTAACCAACGTGGTTACTATTAAAACAAGGTGTTTAAAATTATTTTAAATAGTTTATTTTTTGAAGAGAAAAGATCGGGCTCCGACGGGAGTCAAACCAAATACTTGCGAGATCGAGGGAGAGGTATCAGTGAAGAGGAAGGATTGGCTCCGTTTGGAAGCGAGCTCTGTGGTGCAGTGGTTAGTATACCGCGCACGTCACGCGGAAGACCCGGGATACTCCCGGCGGAGCCCAATCTTTCCTTTCAAAAAATAAATTATTTACAATAAAATTGGAACTGTTTTATATTGGTGATGGAACAGTTTCAGTATATGTAATTATTTACTGAATTTTATAATTACGTCCTCATAAACTTTAACAGGACTTCTAAGTTTTATCTTCCGCGCTTGCTTCTGTTGCGCCTGATCTTACTTTACTCAAGTTCCTCAATGGAAGTACATATGATACAAGTGTAACATATGATAAATAAAACATTGTATAAATTTCGTTGGCCTTATACTTCTGTATTTATTCCTCAGGAGTTGGAGCTTGAACAGAAGATTGAGGTGGAGATAAAGATGCGGGAGGGGACTACCAAACTGCTTGCAGCCTGCAAGCACCAGACCCAAAGTTTGGAGGCCGCCAAAAGCCTCTTGACATCGAACGAGAGGATGTCCGCTTACCTCGCCGAACTGCAGAGGAGAAAGAGGCTCCAAGTGTCAAAGTCAGTACTTCATATTTTTTTTTAAGCTTAGCTCTAATTGTAGAATGGTAATAGAGATACTTAGATGTTGACATAATTTAGTAAAGTATTCTGGGATTGCTCTAGAATTTTCAAACATATACAGACCTGCCAAGACTGCATTTAGACTCCAACTATTTAAGTCTGAAATGCTTTAAGGTGAATTTTATTTTACTTTCTAGTCTTCATATAATGAGATATTGATTGACCAGTTTCCTTAAACGGAGGACTTTTATCTTAAATTTTACAATGCTTTTTGTTTCTATGACGCTATAATAAAAAGAACAAATGTAATTATTGGAAGGTATCATATACAAAGGTTTATAAGCCTGTTCAATGCCAGTAAATAATTAAATATCGACCTTTCGCAAAAACAGGTGTTAGAATTCAGTTTTAACATCACATGATAATTCGAATCATTGGGACTTGACTACTTTCTTGTCATTGGCGGATTCAGGGGGGGGGGGGGCTGCAGCCCTACTTTGGAAAAAAAAATTGCCATTCAAAGAGCCATAGAATTTAACTTTACTAAAAGTAAGGAAGTAAGGTGAAGAACAAATAATAAACAAAAAAGTAGAATTTTTGTTTTGGGAAAGGTAAAAAAGCTGGTTGGCAGTAGCAGAGGAAGGGCTGTGAGGCTGCAGACCGCCTTTACAACCGGCTGGATCCGCCCATGTTCCTTGTTTTGTTTTAATAGTTGTGCAAGAAATGGATGATGCCCTGTTGCAGTACAGAAGGATGAATTCAGCTACGAGTAAATTTCGCTCAGCTTTAAATCGAACCTTGGATTTAATCTTGTTATTGTTGCGAAAACCCCGCTTTTGATGTCCACAGCTAACCCTTACTCCAATCATGGAGGAGACTCGTCAGCTGGAGGGACTCCAGAGACAAAGATATTAATGGAGCTGGAGTTGCTATTAACCCAATTTAGCCACGAGTGTGTGGGCGTCACAGCAAGCTGCTTCCTTTCATTTCTGTCATCCTACGCCCTTATATATCACCTTACTATCACTTCTAAATTGTTAGCTCATTGTTACATTGTTAACTTTATCAAAATAAATAATTACAAATTGCAAAATTTTTAATTGTTTCTAATCTCTTCATTTCGCTCTTATTCAACATACATAATGACCTACTTCACTTGCATATTAAATCTCCCTCCCCCTTGTTCTTTTACCATGACAATAACTATGTTTACTTTATAATGAATGACTCATTACTCCTATGAACTCCAATAAGGAGTTCATTGGATTAATGAGGAGATTGAGCAGGAGAGATGTTCGAAAATATATTCAACAACTTCTAGATTTATTCTCTTGATCAGTAGTAAGTAGGCCAAATTTCCGCTAACAAGACACGAACTGCCATCCGCCTAATACATTCTGATAAGCTGAATCATAAAATTTTATTTCAAGAGGACTTAAAAATGTGCATAATTTCTTTGTTCTAGATAGAGTAGTAAAAACTCTGGCTCTTACGAAACTGTTAGGAATTGAGAAGTTTATATCGTGAAAATTGATTCATTTTTTCATGAATCCATATTTTCTAAAATATAATAAAATTTAAACTCATTTTTTTTTACAGAACTTTAATGTCGAGACCACAAAAAGCATTTCTCTAATTTGAATTGAATTCAGTTACAGTTCTTCATAGACTGATACAATTGTGCAGATCTCAAATATTTTTTTTTTTGTTTTTTTATCAATCATCAGTGTCTACATTTTAAGTCTCCTATGACTTAAAAAGCATTTTTAAAATTTTAAGTTATAATTCAAAATATGGTCAATGGAGAGGAGAATTTTTTTTTTTCTATTGCGTCAACAGCACAAAACCTTGTGAGTTCGAATTTATGAGATTTTTTATCCTTCCAATTAGTCTTTTTATGGATAGTAAACGTAGCTGTGTACGTTAAAGTCGGTTCCTTATTGTGTTCGAAAAAGGATTGATCGCAATATTTGTCCTGAGGAAAAATGAATTCCTGGATAATTAAGGTATCTTCCAATCCAAATGCGATATTGCGCTGCATAAATTTGGTATATTGTTCGAAATTGTAGAGGAGGCATAGTTGACTGTAGTATAAATTGGAAGAAAAGGTAGAATTAAAATTCTTATTTAATTTAAATTCTATGATATTGACAATTTAAAAAAAAAAAAATTAAAGGGGATGACAAACTGCCTGACGTTAGCCTTAAATTTTTGTCGAAATCTAAGCACAGAATAAAGCTAGTCTTCTTAATCGTCTGTTGTGTAATCTAAGACTTCATCCCCTAACTAACTTTATCTATCTTCCTTTTAGTTTACCTTTGCAGTGTGCCGAACGATTTATCGTTTTAAGTTAAACATTAAAGAAAAAACTGTTTATTCAACCACCCCCTCACGTTTTGCTTCCTCATGCTGCTAGTGCCCATTGGCCAGTACCGCTACTCGGTGGATAATGGGGGACATTGTGTCGACCGTGGATCATCGTCCTCCGGTCACAGTCGAGGGCGGCAGGAGTGTGTTAGCTCTTCTACTCCACTTCGATCTTCTAGAAATTTTTGTAGTAGTAGTGTTGTGTAGACAACTGCATTGAGAATAAAAGAATATGCTTTTATTTTAATTTTTTCATATTTATAAATTCGTCTGTTCGGGATTGGTCACCCTCTATTAGGCTAACGTCTCCTTTCCCCTTGGTGCTGTAATATAGTTCGTCCAATGCCACGTCACTCAAAAAAGTTATTTTTAAGAATAGCCGATTAAAGTTGAGGTGCTAGTATCCAAGGGCATCCATAGGATTTCGTGTATGGGGCAGGCTGATAACATCGGGGGTAGGGGGTCGAGGTATTTTGACTATTTAATGCTCAATAATGGCTTCAAATATAGTACATTGATATTCAAAAATTAAAATATTTATTTATATCATCTATATAAATAAAGATGAAATTGTGTTTGTTTGTTTGTTCTTTATAGAAATCCATACCGTTTGTCCTAAATTCTCCAAATTTCGCTCAGCGGTTCTTTGATACAAAGTACGAATAGCTGTCGATATTAAAATTGCATAACTTCAACTAATCTCTGGGTATATATATTGTTCTAAAAATCGTTTTGATCTCGCTTTACATTGGTTTTTACGAAATCGACCGTTTGAGTCAAAGTCTAACTTTACAGATTTTATAGATTTAAAAAATAAAATTCTCTGGGTGAAACCGGTATATACAGCTAGTACTTAATGAATATATTAAATGAATACGAATATATTTAATTAGTAGTTTTTGTTTCACATATTTTTTATGGGGTGGCAACTTCCCCCTCCCCCTGCGGAGGCCCATGCAAGAATCGCTACGTTACTTCAGGCCTGGACCAATATGACCCGTTCATTCTGACCCTGATCCCTACTGAAAAAGCACGCATATCTCTGTCAGAAGAGCGAGCGAGAGTTGAATGCCGGGATCTAATAAAGCTTTGTTAATTATTTATTATAATAGTTCTTTCTAAATTCATTTCATGCCCCTATCTTTTTTTTTTCTGAAAGTATTGCAAGTTCATGAGATATTTTCTTCGAGTGTTCATAGCAATAAAAACTTATTGAAATGTCCATTATAGAGTTTCCATTTATCTTGTTTGTTTGTTTAACGTCACTTTATGCCACTAAGGCTAATCGGACGATGCTGCAGTGGGAGTCCTAAATTTTGCCTATCCCTATAATCAGGATAGGGATCTTTAACAAGTTCCTGACATCGTACCGGCTCGGGACCTCCATTTTACGTCCTATTCGAGGGACGGCAGTGATAAGGATTTTTTACTCCCATTAAAAAATCCTAGGGCTACCGCTGGGCGCGAACCTGCGACCTTTAGTATTGTAGGTTGCCATGCTAACCACTATACCACAGGTGACCCTTTCCGGAAAATTGTATTTATTTATCTTTCTCCTGGCAAATCAAATAGCAGGAGATTATCTTCTTCATCGGACGACGTCATGGTTAGGCTTACTACTAAATTTTTGGGACACGCAAAATTCTACGCGAATGTTTCGCACTAATCTGAGGATGGGTGAAAGCATATTTTTCGCCGCAAAATTCGCTTCGCTATGCTAATGCCCAAACACCATGCCATTTTTACTTTTCTCGGTGCTGCAGTTTTAGATATTTCATTATATCCCTGCATTATTTTATTGGAGCCTGTATAACTTATCATTTGTCTAAAATCATAAGACATAGATATACTGTGGCTTGACTCTGGACATGTTAGCATCCCCGTTATCAGTTATATCAGCGCTAAAGATACTTAATCAAATTATTTTCTGTCGCCAAGTTACTTTTTCAAGACTCCGCGGCAGAAGGACCTGAAACCTTGACCATCCTTTTATGGTTTCATTCAGATACCCGATGAACCAACTAATATCGAATCGATTAATAATAATATAAACTAATATCGAATAAAATCGATTCAATGAATCTAATAGCAACCCTAAGGACTTAACTAGTCCAATGAAGTAGCAGGGCGAACAAGGTTTGAATGATAAAGTTGTGAATTTCAGTTCCAGGATACATGTGACTTAATAACTCACAGTCATTCTTTATAAAATGCTGTTTTCTTCATCATATTAAATTGCATACTCTCTAAGCCTTCAGGTTAAATAGGATAAAATTAGTTTGTTTTTTTCGTTGCCATATATTGAACCATCATAATTTTTTTGTCCAAATTATTCAATGCGAATAACGTTTGGTTAATTATTGCTATAATAATAAAAAAATTTAATAAAAAAAAAAAAGACATTCCCAGTTTCCTTTATGTAATCTATACACATTTTAAATGCTAAAGGTAGAGGAAAATGTAATGTGCTGTTTGCTGGCATTTGTGTAAATGTTTGATTAGCACATGAACTACTGGAAGGTGAAGTACTGCATTTGGGCTAAGGCAGGTTGTTGTTGAATGTTTAAGGGCCCAAGGAGAGAGGCGATGTCAAGAGCTGGAGAGAGAACTTTATTTATAATTTCTGTGCCAACCATCTTAAATTATTTAGTTTCAGTAATAATTGGCAGGAAAAAGTTAAGTTTGGTTGGAAATCTTGTTCAATATTTTTTTTCCTTTGTTCATATTCCATCATATTTAATAAATATTACTTAATCTTAATAGATGGATAATTGATTTGATTATTAAAGAATCAAATGTAGATTAATTACTTACTGACTTAAGTTTTTTTCAACTATTTTTTTTTAAATATTTCTCTATTAGATTTAAAAGATATATATTTTTTTAATGTGGTTCGTCATCTAATTTTACTCTTATGATGTTTTTTCAATCTACGAACTTGATATTTCTTAACCTGTGTCCTTCCTTCTTAACCTGTGTCCTTCCGGATGGTTGACCCTAATTTTTAATTAAATATAAGAGGATAAGAATGAACTTTAATCAATCTAAATAGTGGGCATGGAAATTTTTAATTTGAATATTCCTCAAATTATTTAAATACGTGATTTATTTATGGATGTCGTCATTATCTTGGATTCTAATTAATAAATTTATAACATTAATTTTCATTCTCCAATAAGGACAGTTATCAAAATAAGGAATGCAATTGAAAGTTGAGATAGTATATCTGCCGATCAATATTTCTTATGTGCAATCTAAGTTTAATATAAATAATAATTGTTTTATTTATTCATATGCATTCTTTATTTCAATTACTAATTTACTAATATTTCATTTAAGTATAAGTATATATGTGCTTCCTATTCAATAAAATGAATAGTATATTAATAATGTCTATGAATATTACTTATTATTATTATTTTTTTTAATATTTGTTTGTTTCATATAAACAAAAATATTCTTCCCACAGGAGTATTGGGTGCACTGCACGAGTGTGCCTTTCAGACCTTCGAATGCCTCTGATCTGGAGGGACACGGACCACTTCAAGAACAAGGGTGATTACAGGAGGTTTGCAGTATTTTGCCTCGCAAGGATTGGTACTGAGATGTACGACACGTCGCTCTTGTGTCCCGTTGACCGATCTCTCACTGACCTCACATTCCCAGATGTTCTAGTCTTCAACCAGGTTAGCTCAGACTTCACATTTACCCTTGAAGTCTACAGCCACATGTTGAGGGATGACATGTCGATGGCTAGTACAAGAAAGAAAATCAAGAACACCATCCACAACTCCATCAGTCGGACAGTTGGCAAGAAGCTTGCCGCCTCTCTCCGTGATGAACTTAACTCAGGAAAAATGTAAGTGGTTGTTGAGCAGTAGTAGGATTCACCAATCGTTGTCTCTGGTTATTGCATTTTGGTTTATTGTATCACTTATTCCTCATACTGTTAGTTTCAGTTTAAATGTTCAGTATTACTATGTATGGCAGTTATTAATTGTTCATTAAATTAAAAATATCTGAATTTATTTTTACTTGTTATAATCGATGTAATAATTTAAACATTAGTTTGGTGAATCCTGATTTATACTAATTAAATTTATTTTAATTTATCGACATTTATTTATTTTTTTGTACATAAAGGTATTCTACATGTCTTGTAACTTGTGGCTGCGTTTACTTGTAGGAATTATTCAATATACAAACAGGAAAAAGTATCATATTAAATCTAGGTGGATTTCTTGGGATTCAAGTATAGATTAACTCACAATCTCTTTCAGCACTAGGCTAGCAAAAGTCACATGTTCAGTTATTGAATTTTATTTGCCAATGATTTCTGCTTGGTGAAAATTTAATGAACTATGAATTGTGAATAATTGAATTTATCCTCGAAGTAGCCATAGTATAAGGATTTAGTGATGTTAGCTAAATTAAAATATGGTACACATACTAAGATTTATGGAATCCTATTTTTTTATGGATATTATTTGATGTGAAAGAAACTAGATTCTTATGCTTTTATTACAGCGGACCAAACTTCGAGCTGATGGCATCAGCACGACTTACTTTGGACGATATAAATGATGGAATCAGGACTCATGACCTCAAATTAGAAACATCTGGTAAGTATGAATTATTATCAATAGTTTAAAAAACTGAAGTTTCTGTTATTTTTTTTTTTTTTTTTTTTTTTTGCACCAAATTCAAGTAGATTATGAGTGCTTCAAAAATGAATCTTCATCAAATGTAATGGGAGTACCCTGAACTAAATAATTTTTACATCTCCATTGACTATAATCTTGTCAAAAAGTAAAATTTTATTCTTAGTATTGCATTAAAAAAAAAAAAAAACCCTTGATGGAGAAAAATTTGATGAATAATTATAATTACTAAATTCACTAGCTTTTTACTATAGTATTAGTGAGTAAATTGATTCAAATATTTACAGAGTAAAACAATATATTATTATTACAAATGATAAAAAAAAATTTATCAGTGAATCTTGTTATTAAATATCTATACTGCATCTTAATAAGGATTGTGTTGTCTTATTATTTATCAAAGCAAGCAGTCATTTTAGAAATTCATTAATCATTTTTAAAAGGTGATATAAAATAAAAAATTAGTTACTTTAAAGTAGTTTAATTAAAATATTTAATTATTATTAATAAGAAAAAAACTTGCAATTAACTTTTTATAAGAATAGTTTTTTTTTTGTCTATTAAAACTTTTAAATAGGTATTAAAGAGTTGTGATTATGGCAAGAACTGATTTTCTTAGAGCATTTTGAAAACCTATTCACATCATTCATTTCCAGATATTGCTAGAAGGAGTGGTGATGGTCTCCCCCTCTTTGGGCATTTTTGTTGCCGCTTGGCAGCCCAGCCCGAGTGCCTCATCAAAGAGACGGTCTCATCAATAACAGAAGGTGGTGGGTTCGCCAGCCTTCAGGGGTTCTCGGTGAGCCTGTGGCCAAGCAGGCAGGCAAACCTGGATGGCGACCCTCCAGAGGCTGTTGTTCCTGTCAACAGGGTACATGTCATTTTCATCTTTTTTTAATAAAAAGACTTTTTACGGTGAAAAAAAATTAAGCATTGTAAATAACAAATGATTCAATAAATCCTTTTTGTGTATTAGTTAGGCAATTCACATCACAACTAAAAAAAAATCTGGTGCGTGCGCGCAACACATGTTTCACTTACCAACTTACTTAGATTAGAAATTGATGTTTTGTTATTTGCAACTTCTCAAAGTCACACATTTTTCCACATTCATTTCTTATTTTTGTTTTTATTTGCTCTTTAAAAACATTAATTTTTTTATTATTAAATAAAACTTTTTACTTGTGATAATTCGGCAATGCAAGCATAATACTCCAAGTCGTCTCGATTTTATAATTCTCTATGTGGTTGTAGAAAACTTCATTTAGTTACCATGAAACAAATAATTTCCATTAAATGAACAGAACGACTTTAATTATCAACAATGGTCTGTCATTAAAGGCATACTCTGCAAGCGTGGGCTCAACATGTTTTATGAGTTGACGTAGTATTTTTTTTTTCTCCTCTATATGTTTACTTGATTTTTTTCACATTTCGCCATTTCTTATTTTTAGGCGTAACGAGGGACAGTTAATTTCTCCATAAAAACAAAAACAAAGGTACTTTATAGGAAAACAAAAAAAGCCCCTTCCCCATTTAAGCACCATCAGAACATTTTAATAATGATAAAGCTTACCTGATATTAAAGAATAATTTATTTTCATTAAAAACGAGTTTAATCAAAATAGTTAAAGCTGTTATAGAAAATCGCAAAAAACGTGAAAATGGAAAACAAAGTTATAAAATAAAGTGCTCCCTCCGTTTGACCAAATTTGATGAAATATTGGCTGTCACATCTTTGGCATATACATACATCAAATACCCAGTTTGATCAAAATCGTTTAAGCCATTTTTGAGTAAATAAAAAAAACATGTGAAAATGATGCAAAATTTATTTAGTGAAGTGCCCCCTCCGGTTGATCAATATTAATGAAATTTTTGCAGTCATATCCCGGGCATATACATACACTAAATACCCAATTTCAGGTTCGCACGGTTTATAGTTCTTGAGCTAGTCTGTTCACAGACACACACACACACGCACAGACCATTTCGCAGGACTTTGGACTCAGGGGACCCCAAAACGTGTATTTCCGTTGAAAACCGGAAGTCGAAATTTTTCACGATCGCAATACTTTCCCTTACTATATATTTCATATATAGGTAAGTGAAAGTAAAAAGTTCTTTTGGAGGAGAAGCATCAAACAACTATGTTTTCTCTAATCTCCCCTACTTTTGTTAGATCCATATAACATTACTTAAACATGGTGGCAACCATATATATGTGTCATACGAGGTGTGGCTATTAAATAATGAGACTGACCCTGCTACAGAAGAAGTGCGCATGCGCCAAACGCCAGCAACCAACAGCTGTTATCGTGAAGCCTTCTCTTTCGAATGTAGTGCCTCTCGCTTCTGTAAACAAATCAGTACAGCCGTAGCCTTCGTTCGCATTAGAGTTGTTTTTTTGTTTCGCCGGAAAAATGTTAAGTGTAACAGTAGAGCAACAAATTGTTGTGAAATTTCATGTGAAACTTGGAAAAACCGCTACTGAAACTTATAATTTATTGAAAGAAGTGTATGGCAATGAATGTTTATCGCGTGCACGTGTTTTTGAGTGGTTTAAGCGTTTTCAAGATGGCCGAGAAGACGTTCAAGATGATTCACGCCCGGGTCGCCCTTTTTTCGATATTCATGGGATTGTGTACCTTCACTGGGTTCCTGAAGGTCAAGCGATTCATCAACATTACTACCTTCACGTTCTTGCTGAACTCCGCGAAAGAATAAGGAAAAAACGACCTGAATTGTGGAAGGACAAGTCATGGGTTCTCCACCAAGACAATGCGCCGGCTCATTCCGCATTGTCTGTTAAGAGGTTTCTAGCCAAATTCAGCATCCCAGTGTTAGACCATCCGCCTTATTTGCCGGATCTTGCGCCGTGCGACTTCTATCTGTTTCCTAAGGTGAAATCTGCATTAAAAGGAACAAGATTCGAGTCTGTTGAAGCTGTGAAAGAGAAAGCGGCACGCGTCCTGAAGGAGCTGACAGAAAAAGACTTCCAGCACTGTTTCGAACAATGAAAGATTCGCATGGAGCGTTGTAGGGATAGAGGAGGGGTGTATATTGAAGGTGATAATAAGTAAAAATGTATGAAATAAAAATAAAATGTTTTACAGCGTCAGTCTCGTTATTTAATAGCCACACCTCGTATTTCTCATAATTTTGGAGTAACTGTTTTTCGCATTGGCAGGGCAGAAAAATTAATAGTATATTATAAGAAATCATTTCAATGCTCTTAACAAACCTATTTTTTTGTAATACTTAATTGTCTATTTTTTGCAGGAAACTGTAATTAAATGTACAAAATCAGGGAATGAGATCTTGCTGGTCAATGAGAGAGAAGGGAAAGAAGAAACAACCGTGCTGAGATTGAGAAATCTTGAAGAGAGGGAATTGTGGATCAGGCATTTGACAGACCATGTCAAAGACCACGAGAGGTATATTCAATTTTCTTTTTGAAAAACTGTGTCATTCTTTACAGTATAATATATGATAACAATATTGAACTTTATTTGAGAGGAAACCCACCTAAAGTAATGTTCTTAGAAAGGTGATTTTCATTGCTTAAAAAAATTAATTTTTTTTTATAACATTAAAATTAATTTTATGCAGTTTATCTTTTCTTCTAGCTCTTTAGATTTGTATGTGACTTGAAAAAATATAAATAAAAATAGGGTTTCAATTTGATATTATATACATTTTCTTAGTTTATAATCAGATGTTTTAGTAACTTTTTGTGATTAACTTATTTTTGATATTTGACTTTTGCAAGTGGTTGGGAATCTTGTTCTGTTTTAATAATATAATATTATATTAGAATATTTTGTTTGTTACACTATTTCATTAAATGTTTATTTTTTTAGAAGAATCGTGACTGGGGAACATTAGTATATTGAGTCAAGACAAGAGATTAGAGAACTTTTCTAAGAGTGAAATTTTGTTTTTCAGATGGAAAGGGGCTGCAGAAACAAATATGGAAATATACTCACCTGGTTCTGGAAAGCAGAATTTTGTCAGGTCGCATAGGCAAGGGTCACTTTATGATGAAACACCAATCATAGGTAAATTACATTTATCAAATCTCAATTACAATTAGTTGCTTACCTTATCACTTATATATAAGACTGGAACTTAAGTTTCCAATATTGTCCTATAAAAAAGACTCTTGATTTTAAATTAAAAGGGATAAATATTTATTTTAATAATGTTTGTATCCTTTTCTAAATTTTGATCTCGTTTTTTGAAGACACAGGACGTGGGACTGAATATCGAGCAACTGTTCAGGACATCTTCGGCCTGACCCCATCAACCAGTCTTAGTTCTTGCTCTTCTTCCTCTTCACCTACCTTACGAGAACGCTCCCTCTCAGTCTGCAGTAAGCCAAAGACAGCATCCCGATGGCCATTCTCGAAGGCGACCAGCCACGATTGAGCTACTAGTCTTCTGAAAATTATCATTCATTGACGACAACTTAGTTGTCTTCTTAACCAATCTATGATCCGTTGTTTTCATTATTTATTCATCTTATTGTCTAGAAAGTGTAAATGTGAAAAGGAAAAAGTGAAACCCACAAGCATAACAGAACTTAAAAAATTGTTCTGATTGAATATTATATATTGCTTGAGGGCATTTGATGGAAGTGCAAATATTTTGTTGTGAACTTTTTTTTAAAGATAAACCTGGACTAGATAGTATTTATGTTTTATGTGATTGTTTTAAACTGTCATGTAATCTATGCTGTGTATTTATGATTATATTATTTTGTAAATATGAACTTGTATAAATTTAATTTTTCTCTCTCCACTTTACCAAAACTACAGTCAAAATTATTGTTAAATTTAACTCTCTAATCAGTATTAATGCACTGTTGAAATAATCTGTAGATACAATTTTCTTTGTAATTTGAAAAATCCTTCATCATTTTGTTGTAAATTTTTATATTGTGTTCTATAAAGTTAAATAAAAAAAAATCAATAAACATTTAAGTAATGTGTTTATTTTAACAATTATTTCATCCCTTTCATTAAACCACTTCTTTTGTTAAGGATAGTTAGATATGTTTTATTTTAATTTTCCTTATACAGTAAATTAACTTGGTATATCAACTGGCATTCTCTCTCAAAACTGAACAAATATTTTTTTTTTTGTATTAATATTCAGTAAAAAACCTTTTTTTAACACTTCTTGTGAGTGGAGAAAAATGCTTTATAACTGTAAAAGTGTTATAAACAGGAAATGTTCTAATTGACTTTATTTATTCAAACACTTATTGCTTACATGCACCATTGTGAATCTGATTTTCAGACGTGTCATTCACAAGCCAAAGAATAACAGTAATTCGGGATTAAAAAATAAATTGTTTTGTAACAGATACAATTATTTATTTTAAAACAAAAGGGACATTGTTTTAAAAATTAATAATTTATTAAATATTTTCCTTGATTTTGAATGAAGCGGGTATCTCATTGGTAAGGCATTGAGTTGTCACGCTCAAGGTCCTAGGTTCGAATCTGGCTTGGATATCTTTTATATTCTGCCACAGTCCGTCTCGTGGGCCGAAACACCCTCCAGGGGGGCAAGCCCAGACTCTTAGGTTACTAAGTGGGTAACCTTAATTGAAATGGTAAGCGGGAAAACCTGGAGGTTGAGCGTGATCATGTCCAAGTCCAAGACCAAGAAACAGTACTTCCTTACACTATACTGAACCTACGAACACCGTTACAAATATCAAAACCCTCTTTATCCTTCACAGCGACGGATTCAGGAGAGGATTCACAGGGGTTGTGTGTCCCCCAAATATTAGAACCATATATTTTTATTTTTTTATTTTTAAAGGAATAATGCGATCAAAAAGCTACTAAACCCAAAAGGTATTACTTCTAGTTGTTTAGATCCATAGTTCATCCTTCTGGACACAGAAATAATTTCATAAATATATTTGAAAGCAAAAGTGCTGGCAAGAAAAAAAGCTATGTGTTAGTGTAAAACCCCCAATCGTGACCTCCCCAAATTTGGTGCTAAATCTGACCCTGATCCTACGAACTTTCACTTTTCACTTTTTCAAAATGTTATGTGTTAATTCTGATACAAGGAAAAACACTGCAGTGATGAACAGACAATAGAAATCATTCATCCAGTCCATTAAAAAATTGAGTGACAAAAAAAAAAAAAAAAAAAAAAGCATTTTTGAGTGTTGCGAGTGCTGTGAAAAAGGGAACTCTGAAATTTGCATTACATTTTCTAATTTTTTTTTCTTACCAACTCATTCCAAATTTAATTGAATATTAAAAGAAATTTGCAAAGAATAAAAATTGTAGAAGTGCATGTTACAGTACGATATGGGAAAAATTAAAGAAAATATTAAGAGATGAATTATGTTTGTCTTAGTTAGTATTATAGTTTTTCTTTCAATATTAGAACTTCATATACTTTACTTCATTTTGATCCAAAAAAATCTTTTGTAAAGAACGTTAGAAGTGGGTAGCGCAGTGTTAAATCGAAAATATTTTCAATGAAATTCAATGAAATACAAATGGTTTGAGGATAAAGAAAAATAGTGCGAGCTAGTAGAAAAAATAATAAGTGTAATAAACAATATAAAAGAGTTTTACTTATTATCACAATATAATCATCACAAGATTAACTATGTTTTAAGAAATTAAGAACTGGTGGACATCCTGAGACATGGATGGAAATTTGTGAAAATATACAGGCTTTCTTTTGGAAATAAATAAATGTTCACTCCCGTCAATACCAATATTTCATTGTATTATAACATGAATTGCTTGATGGCTTGGAAAGTTCAAAATCATGGAAACAGTACAAATAGAAAGGTATGGCGTACAGCATATCTATATTATAAGGAGGACTTAAGAAACACTTTCTTAAAAATGCATAAGTTTCTTTCATGTTCTATTTTCATAGACATATAATGGTAGGAAGGAATCTTAAAGAAATGTTGGAAATCAGCATCATGGAAAACTGATTTACTGCCAAAACAAAAAATAATTTTTATAATTATTAATCACTTTATTCAAACATAAGTTTTTTATTTGGTGACAAATATAAAATAAATTTTGAAATTTAATGACCATCCTCGTTATTATTGGTAATAAATAAAAATTTTCACTCAGGTTCTAATCATTGGATAGTAATGAATTTTTTCTAAATCCTTAAAAAGTATAATTTATTTCAATAAGTGCATTCCTCTTTCAGTCAAATTGTTTATTAGTATTATTTTTAATTCTCAGCAAACTTTTTTTACTTCCACATGCTTAAACAAGAAATATAAAAAAAAAAAATCCTAATTTGGGTTTAAAACTGAAAAAAAAAAAAAAGACTGAAAGATCTCCTGATTCCAAATAACCAAATTTCTAAAATGGTGTATATCTTGCGGAATGCCTACCTTAATAATGAGGTCATATAATACTGAAATCACTTAGTAAATGCTACAGAGTTTATAGCTACATTTTCATGAAACAAGAACGGGCACTTTATACCTACCATATATTTAACATATTTATTTTATGATTCTAAAAAAAAAAAAAAAAACAGCTCTTATAATTTTGATTAATCTTGTTATATCAATGTCAAATTAAATGCCAATTAATATTAGGTTAGGTATCATCCTTGGTTTGGACAGCAGTCGAGGACGGAGGTATATAGGAAGTGATGGTGTAGGAATCGAACCTTTGGGCTTGATAAGGTTTATTATCATTATTGAAGTATATTCATAAATGTTCATGTTTTTAATGACTTTGCTATAATGAAAAAATTTAAGTCTACCAAATTGTTTTAGATAATTATTTTTATTCACAGTTCCAGAGTTGACAAAACAAAATGAGCTTCAAAATTTTTTGTAACTGTTATTTTCCTTTAAAGAAATAGAGTGTACTGTAAATATATAAAATCATTCATACACATAGGTTAATTTTCATATAGTGAATGGACGTCTTATAAACAATTATGGATAACTTATATCAACTATTCTGAGTTTACTTTTTATTTAACTATTTGCTATTGGGTAAATTGAAAATATTTTTATTCTTTTCTTAAGAAATGGTTCAAATTAGGATATAGCAATTTATTTTACGTAGATCAATTATTTAAAATTCATATTTCGATCTTTGGACTGATATTTAATCCAAAAGTTTTATTATAAACTTGATGCCAAACTCCATATTTTGAGAAAAATGAAGTTAAAAGTTTGTCTATTGTAAAATAGGTTTACTTAAAATATGTTTACTTGTAACACCTTTACTGGTTATGTTTACTTGTAACACCTTTACTGGTTATGTTTACTTGTAATGACATGTTTTTTTTGTTTTTTTTTGGCCTCATATAATTCGAAGTGAAACGATAGAAAACAAAAATTTACAGGTAATTTTTTTTTTAAATTTAGTAAATGATTTGGAGATTACTAACAAGTTCAATTTGGTATTATACCAACACATCTATTTCAATTTCTGTTTGAAGTCTATAATAATGTGTTCTTAGGTCATCATGAATCCAATTTTCAGTTTTAGTTAAGTTTTTTCCTGCGGCAGCCTTGTCAATCATGAAAATAGGCATCTTTTTGGTCTACATAATATTTAATCATCATCATCACAGGTACTACAACCCACTAGGGGTCTTCGCCACGTCAAGACGTCGCCTCCATTCTTCTCTGTCTCGCGCCAGGGTGTTCAGGAGCTTCATTGCGTCGGTTTCGACCTCATCTACCCATCTAAGTCTTGGTCGTCCACTTTCTTCTTCCATCCATACACCCGAATAGCAATCTCTTGATTGGGGAGTCACCATCAATTCTTGCAACATGCCCAGCCTATCGTAGTCTTAAGAGCCTTATAGAGTGCACCACATCCGGTTCCCGGTAAATTTGGTACAACTCTGCATTGTGTCTCATCCTGTACTGGGCGCCATCTTTTATAGGGCCAAACATTCTTCTAGGATTTTTCTCTCTAAAACCTGTAAGCTAATGGCATCTGCACGTGTTAAGGGTCATGTTTCTGAGGTGTATGTCAGCACAGGAAGCGACAACATAGCTGCTGAACTCCTAAAGGCTGGTGGGAACGAACTGGTCAAGGCCATCCGTGACCTTTTGCATAGCATTTGGATTACCAACACTTTGCCCGAAGAATGGTATACAGGCGTCATAATCCCTCCCCATAAAAAAGGGGATCAGACCATCTGTAGCAATTATCATGGCATAACTCTTCTGAACAGCACTTACAAGGTCCTGTCTAACATAATTTATCAGAGGCTACTTCCGCATGCAGGAAGAGAGATAGGAGTCTACCAGTGCGGTTTTATGAGAGGGAGATCTAACACTGATCAAATCTTTGCTTTGAGGACCCTACTTGAAAGGATGCGAGAATATAACATCACTACTCATCACCTAATTATCGATTTTAGAGGTGCGTATGATAGCATCATGAGAGAGAAGTTGTATCAGGCCATGGAAACAAAGAATATCCCACTTGAACTGATCCATCTTACGGAGCTGCTGATGGTAGGATAGAGGTGTCAAGTGAGAATACAGGGAGACCTGTCGGCGACATTTATAACCAACAGGGGCCTGAGACAAGGAGATGGCCTATCATGCCTCCTATTCAACCTAGCACTAGAAAAGGTGATAAGGGATTCTGAAGTGCAAAGAACTGCTACGATCCTCACTAGGTCAGTACAAATTCTAGTGAAGTGCAGATGATGTTGACATTATAGCAACATCACAGAGGGATTTGGAACGAGCCTTCTTAGCAATAGTGGCAGCAGGACAGAACATGGGGTTACAACTTACCAAGTTAAAACTAAATATATGGTTGCCAACCCTCTAAGACCACCACCACATACTGTTACCTTTGTGGGATACACGTTTGAAAGCGTACCTAGTTTTGTGTATCTAGGGTCCCTAGTTTGCACGGACAATATGCCTAGCCAAGAGGTGCAGAGACGGATAATAATTTAATAATTAATATTAAATTAAATTAACATGAAATAAACTAAATTTATCCTCATAGAAGGAAATAATAAAGGAGAAACTCATAAGACGTGCATAACGGTCAATAATTTTAACATTAACTTCCTCTCTTTTGGAAATATCATTTCTACTCAAATTAGGATAGTAAATGAAAGTTGCACACCATACCAATTGTTTCTTCTTCCTGATTTCAGTTATAATCGAAATTCCATCTTTAAATTATTTTACCTTTTTTTTAATTCCAAGCCTCATTGCATGCTATTTCCAAGACATTCAGCAATATAGAACTCTTGTTTCACAAATTTTTCTTATGAAAAATATATTTAACAGGTATCACACTTCACCCTGACAAGAAAAAATTGAAGAAATATTGATAGCAACAGCTTTATATGAGAAAGTTATCTTATACTGTGGGTTAAAAATCTAAAGATGGAGCGTTTGGCCACAAAACACCTACCAGAAAGGTAACAATATTATAATTAAAGAGTTATAAATGAATATTAATTCCAAAGAAACAAGCTACCATTCTTAAAATAAAAAATTAATTCCTAAATGTCAAGTTCTGAAATTGATAGATAATTTTACAAATTTTGGGAATGTTTGCTTAACAGATGGGTTGAATTCAAAAAAAGAATTCTCCACCACCCACATTCAATCAATTGGAATCAATGCACACTGGTTAAAAACAAGCAATAGATGGAAGGCTTTAGTTAGACTTGTAGGAATAACTGTTTTGTAATTTATTTAAAAAAAAAATTGTTTAGTCCAATTCAGTTATATCGCTCTTATAAAATATGAGATAAATATTCTTTACTGTAATTGATTCAGAAAATTCTATATAGCATACATATAAGAATGATTTATTAAAAATTTTGAATCCGTTAAGCTTATAAACACAATAATTTCATGTACTCTTGTGAACATGGGTGTCTCTAGCCCCGAATAATTGGGGGGAAAAACAATATTCTCATAGATAGGTAAACATTTGAGAGGCTAATAGTTGAAATAACAACGCCTAAAATCAACTGTTGGGAAATTCAATTCCTCCCCCAATCGTGTATTAAGAAAACTTGCCATTTTATGTCATAGTTAGAGTGTAGGTAGTTGTCCTCTTCCAAAATATTAGGGGGGAATCGTCCCCCCTGTCCCCCCACTCGGCAGTGACGCCCTTGCTTGTGAAGATATGAAGTGAAAAATGAGGGAAACTTGAATTTTGGTTCATGAGACAAAATTCTGTCTAAATCTGAGGTGAGCACAAATGCTCATGAAATGACCCACCCAACACTGAATATTTCATCATACTATCAGAAGACAAATTATCACATATTTTCAGGAAATATGATTAAATTAAAATAAACATAATTATGCTTTTTGGTAATAAATACTTTCAGCCAATAAAAAGGGGCTTTATATTAATTTATTTGAATAACTGAATGGAGAATTCATTACCTGCCTCAATACACATTCTAATGCCATTAACTATGGTTTAATGAAATAACCATTAACCATGCGGAAGATTACACCAGATAAAACAGTAAATTGATTTGAGATCTCATGAAAAATGTGTAATTAACAAATAGATATAAAAAGAAAAAGCGCTACTACTAAATAAAATATTTAGGTAAGCAAAAATCTAAAGTTCACTAAAACATCATTTATTATTTGAATTTGTAGCAGATCCTTCAATTTCAATAGTACCATCAAAAACTATTTTTTTCACAGTTTCACCCTTTTCAGCCAGGATCTCTTCTATATTTCTTTTACCTTCTAAATCTGAAAACCATCCTAGATTATCTGCAATTAAGTGGTTATTCTTGCAACCATCACATTCAATAATAACAACGCCTTTATAATATGCTATTTTCGAAATAGTTTTTGTATTTCTTGAGTTACATTTCTTGCATGTAAATGCTATAAGAAATTTACCACTTTCAATTTTACCCAGGGGGACACTATTCCCACCCGAATTGTCAGTGGAATAACTTGAAAATATATTAGGACATTTGAATGTCCAACTAGGTTTTAAAATTAGTTCTCTAGACTTAAGAAGAGTCAAATTGCGAAGAGAAGTTGACAACCCGCAAGCAACACGCCTCAAGGGGTTTAAAAACATTATTTATTAAAGTTCCAACTAAAGTCTTGATTTCATGATTTCGCTGAGAAGGATTTCTTCATGGTGGCTGATCCATAGTTGGCTTAAATTAAATCAGAATCGCATTTAACTCATTTACTAATCACAACCTGAACAGTCTCATAACCATACCTCCATGTAACCAACACTGTAATTTCTTTTCCAAAGCTCGGCAACGTCGCTCAGGATGAAGAGATTTGGCAACATTGCGATGTGGTGAACCCGTAGTTCATGACATTTTCAAGACAAAAATATGCTTTCGTTTTGACTGCTTCAGTTGGAAGTGTTTCTAAATTTGACTTTAAGGTTTATTTAATTAAGTAAATAGCTTTCGAATGTTAGATACCAGCTTGTGTGACCGACACTTGTGTGATTTTAGTGAATGGATCTGTTCATGAACCTAAGAATAATTCGCCGACAATGTTGTTGACCTTTTAGTGAATAGTTTACTACTATGACGAAATATTTTGCTTTAACAAACTTCCAATAACCATGCTTTTTTTAATAACTGTGTATATGGAAGAGCCGTTTTAAGGTAAGACATAATTTTGACTACATTTTTCCATTTAAGTTTTTAAAGATTAGCTGTTAAAATGGCTCTTCCAAAAAGAAAAGAAATTTATAAATACGAAGCTCCATGGCCTTTATATAGTATGAATTGGTCAGTTAGACCTGACAAGAGATTTCGCCTAGCACTTGGAAGTTTTGTTGAAGAATATAACAATAAAGTTCAAATAGTTCAGTTAAATGAAGTCACTTCTGAATTCACAGCTAAAAGTACATTTGACCATCCATATCCTACAACTAAAATCATGTGGATTCCTGACAGTAAGGGTGTTTTTCCCGATCTTCTTGCAACCAGTGGTGACTATCTTCGTGTTTGGCGAGCTGGTGAATCAGAAACTAGACTAGAAAGTGTGCTAAACAATAATAAAAATTCTGACTTCTGTGCTCCATTAACATCTTTTGACTGGAATGAAGTAGACCCTAATCTGATAGGCACTTCTAGCATTGATACAACTTGCACGATTTGGGGTCTTGAAACATCACAGGTTGTTGGTAGGGTACATACAGTAGCTGGCCATGTTAAAACTCAATTGATTGCTCATGATAAAGAGGTATATGACATTGCATTTTCAAGAGCTGGTGGTGGAAGAGATATGTTTGCATCAGTTGGTGCTGATGGTTCTGTGCGAATGTTTGATCTGAGACACCTAGAACATTCTACTATCATATATGAAGACCCTCCACATGCACCATTGTTACGATTGGCATGGAACAAACAAGATCCAAATTATTTGGCAACGGTAGCTATGGATGCATGTGAAGTAATAATTCTTGATGTAAGGTTACCATGTACTCCAGTTGCAAGACTGAATAACCATAGGGCATGTGTTAATGGTATTGCATGGGCTCCCCATTCTTCTTGCCATATATGCACAGCTGGTGATGACCATCAAGCTCTTATCTGGGATATTCAACAAATGCCTCGTGCAATAGAAGATCCTATTTTAGCATATACAGCTGCAGAAGGCGAAATTAACCAAATTCAGTGGGGTGCAACACAACCTGATTGGATAGCAATCTGCTATAACAAATCTTTGGAAATTTTACGAGTTTAAAATTATGAACAATAACCAAGTTAAAATTAAGGTTAGAAAAGTTTAATGCTCTTTATTGATTTTGATTGTGTACACATTCTATGAATGATTTGTTTATTAAGCTTTTTATCATGTTCTACGAAGAGGAAGACTACTTTTGATTATTAAAATGTGAATGTACTACTGTATTATTAAGGTCATTTTGAAAGTGAGATGTAATGCCAAGTTCTCACAAGGTGTATATAACTAAAGGAAATATTGTTAATAAATGTGGTTTAAAAAAAAATTGTAATAATTTTAGGATAATAGTAAAATGAATAATAAGTACAATACATTATTTTGCTCATGATGAGTAATTGGATATGCTGAAAACTAAATCAATTAAGTTATTGAATACAGAGTTTTAGCTGCCATCCTTAGTGGTTTGATTTACTTTTCAATGGCTGTAATTATGTTTTTTTTGCCTATATTATTAAATGTTACTTTTTAAGAATAGCTTTAAGGAAATATATAAAGGCCATAGGCAAACCTCTTACAAATGTCAGGTATAAATAGATTTATGTTTGATTAGATGTTTGCTTTCTCTGTATATTATGTTTGTAAAAACTTATTTCTAAAGATGGAATTAAAAAAAAGGTATATTGGTGGACGTGAGTCAATTTCTAAAAGTATTTAAAGACTTCGTGATTTTTGAAGACTGTTTTATTATAATTAATTTTTAATTTATTTTTTTGCTTTAAGTATGTATGTTTTAATTTTTGACACTCTATTAATAGAGTATGCAATGAAGCAGAGACTGAGCAATTATATCTCTAGAGCCGAACACCACAATGGATATGATAATAAAATTACTGCAGTCTACCTTAATATTAAGGAAATATTTTGTTTTTATATTTATTCTGGTCACTAAGCCTTTAATATAGCATTTGCTGAAATGTATGTACATTTTGTTGTGAATTCTTTTTATGTTTTATACCACCTGTTTGCCTTATGAATTAAATAGATGGTTTTAGATTGTATTATTTACTTTAAATTTATTTCCTCTATTTTTTTATTTTTTCAGCTAACTGGAGAAATATAATTCTTTTTTAATTGGATAGATGATAGTTGACCGGATATAGAATTAGGTAGAAAATAGAAAATTGACTGCCTCCCCGGACTATTTTCTACCTAATTCTTTTTTAAATTTGAAAATTGAATAATTTACAAATTTATGATTTCTCATTAGCATTTCAATGCTAATTGTATAACTTACATAGATCAATATCAAGATTTATTGGTATCTCCATTAACCAAAGTTGTGTACAATTTTTAATTCAGTGTATAGAATGCTTTTATTAAGGTATCTCAGGTTATTCTTAACTTTTTTTAATAGTTGAACCTGAACATTTGTTCTAGATAATCATTTAGTCAAAAAGCTATATGCCAAAAAAAAATTTATATTTTGAACTGGTGTTAATTAATAATATTTAACTTTTTTCTGATATAGGCATTGTTGTTGCCAGCAAAGATCTGTGAGATTTACATCCTGCTCTTTAGACTAAATTTACTCTTCTCAAGCCTTTGCTCTTCTTTCAGCCTCTTGATATCCAAAAATAGCCTGTTTTTTTCTGGATCAGGAATTATTGATCTTTGACATACAGATCAAGATCCTGCTCTGATTGTTTCAAAGTTTTATAAACCAAAAATTGTTAATTTATGCTACTGTTTAGCTTGTAATCAGACTGTCATCTTTACTGTTCTTTATTTGATTCTAGATGTTGTTCTTAAATTCTTTTATAGTGTGGCAGGAGTTACCAAAGTTTTTTTGGTTTTGGGCACCCTTTAAGCGTCAGAATTTTTCTTTGTCGCCCATGTCAAATCTAAGGGAAAAACTTATGTTACTAATGGTTTTTCGTTTTAAATCATATCTATACCACCTATGTTTGCTTTTTTTTTTACTAAATAATTAAAGCTCCTGTGTATATATATATATATATATATATATATATATATATATATATATATATATATATATATATATATATATATTAAAAATTAATAAATAATTATTTTTTCGAAGAAATATTGACAAATTAAATTAGCACACTATTTTTTTTAGTCATATAAAATACGTTTAAGCTTTCTCTGAGATATCTGTATTAAAGCTAGCGAGCCACTAGTGTCTCGTTTGTAGTGACTGTCATGTGATTGAAGCCTTCAACGTAAAGATTAATTTTTATTAAATTGGAATAATCAACCAAAAATTGTAAAACTTTCATTAGGCTTTTGCTAACAATGGTTAAATCATTTTATTTTATTTTTTTTTCAGTATTGTTATTTATGGAATTTATTATGGATATTATTTAATTTTGAAGAAACTTTTTAATTATGCTTATAAAGTTTTATTAACTTGTCTTGGAGGAATGTGCATAATTTTTGGCACTGAAGAAGAAGATAATCTTTAACATGTTAAATCATTGCATTGAATGAAGTTTTAACAAAGGTATTGAGTGCTGACAAAATAATATCAGAGAAATAAAAGTAATAGTTTTGACTCTGTAATAAAATTAATGGATTAGTATTAATGATTTCATAAACTGGTTAGTTTTACAAACTATATAATTTTAAGAAAATATTTATTTTAAATTTAAACAGTTATGAAAAATATGTATCTTTACTATTTAGTTAAAAAGGTTTTTACTACTTCAGTCATTAGATTTGGATATTAAATTTTTCCAATCCCGAAACAATCTTGAAATGGCATGAAATATCAAGATACAAAGAATGTTTAACTTGAAACAAAAAAACAAAACGTATGATTGAAAATAGTCTAGACTTGCTGTTGGAACAAACTGTTCTAGTGCAAGTTCATGACTGTTCGGTAGTGGTCTGCGCTTGTCTGTGGCCTTTGGGACAGTTCTGGTCCGTACTAAGTATGAGGAGCGATGGACTGGAGAGTTAGTCTTGTTCTGAAGCTCGAATCATTATATCGAATCATTATAAGTTGATGAAACCTTTGGATTATTTGAGTTTATATTGTTTGTGTGGCATTGTAAATTATTATTTTCTTCTTTCTTATTTATTTATATTTGAATAAAATTATTTAAAACCACATAAGTGTTACAATATCTTTGTAAAGTAAAATCATCAAATTTTGAACATTATGATGTTTCAAAAATATTTCGTTATGATTTAGTAGTGTTCGAAAATTTTCTATTCCTCTTAAAAATCCATCTGGGATGATCAATAGTCCAGAGATACTGTCAGAAATTTTCTTTATTTAGCCAGTGTTTCGACCCATACGGGCTAAAATGAAAAAAACATATGAATAAAATATAATCTCATTTATTAATTAAACAGTAAAAGTTATGAAACCTCTTTAATATCATAAAGTCAGTGGTTTTCTATTTTTCAAGATACTCTTTTTAACTTAAATTATGATAATTATAGGCCTCAGAGGCCCATGATAATCCAGGAAAGGCCAAGTTTTGCTGTTAGTTTTGCCAGAATGCTAGAAGAAGGAATTCCGAAAAATCACTGGAGCTCTATCAAAAGAGGGAGAAGCAGATCATGGCTTGGATGTTTTAATGCTGTTCGTTTCTAATCTTCGATCTTGTCTTTCAGCAAACTGGCCAGTGCCCCCCCCCCCCAGGGTACAGTTACCAAAGGCTTATTGAGGCTAAGGGCAATATTGATTGGTTTGCACCGCAAAGTTACTTATCCCAGTTATGTGAAATGGGTCATTGGATCTGATTTTTAACAATTAAATGAATTTTTCCCGTTTGAAAATTTCATCAGTTGTGAAATTTATAATCATAGCAGCTTTGGAGGAACTACTTTTTCCATTTTCCAGAGGTGTGCCTTTTCTGCAACTGGAAGAACTGAACATTGAGTAACTAAATGGCATCATTCCTACACCAGGGCTTCTAAATATATTTATAACTACACTTACTAACAAAAGTCTCTGCACACCCTCCAGCTTTTTTTTTATTTTACCTAAAGATATGTTATGAGCCAGATATTGGCAATGAAACTCACACATTTTTTACATAATTTAATCTACTTTAATTAACAATAATCAAATTTAGTAAAATTTATTTAACTTATAATTTATGAGGAAAATTACATAAAATGTCAGAATATTGATGCGCCAAAAGTCCCTGCACACATCATTTTTCTTCAACTTGAAGCTTAATTATTGATGCCAAATCAACTTTAATAGGTAGTCATTCCTACCTTAGTTCTTATCACTTCTCATAATCTATTTGGCATGGTGTGAACTAGTTTTTTGTAGTTTCTGGAGTAATTTTACCCCACAATTCCTTTAGTACTCTTTTTAAGTGGTCTTTGTTCTTTATTTAAATTTTTACTTTCTGACGGCCTAGTTGATCCCATAGATGTTGTATTGGATTAAGATGAGGAGATTAGGGAGGTGTTTCAAGTTGCTGTGGAGCATTGTAGAGCAACTATTCTTCAACTTTCCGCGCTGTCGTTATCTTGTTGAAAAATGAATTTTTCCTGGAGATCAAACTTCATTAAAGTTTCCGGTAAATTACTCCTCAAAATATTTATATAAACGTGTTGGTCCATTATTCCGTCGATAAATTTCAAATTACGAACTCCAGCAGCATACATACACCCCCAAACCAAAACACTCCCTCCAACATGTTTCACAGTACCAACTATGTTTTTTTCCAGGGGCTCTTTGTTAGGGGTTTTCTCAAAACTTTCCCCCTTCCATCTGATCCACGAATGTTAAATTAACTATCGTCAATAAATAAAACACGTTCCCAGAACTATAAGGGCTTGTTTACATGTTCCTTTGCGAACTGCAGTTTCAATATCCGGTTCGTTTACTAATGAATAGCTTACACCTAGGCTTACGCACATTATAGCCAGCTTTCTTTAGGGTCCTTCTAATCGTCTGTGCAGATACCCCAATCTTGTAATTTTCTTACACCATACCTGCTAAATTTAGAGCACTTGTGTGGGGTTCTTCGGCCAAAGTCCTTATGATAGCCCTCTTGTAGTGAGCTTGGAGTTTGGGGGGCGGCCAGAGCCGTATCTACTTTCCATTTTACCCAGTTTTTCATACCGTTTTAGGATATACCTTACCGTATTATAGCCCCTGTTGACGATTTGTCCTATTTACCTGTATGAGTTGTATGAGTTTCCTCAAATTTACAATTTGGTCGGGAATCGGTGTTGGAACCTCCATTTTTTATCACAGCCTTAAGTGTTTGGGCCCAAATTAACACTGGCAAGTTGGGATTAGCCGGAGGATGAATGGGATAATGTGCAAACTGTATAAATATCAGTATCTTGGCTAATTCCACTGCGTGCAGAGACTTTTGGTGCATCAATATTTTGACATTTTAAGTAATTTTCCTCATAATTTATAAGTTGAATAAATTATATTAAATGTAATTGTTGGTCATTAAAATAGATTAAATTATGTAAAAAATGTGTGAGTTTCGTTGCCCATATCTGGCTCATAAGGTATCTTCAGAAAAATAAAAAAAAAGCTTGAGGGTGTGCAGAGACTTTTGTTAGTAAGTGTATGTACTTGGTCCACACTAGCAGCTCCTTGTTTCCTACCTCTAACAACATGTGTGTATCATTATGTTGTTGGTATTTTTCAATTAGAAAATTATAAAAATACGATTAAGAAATAAAAAAGATCTGGTGCGATGCGCGCAACACACAACTTTCACTTACGAACTTACTTGGATTAGAAATCGTAGTGTCTCGATAATATGTAAACGCCATTCCTTAACTTCACACATTTAAGTATATACTTATATTTCTAGATCTCCATATCTGCATCGCAAAATTTGGTAATTCTCAGCACTTTTCGATTCATTATTGCTAATTTATATATGAAGGGACTAATTTCATCAACAGTCAAGTTTTTTAATGCATTCTTGTTTTTTACTATGAGTTGCTTTTTGCAAATACATAGTGAAGGTGAATCGATAGTGTATTTTAAGCCGCTTTTGAGTAAACAAAAAGAACAAGTGATAATGAGACAACAGTTATTAAGTAAAGTGCCCCCTCCGTTTAACCAATTTTGATGAAATTTCGGCTGTCGCATCACGGTCATCTACATACATCAAATACCAAGTTTGATTAAAATCGTTAAATCCGTTTTTGAGTAAATAAAAAAAAACACGTGAAAATGGGACAACATTTATTGAGTAAAGTGCCCCCTCTAATTAATCAATTTTGATAAAATTTTTACTGTCGCATCGCGGGCATATAGATACACCAAATACCGAGTTTAATCAAAATCGTTAGAGCCTTTTTTGAGAAAATCGAAAAAAACGCAAAAAGTACCCCTCCGTTTGACCCATTTTGATGAAATTTTTGCTGTCACATCGCGGGCATATATATACACTAAATACCCAATTTCAGGTCTGTGCGGTTTATAGTTTTTGAGCTAGTCTGTTCACATACACACACACACAGACCATTTCGCGGGACTTGGTTAATTGGACTCAGGGGACCCCAAAACGTGTATTTCCGTTGAAAACCGGAAGTCGAAATTTTTCACGATCGCAATACTTTCCTTACTATATATTTCATATATAGGTAAGTGAAAGTAATTACTACAAATTAATAATGTTGGTACTACTACTTATTGTATACCCACCTATATTAAAATAATGTTTTTATAATAATGTTATTAAAATTATAAGATATGTCAGAGATAATTAATGTTTCTCATTTTGTCTTGTAAGAAATATTTTAATAATGTTCTTTTCTAAAAATTTTACCACTAAACAAAGAACCTTTAATTTAGCATCGAATGCGTACCTAACCATGGGCATACGTAGTAAGGTCCAAAAGTTTCCGGCCTGGAATAGAAGGAAAGGTGAAAGAAAAAAACTGGTTTTACTGTTTTTCAATATATTCTCCTCCAAGTTCAACACACTTAATACAACGCTTTGGCAAAATTTCTATAATTTTCTTTTTTGTTAAAAAAATGTTCTTCCACTGCTGCTTGGAGCTCTTCGTCGGTGGTAAATCGCCTTCCACGATGGTCAGATTTTAACTTTGAGAAAAGGTAGAAATCGCTAGGGGCCAAGTCTGGGCTGTAGGGTGGATGTGAGATTTCTTGGAATCCACAGACCTTCACAGCGGCCTTGGAAATCAATGCTGTGTGGACAGGGGCATTGTCGTGAAGGAGGCGGACACCTCTGCTTAACTTCCCTCGGCTCTTCTCTTTAATGGCGTCACCATTCATTGTGGTATTCCATTCTTTAAAATCTATCAGTAGTATTCCTTTACAGTCCCAAAAAATTGTGGCCATTACCTTTTTTGTTGACTGTGTGACTTTTGCCTTTAAAGGAGGCGCTTCTCCTGGTCTTCTCCATTCCATGGACTCACTTTTGCTGAGTGGGTCATAATATAGAACCATTGTCTCATCCCCAGTTACAATTGAGTCCAAAAAATTCCTTGGGTCAGCATTATACTCGCGTAAAAATTCATTGCAGCAGTGAACTCGTTCCTCTTTTTGAGCAGCTGAAAGAATTTTTGGAACCCATCTTGCACTAACCTTGTTCATATGCAAATGTTCTTTGATGATCCTCAAAACACTTGTTTTTGAAAACCCCAACCTTCCACAAGTTGGATTGTTTCAGAAGTGACAGCTTCCAATGGGCGACCGGGACGTGGGTCATCTTCTAGATTTTCTCTCCCTAACTTAAATAATTTTGCCCATTCTTTCACTGTGGAATACGAGGGGAAGGACTGCCCGTATACACAATCCAAGCGCTCTTTAATTTGCGCAGGAGTAAGACCCTCTTTACAAAAGAATTCAATTACCGCACGGTACTCGAGTTTGAACATTGTAAAAATGGGGAGTTTCCTTCAAGGCTGGACACTGACTGACAAGACTGAGGAAGTGCGGGCGATGGGTATGGAGTGAGCAGGCATGGACCTGCATAGGCGTGCAGTCCCGGCACGTTTGAAGGAGGGGAAGCAGGACAGGCCGGAAACTTATGGACCTTACTACGTATATAAGTTGGAGCTAGGTGGTCTCCATAATTGGTAACATAAAGAAAAAAAAATACCTGTAATCTGAAATTATCGTTTAATGAATCATTCAAAACCTATTCAACTGGCTAATAACTTTATTAAGAAGTACTTGTAGTCAAACTGGAACACCACCCCCCAGTCTTCAGTAAGCATCATAAGTCAGTCCTCCCCCCCCCCCAGTCATCACCACTTCCCCTTCAAAAAATGTTAAATATAAGCCACTGCACCTATAATTATAAATCAGTGAAGAAAATAATATTCCTTTCCTCTTCACCGTTACGCATTTAGAGGTCCTTTATAAAGCCCTGACCACGCCAATCTATCCTGTATCTGCTTTAGTCCAATCCTCGCTTCCGGAACCCTTATCGAACTTCGTGTTCTCATAAGATTCAGGGTCTTCATCTCGGTCTGCTTCCTCGAGTTTCGTAGGTCTTCCACACAACCCTGCATTAATCCACTCGAAGAAGGTCCACAAATAAACTTAATCTGTTTTCCTCCATTGTGGTTTCTAAAGGTTTAATCTCAAAATTGGCTCGGATGATTGTATTCCGAATCCAGTCTCGCCTGGTCTTCCCCTGAATGTTCCGCAAGGTGGAAGCTCCGGTGCGTTAAAGTGAGAGTTAAGGACTCCAATAAATTCGTGAGTATACTTCAGTTATTATAAAATTGAAGGATATTGTAATGACTGTATTCACGCTTATTATCAATGGTTTGAATATGATGTACGTGTCGTTAAACTAATCAGAGAAAACAGCGGTAATGTAGATGAGGTGAAATAAAAGTACCATACGAATGAATAATTATTTCGCCCTTATTGATTCAATATTACAAACCATACAAGATACAATTTTTAGGAACCAAAAAATGTATCTGGTTTTGTCTTGAAACCGACAAGGAATTGCCGGTTCATTTCATAAGGTTCCATCTAAACAAAGTTGTTATAAATTGTCGTTTATTGATTTCGAACATGTTAGTGGACCGAACAGGTCATACCAGATAAGCTTTTGAGACATAATTGACTTTTTATCCACAGGGAGCACCGTTATAATGTTACAAATCAATAACGAAAAAAAATCTTGAAAGTACCTGTTTTTAGTAATGGAACGGTGACATATGTCGAGGTAAAATAGCGTATTTTCTTTTTAAGATTAATCTATGCGGTCAAAATGATCTGTTTTCCGACCTTACTTTGGGTTGCCTGTTACACGTGATAGCGGATGAGGCAAAATTCCCTGATGGAAGTAAGGCCTGAGATTGGCCAACACCCTCCTTCCTGGATCCGCTACTGCCTCTGTTGCTTCTTGCAAGTATTGGACTAAAACTGCGACGACAGCATGCTATTTTATGGTGATCATTTACATCGAATCTGAATTAATAAACGATAATAGTTTTATTGGTCTTGAAAATGTTGATTAAATTCCTATATTCATTTAGATTATGATTCCAGCTCGGAGCATATATATAAGCTCCAATTTCATTAAATGTATCTGTGTATAAGATGTCCTAATTTACTTTTCGGAATTAAGACAATTAAATGAACATTTTAAAGTTTATTCATCCTTGCCTATCTGCAATTCACCTTGTATCTTTTATGAACAGTTGTAGCTGAATGATGTTTGTTAAACCGAAGTAAAATGGAATTGAAAATCTTACTTGTTATTTCTTACTACATATTGCTGTAAGTGGTATTAAGAAACTCGATTGCTATATGGTGAAAATAATATTATCTCTTTGGATTGAAGTTGAATAAGACTGTTATAACTGCTTCACGTGGGTTATTGGGTGTATTCTTATTTATATTTTGGTTTTAAGAGCACTTTTATTTTAAGCAATGGGGGTAGGTTTAATTTATTTATACAATCTTAGTTTTATATAGCAACAATGGACTTATATAGACAATGATAATTAGAGTATTTCTGCTGGTATATCTGTTCTCCAATGTTATATCAATGTTGGTGTATTGATTTCTTATGTGCATACCTTTATTAAACTATATTGAGGACCTTTAAAATTGAACATTGAAAACTTTTAATTCTAATCAAATTTTAAAAGCTACCCATTGATTGTTATCTTAAGACAAAATGATCATTTTAATTTCAAAAGTTTTCTCAATATCAAATCTTGATCTGCTTTCTTTCAGAAAATGAAGACAAGCAAAGTTAAAAAATCAAACATCAAAAGGACCAAGTTAAAGAAACAAGGGAAACTCAAGTATACTAGAAATAAGAAAACTATTGTCAAACCTCAACAACCTGTTAAACATGAAGAAGAGGAGGAGGAAGAGGTTGAAAGTGATCACGGTGAAGATTTCTTGAACATGGTTGAACCTGATGACTTAGATTTTTTGAAGAAAGCTGTTGTGGAAGGAAGTTATTCCATGTTCAAGGGAGCAGAATTCAAAAAGTATGTTTTAGCCATAGGTTGCTTAATTTAAATTCAATAAGGTCAAGTGGTTACCCTACTTTATTGGTACCATTTCTTTTTGATGCACTGGCAAGGTTTTTTTTATCGTTTCCAGGATGGAATTCAAAAAATTGCTGAGTTTGTCAAATGTGTGCATGGCTCTGACATTTACTGAAAAGGAAATGAATTCTATTTAAGATTTCCATTCCTTAATCAGGCAATATTTGTTTATCCTTCAAGGAACTAAAGAATGGCTGATGGACATGGCCTCTATTTGAGAGGTTATGGGACCCATTGCATCTTTTTCAGTTGAAGGCTTTGATTAGCTTTATTAGATCCCAGTTTCGTCTCCTGCTTGCTCTTCAGAGATAAATAAACCCCTAAAAGGGTCTTTTTCAGATGAGATGGGTGAGCCCCGCTTAGAAGTTCTAACATTAGAAATAAGTTATTCAAGATACATGCCTACTAAAAATCACAAAATGGTAGGAGTGAATACCATTTAATGTGATAATAACATAAATGTGTCTTTTCTGACCATTTAAGTGCCAATTAGCTGTAGTTTTTTTTTTTTTTTGTGATATTTTTTAATACTTCTAATCAAAGATGCTGATAGGCAGGTAATTAATGAACGAAAAACATGAGATGTAAGGGTTGATAAGTTCTACTGATTCTCATTAAAGTAATTTCACTCCATATTTGTTGGGTGATTCATTAATCAAGAACTAGAATTCAGTAGATCTCTCAATAAGGATCGAGGAGAAATCCTGTTGTTTTTAAAATCAGGGCCTTGATAAGCTTTGTTATATTGCAGCTTTAGACCTCCGCTCGCTCAAGAGGAATGGCTCCTTTTCAGTTGAGGTAGGGGCCTCACTAAATAGCATTTTTCATCTCCGTCTACTTTCGAATCCCTTGGAGATTATTGAGATTCCGTCTAGGGACTGATAACGAGATCTTCGCCAATTTAAGAGGGAGAAGCAGCTCTTTAAATTTTTTACAAAAATATATTAAGTAACTAATAGCTGGTAGTGTCAGCCTAAAACCTTAGGGCTCACTAAATCTTTTATTTTATTTTAAATAAATCGTGGATTAGAAGATTACACTACTTAAAATAAAGTTAAAAATTAAAATATAATATGTATTCAGTCCCCGAAGTTAATACTTATCTTAGGAAGGCCTTTTTTGGATCAAGCATTTCATTTTAATAAAAACTTGGATGGAGTTCGAAGTTCTATTTCGTAAAGTAGAACCCCTCATATTTGACTTATCGGGATATCCTTCACAGCTACAACCTTTCTTAACTGTATGATTCTGTGAATCACAACAACAGTATACATGAACCTCTCGATCCTCGATACATGAACCATAGGGGAGGAGGCTGAGAAAGCATTTAGCAGGGTTTGGTTTTGCTAAGTATGTAGAAACCTATATTAAAGGAGAAGGTGGCAATGTAGATAAGTAGTAAATGTACGTACTTAAGTAGTTATACATATAAATGTTTATACTTATAAACTATGCCGAATAATTACATATACCGTTGTATTTCAATAATTGAAATGCACAACAATAAAAATGCACAAGAATAAACGAATATTCATAAATGTAAATCTTTATTGAAAAAAAAAAACATTTACATTTATAAATACTCGTTTATTCTTGTGCGTTTTTATTCATCTTTTGTTGTTCCTCTGATTATCTGACCTTTTTTGTGTAAAGAAATGTTAAGGTCCTGTGGGTGACATATGACGGGTCTACTGAAATTTTATTATAAATTTTGACTTTGAATTAAATATTATTTAATTTATAAAATTCTTTATTTTATGATCCTCTTTTTGTTATTAATTTTCAGCACATTCATATTCAATGATGTTTTAAGATTTTACTTCAGTCCTCAGGGTTATCTAGGGAACATAATTATATGATATATAAAATTTAATTACTTCATTACGTGTAATACTTACAAGTGATTAATTTTTTTTTTTTTCATACTGTATATTTTTTCATATTCTGATACTTTTTTTAGATCTTTTACATTCACATCTTTTATGCATACATTTTTTCTCATTTTAATTAAAACAATACTTATATGTGTGTATATTATTCATTAGTTAAGTTGATTTCATTTGAAGATTATGTCATCTTTTTTTTAATTTTAGGGAAAAAAAGTCAATGAAACGTAAAAAAGAAGATGAAGCAGATATAGAAGAAGAATATGAGAGGAATATTGATGAAAGCTCTATTAATAAACGAGAAAGACTTTTACTACCCATCAAATCAAAAGGAACTATTATCAAAAGAACTGTTTTTGAAGAAGGTATATAATTAATTTTATGTTCTTAAGCGTTAAAATAAACATTTTTTTTTTTTGTAAATGTATGTCTGTTGTATTATGAATAATTTTATGTTATTAATTAATCAAAATGAAACTATCACAAACCATAACGTCACGGGCTCAATTCCTGGTCTTCTTTATGGCGACACTACTTCCTTTGTCAGATTATGTCTTTCCCTCTGTCGATACAATAAAGTGTCAACATTCTTTTCTTTAGCCAGTATCTTTACCTAAACATTCTTAATATAAATAGATGACATTACAAATGTAAAACTACCAGTTTGAACATCTGCTTTATATGCCATTTAATGTTTATTAATTGGAAAAAACACATTTTTTCATGATTTGTAATATAAAAGATCCTTTGTTGTTTTAGAAAGGGACTGAATAATAAAAGAAATTATTGTTTTTTTACATTATTTTCCACAAATTGGTTTATAAATTAAGTACTGTGTATGATTGTAAATTTGATCTGAAATTTTCCTATTTGGTATTTTTATCATTTTATCGATTTACAGTTAAAGATGAAGACGAAACGGAACCTCCTTTAAAGAAATCTAATGATGAAGAAGATGATAATGATGATTTAGGAGATGAATCAAAAGAAGATGATATAAAAATAGAAAAGATGGAAAGAGATCTTTCAAAACCTGTCAGCATGGCTGAAATGATGGCATGGCGTGAACAGTTAATGGCTCAGTATGTTAATTTGATATAATACATTTGAATTTAGTTATATTTTGCTTTTTAGATTAGCTCTGTTCATATAAAAATAAGTTACCTTTGGGACCAATAAAACCAATAGATGTAGATTAAAATCGCAAAAGAACATCACAGTTTTTAAATGTAAATATTGCCAATTTGTATGCAGGTATAGATATAATTTATAGTATGTATATAATTGCGCAATTATTTTTTACATTTTTTTTTTTAATCTAATGTAATTTATAATATAAAATAAAATAATTTATAAAGTAACATTTAATTGTTAAATTAAAACATATGGTTAAAATCCCAGAACTTATGTTGGAACTAACTAGCGGTCGGAACAAACCGCCAGAGCACGATTTTTCGAGCCGAGTCCACGCAGGCGTGGAACCTTCCACTCAGGTCTGGACCTTCCATGCCGGTCCTTTTACAACTACATATATATAAGGAGCGAGCGACTGGACGAGTTAGTCTTGACTGTGAAGCTGAAGCCATATGATTTGTGTTACAAAGTGATAATTTTTGTAACCTGCTTTAATATTTGTGTTTTTTTAATTCGTGTGGCATTGACTATTGTAATATTTTCGTTGAATAAATATTGTTAACCCACAGAAGTGTTACAATAATATAATTTCAATCTAATATAATCTAAAATATGACCATATTTGCTTAAAAATGTATATTATAAAATTCTTCAAGAACGATTATAAGCCTAAGAGAATAGTGCATCAGGTATATTCTAACTCAGTACTTATTAATTATACTTTTAGATAGAACCCTTTTTTTTAGCTGCTGAGCTTCTCACTTAAAACTTACTTTCCCATAATTTTTGTTGGAAAGAAGATGTAAATTAATCTAATTCTTGCATTAATGTTTACCTGACGAAATTGAATAGTAATTTAAAACCAATAAATTTTCTAATTTCTTTTTTATATTTGTTTTTGAATATTTTATATTGTTTCCAAATTTAATATCGAAGGGTGAGACTTTGAAAATAATGGTTTAGCCAGCATCCTCCATTCCATAAAACAATTGATCTAATGCAATTTCAATGAAAATTAAGAATATAATTTTCAAATTTTTAATCCTTGTTATTAAATTTTGAAGGGTAAAGCTATATACAAATCTTACTGAACTAAAAATAAAAACTTTTGAATATGACAACATATTTAATAAAATTTACCCTCAATTGTTTCATTGTGTTATCGATCAGAAAACAACCTTCCACAGTGAAATTCAACTTATTCAAGTCTGAAAGGCCTAAATTTACTAAGAACAAATATATAAATCCTGCATCCAAGAAGTTATGAAATAGATTTGAAATGCACCCTTACTTCTCCTTTGAGACTGCCCCCGAGAAAGTTACAGCATAAAGGAATTGATTTTCTACTTGAACTCTCTATGTATCACTAGATAAACAGAGCATTCACTCTTTTGACATTCCTACAAACATACTTACAGGTTACAGGTTATCATTAATTATTGATTTTGCTTACAGGTATAAATTCAAAATAGGTGTTTTATCAAGTGGATTATTAGAAGATCCTCAGCACAAGGTTAATATATAGATATATATTTTTAATACAAAAACATGATATTAATAAATGTATGTTTTTGACCATTATTTTAATTTCAGATCATGAACATTGCGAGACTTTTGGAGTTGTATGACGAATGGCACCCTGAACTCCAAGTGACTCTCAGAAAGTTGGTTTTAGTTTCCCTATTGGAAGTTCTTAAAGACATCATTCCGTCCTATCAAATTAAGCACCAGGATAATCCGGATGTTAGATGTGAGTTTTTTTGTTTTGTAAATGATACCTCAATAATTTGATTTGCTTATTCTATTCTATTTGTGCGTTATTCGTGACATGGTATGTAAATTGTGTTAACAAATACTTCCACAATTACTTCAAACAGTGCTTACAATATACTACTATATTTACAATATACTATATATATTATGCTCTAAAGTGGTGCTAAAACGATTGAAGCATGGTCTCATATGGTCAGGCTCATACTACAATACAATATGCTGCATTCAGTATTGCACAAATATTAATATAATAACTGTAGTAATTATTTTTTTATATTTAATTATTAATTAATAAGTAATTAATTAAATTAATTAATTACCAATTTAAATAAAAGAAATTTTAAATTAATTATTAAGTAATTAATTTTTATATATTTAATTATAATAGTAATTTTTTTCGCATTAATAAGATATGTAACTTGAGATTTAATCTTTAATTTGTTATAACTCATTTTATTTATTTAATTAATTTATACGTGTGTAATGGTCAACTGTTTTGTGTAGGATGATTAGTAATCAGGATTTTCTGTCAAATATTCTTTATTTGGACTACGTTTCGATCCAAACATGAGGATCTTCGACAGAGCTAAAATGAAGACAAATAAAACAAAATAAAGACAAAACGAACAAAAAAATGGGCATTCGGAGGGGTAATTTTGAAGTGACGCGTCGTCCTATCTCCTCATGTGCACTGACCCTTTTTTACGAAGGGTTAAGCCTTCCTGGAAAAGCTTCTTAGCGTCAAGCGCCTTGCATCTCATGTGCACCGGGCCTGATCTTGCATAACCCTCAGAAGCGCTGCACACAGGGGTATTTGACCCGAAAAGCTGGCCAAAACTATTTCCTTCCATTTTATTAATTCAAAAGTCCTCAAAATGGCTTCTATATTTGTAATAGACATTAAAAATGCCTTTTTAGCAGTTAAAAAAAATACTCTAAGGAGAAAATTTTCATAAAATTAATTTTTACATAAATCCACCGACTGTGAAATAGGCATCCATGGGTTTACAATTTATGTTCATATTATTTTCTCTTTATGCATTGCACCCATGAAATATGCTTCTATCTTTCTATTACTATTATCTATTCTATCTTTTATTACTATTATTTTAAAAAAATGAAAATAGTGTAAAATAGGTGAATATAAAAAGTTATGGTGATAAAGAAAAACAATGTGTTTTCCTAATTCATTAAGAATTGTTTAATACCTCTTCGAAACACAACTTATATCCCAGGAAGAAACGCACCAACCTTTCTTAAAAATGCATATTAAATTTAATTATTCATTATTCACTTTCCTCGTCACTTAATGAACTTTCGGAATCACCACTATCGGTTAAGTTGGTTGGGGGAGACAACATTTCTAAAGTTTCCTTACAAAACCTGATACCATTTTTCCTGAACTTCTCATACCTGTGATAACCGGATCTGATGTCAATATTAATCTATTAATTACATCCAGATTGCACTCTATCCGGTAAAATTTTCTGGTCTTATTTTCTCTATAAACCCGGAAATGGTTATTTCGAGTTTCTGCTGCTTCCTCAGATAAAAGACCAATATGAAGTAGAGGGCTTTTTATCACTTCAAAACCATCTCTTAAAATTTTGAGAACAGATGGTGTCATAGCATACCATTGATAAATCCGTTGTAAATTTTAAAGTACCAATGATTTTTCAGAGCGTCCACCAGCGTCCAGAGCGACCACCAGCCGCGACCAGAGCTACCTTTTTTTTTTTTACGGTTTTTAAAATTTTAGTTCGCGAGAACTAAAAAGAGATCGCATTGAAAACGTTGGTCGCGGTAGCCATGAGGGGGGGGGGGGTAAATATTCTTTATAATTAATTAATTATAATTAAATTTATATTATCTTTAATTAAATTAAATTAATTAATTACCAAAAAATTACATTATGTAAATATTTTTGTCACTCATTTCTGTCTGCAGTGACAGTCTCAGGCGGTATAATTTAAATACTTGAATAAAAAAGTTTATATAATATAAATAAGCTATCAACTTAAGGTTTTTTCAAGGCAATGGGTAAAACTTAGTTTAGGGGGATAATAATTTAAGTAATCTTTTAGGTGTGATATGTTGTCACGGTCAAGATACGTGGAACCTTGAGCCTGAAGGGCTGGAGGGGAAGTTTAGAGGGGATGAAGTAATTCCTACCATCTTTTAAATTCCACAATTCATTCATTCACGGCGCAACAGACGCTTGAAGCGGTCCTTGGCCAGCTCAAGTGCTCTTCCCCAGTCTTACCTGTCGTTAGCGCGTCTGATGGATATTCCTGTTCTCTTCAGATCCTCGGCGACAGCGTCCTTCCATCTTCCCTTTGGTCTTCCGCGAGGTCTTGCTCCATCGGGTTTTCCATAATACAGTATTTTGACTGTCCTCTCTTCACTCATCCGAATTACGTGCCCCAGCCAAATTCCACAATGGAGTTTATAAACTTAGCCTTTTTCAACGCCCCCCCCCTTTTTTTTTTTTTTTTGCCTTTTCCACCTCCTTTTTTGCCCTCAAGAATTTGTTGAGGGTTTTTTGGTGAAGCTTGAATATGAACTGGATTTAAATTCTGGCTGGTTGAAGGCTAAGGCTTCATTATTTCTTTTTTTTACCAAGGTCTAAATCAGTAAAAAAAAAAAAATAAAATAAAGAAATTAAAAAAATACATTCAAGTATGACAATAAAATGTAATTTTTTTTAAGTATGAGTAGAATTATCTTCTCTATAAACAATTTATTTTAAGTGCCCTAGTTTTACATGAATTTAAAAATAATACCAATGACATTCATTCCTAAAATGTTTTAGGAATGTTAATGTCATGTTTAATGTTTTGTTGTCAACTAGATCCCGTCTGTCTGGACAATTGTTCAGCCCCCCGGTACTTCGCTACAATGTGGCAAGACCTGGAGGGAGGGATCACAGAAGAGAAAGATTCGATCACGATCGTAACGGACTCACGGTTAGCTCAGTGGTAAGAGCGCTGCGACGTAGATGCAAACGACCTGGGTTCGATTCCCGGCCGTGGTCGAATCTTTTATCTTCTAATAAAATAATTTAAAAATCATAAAAAAAAAAAAATAAAATAAATAAAAAAAAGAAATTATAAATTAATTATCTAACGATAACTAATTACTAAAATGTTTTAATATTTATTTCTGATTGCTTTTTTAGTAAAAAAAGAAACTAAGGAACTTCAGAATTTTGAAAAAAGCCTTCTGAAAGGATATCGAGGCTACCTACAGCGGCTGGAAAAGGTTGCTTCTAGACTGTACCGTAAAAAAGGTGACACCAGGGTTTGGACAAAGGTATGAAACTTAATATTAATATTAATGGTTTTTAAGTGAAAAGATTTATATAAAAATTGTAAAATGGTTGATATTGTTGATTGTCATATACAAATTCTGTGCTTATTAATTGATCTATTTTTATGGCTGTATCGCTTATATGTCTTGTATATAATTATGTTGAAATCATTGCATTGCAGTAATTTTATTATTGAGAACAGCTATTATGATTAAGTAGTTGACAATATGGTTTGGGAAAATAGTTGACATGAATTCCCTTAAATTGCTGTTCATGTATTTGTATTTACCTTCCAGACAGTACATAAGAGTATAAGTAATATTTTTAAATTCCTTTCTTTCAATAATAATCATAGGAGAAACAAAAACTTTCAAAATGGCCAATTCCGATATCAAAAAGTAGCGCAGTACTTATGATCTAATCCAGCTTATAAAAGTTGTCTTAAAAACTCTCAGTTTTTAACTGAGCGTTTTTGATTCATTTTCTTCAAAGATATGCAAACTAAACATTCCAGGAAATCCCGAGTCAGTGATGTGACTTGTTAGGAATTTTTATATCAAATTACTCTTATTATTATCAATATTTTTTTTTTTTTTTTTTTTTTTTTTTTTTAGGCTGACATAAGTCTTGGAGAACTCGCCATAAAATGCCTTTGCGAATTAGTTATGGAGCATCCTTACTTCAATTACAGCACTAATATTGTACGAGTCATCATTCCTTATTTGGACAACAAACTTTCTTCTGTCAGGGAACAAGTATCAAAAGCAGTCAAGCATGTATTTATTAATGATAAGAGAGGAGAGATCACTTTGGAGGTGATAAATTTTCTATATTCAAATATTTACATTATTTTTTTTTATTGAAGAGATTATAATAAATTAATTATTTCAGATAGTTAGGAGGATAAATCATCTGGTAAAGACTCGAAAACATTCTGTGAAGCCGGACGTAATACTAGTTCTATCTTACTTGAAGATCCAGGAAGTTAATCTTGAACAGATAAAAGAGGCAGAAGTTAAAAAGAAAAAACTTGAAGAGAAGAAGAGTCGAGTTATTAACTTGTCAAAAAGGGAGCGTAAAGTTAGTTGTTTATTGTTATTTAAACTATTTTTATCCATATTTGAGTAGTAATTGATAATAGGGAACCAATCCACATCAGACATGTTTTTACTAAACCAATGCATTTTTTATTAAACATAATTTATTATTTTATAAAACATAACTTCCTTTGATAACAGTCTGCCTCTATGTGAATAAGAAAATTTTCCCATTTTTTTTTTTTTTTTTAGAGACAAAAAAGGATTGCTGAAGTAGAAAAAGAATTGTTGGAAACTAAAGCTGAAGAAAATAAAAATGCTAGAAACAATCTTCTTACTGAAGTGACTAAAACGGTTTTCATGATCTTTTTCAGAATATTAAAAAGCGCTCCATCATCTGGGCTACTTAGTGCTGCTCTTCAAGGATTAGCAAAGTAATATTTAGAGCAGAAATATATTTTTCATATTGTGATATATTTTATGCCTGGTTTACGACTCAAAATTTATTCTAATAATTGCATTACAATCTCATTAATATATTCCTATTCACTTTGGTATATTTCTGATTCAGTGATTCAGATAAAACATTTTTTTTTTTTATTGTTTAGGTTCGCTCATTGTATAAACATAGAATTTTATCAAGACATTGTGACTGTATTGAATCGGATTATGTCTGACAGTGATTTAAAGGTGAAGGAACAATTGAACTGTGTTCTCACTGTTTTTAAAATTCTTTCTGGGCAAGGAGAAACTCTTACCATTGACCCCAACAAATTTTATGCTCATCTTTATAGAAATATTTACAATGTTGATGCAGGTATTGTTACAATTATAGATTCCAAGCTATTTATTTTTATTTCTTTCGAATATATAAAATGTTAGTTTTACAATAATATAATAGTTTAATACTTAAAAAATGGATTGTAGGCGTGAGAGGTGCAAATAGTCAACTTCTGATAGACTGCTTGGAGCATGTTATTTTAGGCAGGAGAAGAAAACTCACCATTGCCCGACTTCTTGCCTTTGTGAAAAGGATGAGTGTTGGAAGCCTCCAAAATGAACACCATACTGTTTTGGCTTTGCTTAATATTGTGAAGCATGCATTGCAGGTATATATTTTATAAGCTAATTAAGTGAAACACTATTATTTGAATTGGCTCACTTGATTATTTTAAATTTTGAATTTCAAATGAAGAGCTCAAAAATTTACTAACACTGGAAAAGTAACTTTGGAGACTTTAATAAGGATGAATAACACTTTATAATTTTGTTTTGTTATATTTTTTAGAACAACAAAGCATTAGACATCCTTCTTGACCTGGATACTAGTGTTGGACAAGGCGTTTACCTTTCTGAGCTTGATGATCCAGAGTATTGCAATTCGGAAAATACTGCTCTGTATGAGATGACTTTGCTAAAGGTATTTTTTTTTTCTCTCTTCAAACTTCAATTCACACCTGTCAGCAATTGCGACAATCAGAGAATGTGTTGAAAGAATTAAAACATAAGGCATTTTGGGTATGGTGAAAGGAAAGTGCCTAGCAGCACCTTTCCGGTCTCAATACCTTAGGTGAGAAGGTCTCTCTCATATAGCTTCTTTTTAGCCGCCTTGCGACAGGCATATCAACCGTGGCCATGCTGTTTATCAGTCTGTTATTATGTCCATGTCCTTCTGTCGAATAGTAGTCCCAGGTAGCATACTGAGTTTGTCTGAGGTATTTGATTGTCCCCGATGTAAACTGGTGGGCAAGTGTCGCGTTGCAATGTGTTGAGATTTGTTATGGTATACTTTCATTTTCCTGAGTGCTTACCAATTTTGTAAATGTAATAAGTGATTTTGCAATTTTAATAATAATAATATGGTATTTTAAATTTCTGAAATATTTCGTTTAACGCTATTTTAAGCTGTGAAAAGAATCTTTTTAAATACATGTTAGGTCATGTTATATTATTTTATAGGCATACAACATCAGAGGTCTTTTTTGCCCTTTAGTCATTCAATAATTTACATATGTGTACACAGACACATACACACACGCACGTACAAATACATATATTCATATGCATACATACACACACATATACTTATATACACATACATACATACATACACTTATACACACACATGTTTTTAATAACATACTAGGACTGTGTTTTTCAGCTCCTTGTTGACAGTAGTAAATAGTGTTGGTCCATCATCAACTAATATTTTTTTAGTAAATTACTTTTTTTAATATTCATTTGTATACTAGAGAGAAGGGATGGGGTCACCTGTGGTATAGTGGTGTAGTGATACTAAAGGTCGCGGGTTCACGTCCCGTGGTGTCCCTGGGATTTTTTAAAGGGAATAAAAAATCCTTGACTATGCTGTCCCTCGGATAGGACGTAAAATGGAGGTCCTGAGCCTGTATGATATCAGATATTCATTAAAGATCCCTATCCTAATTATACCTGGATAGGTAAATTTCAGGACTCCCGCTGTAGCTTTTTTTTTTTCATGGGTGATTGTGTTTTACACAATCTTGGCTGAAATATTTTAAAATTATTAAAATAATTTATGATCCACTCCATATTTTTTTCTTTCATTCATTCATTGATATTGGTTACAGTAATGCACAACTGTGGTGTACTAATGTTTGTTCATAAGAATATTCCTACTAATTTTAAATAATGCTTTATTAGATTAATTTTATTTTTATTGTTACAGAAACATTATCATCCTACTGTTCGATTATTTGCTCAACATATTATCACTGGAGTTCCTGCAACAGGAATGGGCTCGCTACCTTCCGATGTTGCCAAGTTGTAAGTATTAGTGGAAAATAATAGTTTTCTATACTGAATAAATGCTACCATACTTATAGTTCTACATACAAATTCTTAGCGATTATGGAGCCTAAAATCACAAATGTTTTTATGTAATTATTTATGTGATTCAGCTGTACCCCAAGGGGGTCATAGACATATAATCCACAAATTATATTTTACTTTTTTTTTTTTTTTTTTTTTTTTTTTGTTGATATCAATATCCGTTCTCAATATCTTCAAGGATTCCTTACATTTATAGGATAAATGATCATATAGATAACTTTTAAGACTGTTAGCAAAAATTTAAAGATAATTTAACACTGATACGGATTTAAATAATTTTATTTATGTAAAGGTATATTACAAAAATTTTAAACAAACAATTAGAACTCAAATAATAACAACTTACTAAACAATAACTTGAGTGACATTACAATGACTCCAAAGTAACTGTATTCTTTGCTATAGAGTCTAAGACTGGCACACTAGTCTTAGTCTAATCATTCTAAACCACCCATAAGGGGCTAGAATGATCCCAACATGTGATCTCATACAAACGGTGTAACCATTCCAGGTAATTCTAGAACTTGTACAATTTTACAGAAATGAACATCTATTTTTGGGTTCTTCCATCTCAATTATTTCAACAATTAATCTGCTTTTAATTCCATGCAATTCCGAAAAATCCATACTAATATGGGCATTTATTAAGCCGTATTTCATTCATATCTAAAGAGAGATTTTAGTTTTCTAAGGATCTCTGGAGCAAGCAGTTGAATTTATGTACAAAACAACAATCGTTAAAGCTAATTCAATCAATTTCTAATTTTTTGTTTATCAAGGAAAATAATATGGTGATTTCCTTTTAAAAATATAAATTTATGTAATTAATTAGATATAAAGGAGCTATAAATTGTATTAAACAATGACCTTTCATATCTATGAATAACTTCTGATTGTCTTCAATTTGATTAATTTTTCCATATTATTAATCTGGCTACTATATCTTTTTATTTTGTATTTTAGATCATGCAAAGAAATATATAAAGAATATGACCCTAGTCAGGTTGCATTCAAACCTGCAGTTCCCATACCTAAGAAAAAACGGAATGTATCTGTGATTAAATCTACTTTTATGCGCGATAAAGAACTTTCTAATCTTTGTGACAGAGTTATGAAGACTTCTCATAAAGCTGATTTTTCTGAGATCTTACTGGTAAGAAGTAATAATTTTGTTATTACCTTAAATTTGATTTATTATGGTTTAATTTTAATTTATCTTAATTCATTAATTTCTTTTTTTTTTTCAGAAAAATAAATGATAAAAAAAGAATAAAGAAGTATTGTATGTAAATAAGAAAATATTATGTATATATCTAATTTTTGTTACAAACAAATACACAAAATTATTGTTTTTCTTGTTTCCCCATTTCATTTATTATTTTCTCAATTCTTCCAACAAGTTTGGGAAAGCCTGGATCCAAAATACACAACTTGACTGCATCTTCTAAAGGGTAATCACTTGGTATGCTCTCAGGAACTGTAAAATTGTTTTAAAAAATTTATATAACAGAATCCTCAGATAAAAAAAGAAAAAGAAATGGCCCTAATGATTACTTGTTTTCTGGTTTCCAATGAACTCATAATTATTTTTTTCTGCTGCAGTATTAATTAAATAACATAACATAGGTCATAAGTTACATATTATAGCCTAAGAATAAGGCAGTAGAGGAAGAAATGTCCTCGAGATATGAAGGAACATCCACTAATTCAACTTATTAAAGTAATTGATAATAATGAAATGAAAATCAGATTTTTGCTTTCTAACTAAATTTCTTACAATAGGATCCAGAAAAAAAGATCTTCCAGGTTCATTAAATTCAGTTACTTTACTGTGAACAGCTCTTCATCTTAACGATTTAAATTGCTCCCTTGTAACCATGAAATTACTAAAATATTTTGCTTTAATTTATGATTAAATAATTTCAAGAGGTCATATTGTCGCCACCACAGTTAAGTAACAAATGTGTAATGTAAAAGCTATAAAAATTTATTACTTTTAGATAGTGATGATATGTACTATGACTAATAAAACTGTTTTATTAATATACCTGGAAGGGAATCACCATTTTTTAAAAGTTTGGACAAAATTTCTGGTAATGTCAAATCTTCTGATTTAGCCCCTAAAATAAAATAATAATAAAAAAAAAGATTATGCAGGCTCATATATCATCACTGATACACCATTTAGTTTAATTGTATTAACTAAATTTAGATTAAAATATGCATTTTAATTTTCTATCGTTACCTTCTATGCCACTAACTTCCATATATTTTTTCAAAAAATTTGCACATTCATCACCATCTGATATGGATGAAAATTGCACTCTAAACTTGAGGATATTCTCCTGTGATAAATCAGAATGAGAAATTAGTTACACAGGTTGAAGTAAAATGAACTTAAATCCTGGGATCTCTAAATGTACCTGACATTTTACTCCTATAACTAAAGTGCCATTTTTATACACACTTCTTATCATTTTATTCCCTGGGGCAAGGAAAAGTGATTCTAAAACCACATCACCATGTAGAACCATCAGTTGTAATTCCTTTAGAAAATAATATTAAACAAGATTATTTTCCAATTGTAAATTTGAAGTAAGCTGCTTGATTATTTAGTTAAGTTGTTCATCTTCAAACTATTGGCTTTTGTTAAACTAGTTTAAAGAAGGATCAAGTTACATCCAATTAACATGATATTTATTCTTAGACTTGATAGAATCTCAGACAGTTCTTTATATTGAGTAAATTTTGAAGAATAAAAATCATAATCGTTATTAATGGGCAGGTAATGTATATAATATTGGTCTTTAGGATGTTCTTCAAAATATATAATTTATAAACAGATTTATTTCTTGTTCACCTGGACCAATAAAGCCAAAATCTTATTAGATTCGGTTCTTGTCAATTTCCAATTGCCGCCCTCTTCCCACCTAGCATGTTTCGAAAGTTTCCATCTCACTGAAAAACATTTAATTTAAATTAACAAACTTCAATAACCAATAAACCTGAGTAATCAAAAATAATTACTTGTATTCATTTTTAGTTAAATCCTAAATGAGGATGTTGTATTGACAGTTTGGCCAAATTAGAAATTATAGGCGGAAAGTATAATGAAAAACATTTTTTTTTCCTACAAGAAGTTTATTTCACATAGGACTTATTTAAAAAAAAAGAAATCATTAATGAATTAGAAATACGTAATTCACGAAACTAGTACAATGGGGATTGAAAATATTGGTATATATATTTTTACAAAAAGTTCTCCCAATGTCGATATTGGGAGGAAGTAGTTCCGATGTTCGGAAACTGATCTTTGTTAAAAATATATATTTTTAATATATAAATTTTAAGGAGATTAAAAAAATAAATGAATTATTTAAAAAGGTATCCTTACCGTCATTCGAAAACTGTGTTCAATGAGAGCTGCTTGCTAACTTTACTACGTTGACGTCATTTCTTTTTCACTTTTACTGTCAAAGATTATAGGAACGATGTTTCTGTAGACATTCCGTTATATCTAAGCAGGGATGACGAAGGGTTACATTTGATGGTTAATTTTTTTTAGATAAGCTTATTGAGGGTGAGGGCAGTAGAGGATCCAGAAATTTTCTCAGGAGGGGCACATTTTATTTTTTAAATTTTCTCGTCATAAAGGACCTTATTTAAAATATTAGTGCACGTTTAAGTAGTATATTTCTATTAAATGTTTAAATACAATCCATTTTTCATTTAAGGAGTTTAAAAAATTATAAAAGATAGCCCTTTTTATACAGAAATAGTAATAATTGATTGGTGTCCTCACCTCCCAGGGGGGGGGGGGGCCTCGCGCGCCCTCCCCTGGATCCGCCACTGGGTGAGGGGAGGATGGTTCTCTTCAGTGACGGATCTACAAGTTGTGTAAATATTTTAATTTTTAAATATCAATAAGTTATATTTGAAGCCATAATTGAGCATTAAGTAAATAGTCAAAAACTCGACCGCCTCCCCTGTTTTCATCAGCCTGCCTCCCCCACAGACGAAAATGTACCAGCCTGCCCCCCTAGACGAAATCCTGTGGGAGCCTTGGGGGGAACCATACACAACTAGAACTTTTACCATAAGGGCCTTTTCTGCCACTCTCAATACATTATATATTTTTTATTGTAACCTGTTTTTTTTCTTTTTATTTTTTTTTTCAGTAGAGGCCTTTTGGGGGTTTTGTGGTTACTAGATACCGATAGTATATTATTTGAATTCGATGCTTTGTAAGCTTGAAACCCCTTTTAAACGATTAATTACGAGAAAAGTGTTTATTATGTGAAAAAAAATCTGGTGCGGTGTGCGCAACACACAACTTTCACTGACCAACCTACTTTGGATAGGAACAGACACAGTTTCAAAGTCTCTTTGCCCCTTCTGAGTTTCCTAGGACCTGCTTGACTCTGTGACCTCAGGTCCAGTTTACTTATTTCTAATCCAACTGAATTTAGATATACTTTTGAATTAGCAACATTTGAATGATTGAAATCGGTGAGGTACCCAGGATGGGGAACAGGAAACTCAAGGGATTACTTAGGGTTATTTTCTCCCTCAGCCAAGTTCTTGTAAATATGAGTTTTAATTTTTTGTTTCCTTAATTTGAGAAAAATCTTTTTGACTTGAAAAAATGTGTCAGAACATTACAACAAACTGAAGACACAGAAAACAGGTTTTAACCAAAATAATAGGTTGGAATCCCCATTATATTGTCACCCCTCTTCTCAAATCTACCAGTCCATCATGACACAGGGATCTTTGGGCAAGGGTTGTGTGGTAATTAATCAAACTAAGTACTATTTACAACATTTATTATTTACAATAAACCACTAAGGTCCCAAATACCAAAAAGGGGGGTCTCATAGCTCATAGATACTTGGGCCACTTATATACTCGCTACTAGGGGCTACTATCCTACTCGAATCCCACTCCTTGCTCCCACTGCCCATCTCAGAATCAGACTACCTCAGCCTGCCCCCTGTGTCTGCCTCCGACTCTCCCAGACTGCCCCTTCTACTCGCCTGTGCCAGCCTCTTATAGGAGTTCCCCTTCCCCACCAGGGGCTCTTAAGTTCAATGGCCTGCTTAGCTTTTCCACATGACAATATGATAAAATGCCAGTGGCACTTTGCCCATAGGAATTCTAGCTAAAGTGTTTTAGCTACTTCCGAAAGCCGACATACCATCTTCGGACTTTTTATGCACAGCAATAAAGGATGTTGTGATTTGCCTGCTATGAGGTTGTTGACATGGACATCTTTATCTGGCAGTAAGCCAATTTTTGGTCCAGTCTTCAATTTTCAGTTTTGCTCAGGTGAATTTCATTTTAAAGTTATAATAATTTAATATTACGTTTGTGTCATTATTTTGGACGTTCTTTTGTCAAACAGCTCTAATTAATCAATCTTCAATATTCAAAAAAATCCAATGTAATATTGAATAAATAGATATTAACATGTTGATATTAATAACCTTGATCTACGTCTTGAAAATAGTATGAAAAAAATATATATAATAAATAAAACTAATGGAAAGGAAAAAACAAATAAAAGTACAAAGTTAAAGCAATAAAACTGTTTTGTCACTTTTCAGCCAATTGGAATTTATTAAATTATAATCTAATAACATTTTCAGCTTTAATAATAATTCATATTACACAGTTCTTTAAAAAATTACAAGATAGAAGCGGTAACTAAGTAAATGAAACAGAAAGTTTACTTCATAAAACAACACAAAACAGAATTGTGGGTTCATTAATAAAAAAAATGAAAAATTTATAAATAATTTAAATTTGAAAACTAAATTTCATTGCTTAGTAGGAAAGATTGTTGTTACTCATTTAAGAAATATTATGCTGTTTTGTGCGTTACTTATCAAGTCAAGAGCCAACAATATCTAAACATTTTAATATATTACAAAAAACTAGAAGACTCATCATTATTCTAAGCATTAAACTTTTTATATATTAATATTCAAAAATAATTTAGTGCCTTAATAAATAATACATAATTTAACAATTGCCGTACACATGAAATTTGCCTCTTATTAAAAAAAGTAGAACCGCTTTAATATTTATTTATAGCCTAGTGCTTTTAAGCTTATGAATAAAATTAGTACCAATCCAATAATATTAATTAACTGTACAATTACAGTACATTTTAACGAGGCATTTCCCTATGTGTAAGGCCTCAATAAATACTATAGGCAACAACAGATTCCTCTTAAAGACTTAAAATCTTACAAACAAAACAAATTTTTCATCAAGATATTAGCAACAGAAAATATCACAAGATTTTTTAAACTATTAAATAAATAAAAACAGTACTCAACCTTATGAAAAACAATATATAACGTAGTAATAATAAATTAATAACAGCGATTTTTAGTACTAATTCTAGAAACTTCATCACTTGATCAGTAAGTATGATTAATCACACTGACCTGCAGAAAAATTGTCCCCAGCTAATAACTACAACCTCTTATAAATATTGCTGACTTAAATATATCTTTACATATAAAACTGTGATTAACAATGACTATTCACATTATTACATTAATTCACTACAACTGATGAGGAATGCACCATGGAACCTGCCATGTAATGGAATTATGACTTTTCAACAAGTTTCTTAAGCTTGAAACTAATAACTTAATGACTAGATAACTCCCTGTCATATTAATTTTCTATAGTTTTTGATTTTTGAGTTAAAATCCAATAATAAAACTATTCAGGCTAATTATCTAAACTCACATTCGATGCTTAACATGTCTTTTATTGAAAATAACCAAACAATATTGCCGTACCCGAAGAAATATGTCATAATATATTGCACAATTATGAACAAAAGGTATAAATGCTTTTTAACATTTTTCTTCTTTATTTATGCTACAAAAATAAAATAATAAACTAATATCAGAAATCCATAAATGACTAGAATAGAATGCTTAAACATAATTCCCTAGGGAAATAAATTAATATCCTAAAATAGCTAGAGATGCAATTGATGGATTCATTTATTTATTGGTGAACTTTATCAGATGCAACAAGCTGCTGACTATCTTCATCACATCGAAGTCTTCTTACATCTGTAAGTGACCTTAGAGGAGCAGGAGTCAAAAGCGTGAAATTTCTCTCTTAAAAAAAAAAGAAAGAATATGAATAGATTAAAAACCAGTTAAATAATTAATTATCATTTTATTTTTTTGGATGGCACTAAGAATAAAAGAGTGAAAAGTATAAATAGACAAATGTAGCAGTAGAACAAAAACAGAGCTTCAGAATGGTAGAAGGCATGGGTTCATAATTGTCTTAAACGCTACTGCTCCCACTAATCAGACCTGTCCAGGTAAAAGCAGCAGACCAGAGCAGGTGAAAGTGGTTCAACGAGGATTAGCACTGAACCGTCAACCTTGAAGTATTTCCAGTTATGTGTAGGATTAGGATTATAGTTAACTGGGACTAGGACTGGAACTAGCCTAAAATTTCCAAGCATGGACTAGTTAGAGCCTCGGCCATGATCCTCCAGGAATGTAAAAAGTTGCAACTGAAGGATGGAAAAAACACAAAGTCTGATAAACATACCAGCTGCCACAGGGCTACCGTAAAACGAGGTGACATTGTGACTAATGGGGTGACTTTGTGACAAGCCTATTTTTCTACAGTTTTTGAATTTCCCTCCTTAAAAAGAATAAGGTTAGGCAATTCAGTGTCCTTGTCAGTTGGTCAGTAATGTGCTGCAACCTACTGGCCACATATAACTTCTTTTATTCCATTTACCATGGTGCTTTATTTCATATATGTTTGATTGTTTTTATTTAGTTGAAACCTTGAAATAAAGAACTGTGGTAAATGGAATGAAAGAAGTTATATGCAGCACATTACTGACTAGGGATGGGAAACTATCGATAGTACTATCGATAGTTTTAAGCGATAGTTTAAAATTACCACACCAGTAAAAAAAAAAAAAAAAAAAAAAAAAAGGTGTCCCAATTTAGGCAGGACAGTCCCACTTTTTAAGTGAAACTTAATTTGGAATGTCCAAAGTTATATAGAAGCGTATTGAGCTTGGATGAAACGGTCTGTGGTTCCGGTCACATAGCTGATCCAAAACATAAAATTATGTTTCGTATTGAAAATATAATAGAAATATACCCCTATATACTTTCTCATAATTTAAATAAGTATAAATTTTGTTCTCTAATTTTTAATTTTGAAACCGCATCTCTAGGGACAAGCGCAATACCCCTCTTTCCGTCTCATTTTATTATGACAAAGTTTTCAAATATCAATAAGCTATATTTGAAGTTGGTTGAGTTTGGATGAAACGGTCTGTGGTTCTGGTCACACAGCTGATCCAAAACATAAAATTATGTAATAATGAAACACTGGTATCCCATTAGAGTCTCAATAATATATATTTTCAATATATATTTTTTACATTCTTTAAATTTGGTGGACGTTTCGGACTGTTGTGTCCATACTCATCACCTGCATAATGTACACTTAATTTTAGTTTTTTCTTATACAGTATGTAAACAATAAAAATTAAAGTACCATTAAATTTATAAAGATATGGTTAAAATAGATATGAACATGACATAAAGGTATGTCAAGTGTCAATTTTAAAAGTTATATAAATAAATACACTCAATAAATCAATCACAGAATCAATAAATAACATAGAACAAAAATAAAAATAAAATAATAGTGAGATGGCAACAATGCTCACCAACCTTCTCGTTTCTGGATATTAAAAAATTAATATTCTGATAGAATTTGTCATTATTACAATGGATGTTTGACCTGTGGGGGGTTTGCTATCTTTTTAATCCTGGTTGCTATATCCTATTTATTATTGCATAATAGTGCCTACTTACTATTTCAGAGTCCTTTTTATGGTTGACCAGTTCTATTTCATTTTTTTTAATATAAATTGATTCAATAATATTTCTTTTAATTGTGTTACTTTCCCTATGTAGAATCTGTGCATTATCAAAGTTAATTTTGTGTTTGTAGTTTTTTGAGTGTAGTGAGAGGGCTGTATTGGTTTTGGAGGATTCTTTGATATTATTTCTATGGTTATAAATTCTTGTCTTTAGATTAGTTGAAGTATTGCCTATATATGATTTATTGCAGTCATTACATGGAATTCTATAAATTAGATCTTTTTGTTCAGCTGTTGGAATTTTATCTTTTGTTTTGGTTGTGATATTTTTGATTTTATTGGTGGGTTTGAAGGATATTAAGTTGTCTGTTATGTTGTATTCTATTAGTGTTTTTTTGATGAGTTGTGATAATTTATTAATGTATGTTAGAGAGCTATGTTTGATGTAGGGTTTACGATTTTGATTAATTGGTGGTGCTTCCTTTGTTGTATCAGTAATATCTGGGTTATAATATATATTATTGAGACTGTAATGGGATACCAGTGTTTCATTATTACAAATAAATCAAAGCAGTCTGACAAGATAACATAAAATTATGTTTCGTATTGAAAATATAATAGAAATATACCCCTATATACTTTCCCATAATTTAAATAAGTATAAATTTAGTTCTCTAATTTTTAATTTTGAAACCACATCCCTAGTGACAAGCGCAATACCCCTCTTTCCGTCTCATTTTATAATGACAAAGTCCCGCTTTTCGGTAACAATAATTCTCAATTTAGGAAAATAATCAGCAAGCAAGTTAATAAAAAAGCCCTCTTAGGAGGACCTGGTTTTAAATATTTGATATATATATTGATATTAAATATTTAAATATTTTATTGTGGGACATACCCTAAGAATAACAGGCATGAACAAAATTAATGGCCATTGGTCTGGCTAGTTGGAAGAAATACAATGACAAAAAAAATAAAGAATTCAAATACAAAGCAGACACAAAAAAGAAAAGCAGTACAATAAAAATAACTGAGACAGAATGTTGAAATAAAAAAATAAACATTTGGATGTTGAGTACAAAACTTTGATCAGCTTTTGAGCTTAATAACTATATAAAAAAATCAAAAAGGTATATCCTCACTATTGTTTTCACTATTTTACATATTTAAGGGAGATTGGAGATTCAAGAGGTGATGAAATAGTGGGGTTTTAAAGGAAGTGAGGGATGAAGTTTTTCGGATGGAGACAGGTAATGAATTCCAGAAGGTGGCAGCACGGATGATAAAGGATTTTGTAAAGGAGGCAGATCGGTAGAAAGGGATGTACAGGTTAGAGATTTGGGATCTGGTATTTAGAAAATGTATGGATGAGCATGGTGTGAACAAACTGAGGATATACGGAGGTTGCTTGGTTCTAAATGTTCGGGAAAAGATAAACACCTAGGAAGTATTGCCATCGAAAAACTAGGTAGAGCCATTTCAATTCAGCGTACCAACTGGAGACGTGGGTGATTTATCTTCAGCGCCTGGGGACACTGAAGATAAATCTAATGAGGCAATTCATTAGTCTCTTCAACCTCGCCTCATGTATACCAGTAGTCCACCGTATACAAGGCAGCCTTAAACAAAATGGAGGAATACAAGAGAGGAAACTAGGAGCTGACGAGTTTTTGAGGGCATGCAGTCACGTGATCTTAGGAACTGTTTGAGGATAGCGATCGATTTTCTGGTGATTTCTGAAATATGATTATTCCATAAGTGCTGGTCAAAGATCACTCCAAGGTTTCTGACATGGGATTGGAAATGAATGGTTTGGTCATTAAGGTAAAGTAAGGGGTAGTAAGGAAGGGAGTTAAGAAGGTGCTTGGAGCCAATCAGGATTGCCTTGGTTTTTTTTCCGTTCAGTTTTAACTCATTTTTCTCTGTCCAGGCGTTGATGCTGTCTATATATCTTCTTGTAATTTTCGGTATTGTAATTTCTATATGCCTCTAGCATTTTGGAAGAATGGAAGGATAGGTAAATTTGAAGGTCGTCAGCGTATAAGTGGTATTGAGAATGGTTGATGGACTCAGGGGGATCGTTGATGTAGAGGAAAAAGAGAGTAGGTGAAAGTGAGGATCCTTGTGGAACTCCTCTAGTTGATAAAAGAGATGAGGAAGGAGGTTTATCAGGAATGTGAACTGCTTGTGAACGTTGAGATAGGAAGGAGAGGAACCACTTTAAGACCCTGTTTGATATGGACAGATTTTGGAATTTAGAAAGAAGCATCTCATTATTGACGGTATCGAACGCTTTTGAGAAATCAAAGAGAATTAGGATGGTGATTTTATGTTCATCTATGGAGGAATAGAGGTCCTGAGTGATCCAGATTGTGTGGAATAATGAGAAAGAAAGTTATTTGTTGGAAGAAATTCATCATTGTTGCATTATGTCTAGTTCTTTTAGGAGGTTGCTCTATCACATCGCTATAGTGAGTTATAAACACTCTTGTGCTAAAAAAAATAAAACTCATTTGATCCTAAAAGGGTGCAGTTCCTTTCGTTATTTCCAGCGTAAAAAAGAGAAAAAAACTACTAAAAATGAAATATTTACCTAATGGTATATAACATATAAATGTTGAATTAATATTACAATAAACGGCAAATGAATGCGTCATTCACTGGTCCACTCCTGGATTTTCCTTAGGCCCTTGTCTATCTAAATTCATTATCAGTCGACTATCGATAGTTTTACTCGATAGTATCGAAACTATCGATAGTCGCAACTATCGATAGTTTCACATCCCTATTACTGACCAACTGACAAGTACACTGAATTACCTAACCTGATTCTTTTTAAGGAGGGAAATTCAAAAACTGTAGAAAAATAGGCTTGTCACAATGTCACCTCGTTTTACGGTATCCCAAGAATGGACTACTGAGGATGCAAGGGCCCAACCAGGCCCGGCAGACAAAGCGGTCCTCACCAAGGGAGGGTCTCCTAAGCTCGTCCAAAACACTGATAATGGCTAGCGGGGTCCCATAGCAGGAGACGGATAGGGTTCAAGAGGATAGCTGACCAGGCCAATAGCTCCAACACTGCAAGACCTCCAAAGAAGCCTCCCAACCCCCTGTCAAAAGACCCAGATCTTCTCCGGGAACCTCTGCACAAGTTTCAAAGCAACCCTGAGAAACGAGGGGATGAAAAAATTAAATATGCGCTTGCTGCAAGAGGGCAGTTGTTTGCAGTGGATCTTGTGGACTATCCGCATACACAACTGATCTGGGAGCACTGCGAGGAATTGCAAGAACTTATCCAATAATCAAAAAACGAGTCGCAATGAAAGGTGCTTTTGATGTGCCAAACCCATCCAGTCCCAAGAAAAACACATTTAAACATAAAAAAAGGTGAAATTTTACGAAAAATTTCAAAATGTCAAAATATACTGAAACAAAATATCAAATAAAATGGCTTGACAAGTATTTAATAATAACTTAATAAATACAAAGAAAAAGACATGGTAAAAATTTAGCTAATGCCTGCTGAGAACTAAAACCTTTATAGCCAATTTTTCTTCGGGTTTGAACATTTCTGATGTGAATATTCCATCAAACAACATGTAGGATTCTACACAAAGCCCTTTTCGACAAAATCAACATTGAATAGTTTTAGTGAAAATTTATTTGGAAACAAAAAAGGTCAGGTAGGAACCCCTTAACTTTTTCAGAATATATATGATTTTTTATCTAAATCATCAATGCATTACAAAATAAAAACAAATAATGGATGCAATATTGTAAATTTAAAATCACAAAAAAATTATGATACGTCATTAAAGTTAGGCCAAAAAAATAGGAGACTATTAATTTCTACACTGAGTTTTTAAAAATAAAATTTTTACCTCTGACATCACTGCTGGATCGCTGATGAGGTCTAGATGGAAGAATTAGCCTTGGAGATAAAAGGGTATTAACACTTTTGGTGAGCGAATCCTCTAAAGAAAAAAACCATTTATAGAAAGAATATTCTGTAGTTAACCAACTAATAAATAAAATTCATTCATACCTTGTAAAGATTCAGATTTAACCTCCTGCTTAGGTGATACACATCGAGACAAAGAACTTCTGCCATAAAAATCCTATAAATATAAATAAGGGTTCAAAAATGAAATTATGATTATAAAAATATGCTTTAGGTAGTATCTTAGTTTAAATATTTATTTTTAATTCATTTTGAAAAATATAAACATAATGTATTAAAGGTTTGTTAAAACATCAGTAACAGCGCCATTATATTAGCAATAATAAGTTTGGAATAAGAGAGCCTTAGGGTTGATTAACTTTTTGACCACCAGGGGCGAATTAAAATGTACTGAATAGTCCTGTTTACACAGTTAAGTTTTTTGATCTTTCTTGGGATGCTTATTAACTGCTGATGATCATTATTCTTATTAACCTGTTAATAAGTAGAGTACAAAATTTTCATACAAGATTGAAAACACTTAACTCTGTAAACTGGCCTTAAGAAAAAATGTTTTATGTGATATATTATCAATAATTGCAAACAAATTAACATTAGTTAAAAATATAATACACAACAATTAGAATAAACAAAATTTTCTATCATAGAGGCATCATATATTTGCTTGTCATCAAAAACAAAAAAAAAAATTGAGGTGATCCAGGCCCTTAAGAACCACTACCAATCCACTTAACAGACCTATCAAGCCCTCCAAGTGGAAATGAGAAAGGCAATGGTACAAAAGCGGCTTGAGGAATCTGGACTACATTTAAGAATGGCCGCCATGATACCTCTGATAATACCAACTTCTTAAGTTCCTTGTTTGGAAAAAAATCTTTGATTTTCATTACTTTAATCTTCTATTATTTTGTTTTAACGGTTTCCTTTCCCGGGGGAAAGCTAAATGAAGACTCTACAAGCCTAAGTTTTGTAGTTTGTGATACATAATACTATCGGGGCCATGATTGAACAGCACATTTGAGCGTTCTCGCTATCAGGATTCTCGAGTGTAGTGGCAGCAAATCATATTCTGATCTGGGGGGATTGAAATCTGTTTATTAGAATAAAGGTTGACCTTCCAAATCTGGTGAAAATAGTTTGGTAATACCTCTAAAATACTTAACTACCAGTATGCTAGGTACATTACATGGCCATGGAGGGGTGGAGAAAAAAATATCCATCATACTTCTACAGGCTAAGAAGATATTTAACTAACAAAAAATTTAAATATTTGAATTCGCCAAATGGAAGCTAAAAATAAAATAAAAAGTTAATAAGAAAATTAAAACAATACAACAGATGGAAGGTTGTCCCTTAAGGCTTACTACAATGATTTTGAATTATTTTGTTGGGATTTCTGGAAATCAATGCAGTAATTCGTGTTTTCATAAGGTAAATCACCTCTCTAAATAAAAAACTGTTTAAGTTTGATTTATTTGTATGGATTTCTGTATTTATTATTCCTATCCAAACAAAACTGTTTGTTTACCTCTGTTATCATGTCACTGCTTGGATATAATCTAGGATGTTCTTAGATATCAAAGTGTGATTTTTACCCGTCCTATTTCCATTTATGAGTTAAAACTCAGTCGGAATGTGTCCAAAAGCCAGAAACATCAACAAAGTCTGGGGTGATGGAAATTTGAGTGAGTGCATGATTCAAGGGTGGTTTAAAAAGTTTGGGAAGGAGGTTTCAGCCTTGAAGACAAGGTCGTGGAAGGACTCCGTCCCTTGATGAAGATGTTCTGAGCTTTTCTCGTAGAAAGCCCCAAAACAACTATTCAAGATTTGGAACAGTTCTTTGCCAAAAAATTGACCATCATCCTCAATATGATCGGAAAGGTAAAAAAGGTTGACCATGAAAAAAAATCGCTGTTATGAGTTTAGTTTGGTTATGAGACGCTGCCACCTCCACCCTACTCTCCAAACCGCTCGCCAATCGCTCCAGACTGCTTTTTTTTTTTTTTTAAATCTGGACCACTTTCAAAGAGATAAAAATTTTCATAATCTAGATTCAATAGAAAATGTGTTATAAGGAATTTTTTCTCCATCAAAGATTCTAAATTCTATTCACAGGGCATAGAGAAGTAATAACTCATTAATAAAAATGTATTGAGAGTATTCGGATTAATAAGAAAGGTTTTAGATCATTCATTTTATTTTTTGTATAGAATAACCAAAAATCTGCATTAATTTCTGGAAAACTGAATACCTTTGATAAGAAATGGGATCTATATATGAAATTACTGTATCAATAAAATAATAGTTTTGCGACCATTATTATTCTTAAAAATCACTTACTTGACTACTGTTACCATCCTCATTAGGGAAACGGAACATTTTAAAATTTGGAGATCTTGGCCATGAAACAGGAGGAGGAGATCTAATCATATGCTCGTGAACTTCAGGCAAACTTAAGGGATCAGTATCTAGTTCACTTAGGTACTCCTAAAAGTTAAATAAGAACATCTACAGAAATTCTACAAAAATTAAAATGTCTAATTATTATAAAACTATATAACTGATATATTATTTGGGATTTTCCAAAAACAAATTTCCTAAAATTTGGGAATAAAAATTAGAGAAATTCAAATAACGGATACAAAGCATAAAATGGAGTTAAAATTTTAAAAATACAGGAGAGGCAATGAGATTAAGTATATTATTGCATTTTTATGTACCAATCATCATTGCCTTACTTACCTGAGACATCAGGTTGGTGTCATCAGACTCTGATTCTTCTAAACTGTCTGCTAAACTTTCTCTACTTGCAAGAACTTGCTAAAATACCAGAAATTGCAATTAATAGTGTATCAAAGGATTTCACTACAATATTGGTACAATGAATTACTTCTAATCACCTTCAAAAAGGGATTATCATGACGGGAGATTCTCAAAGCTTCCATATCAGTGTTAATGTCTCTATTTCTTGCAGGAGTTGATAAAGGGGATGCAGGGTAATTTGATACTAAAATGTCTCTAACAGAAAGAGTGGAGGGAATACGAGTTACACCAACTGGAAAATCCATTAAAGTTTAATTATATATATGTTCTACAACAAATTAACAATAATCAATAAAAGTTAAAACGCATAACTTAAATAATACCTGAGTGATTACTAGCTTCCATGTTATTGGAGTTTACAGCATGAGTTTTCTTCCTCTTAAATAAGTTGACCAAGAACTTTATCGGTTTTGTTGCAACATCAATACTACAAGCATCGTTTTTGGATGATATATTCAACATTATCTGAATACTCCAAAACCCATAGTTACAGAAGAGTTGTGACTCAAAGATTATTTGACGAAAACTTCCAATCGATGAATGTTTTAATACCAATATATCATTCCTAACTAACTCCTCGAATCTTTGGTTTTACGACAAAAAAAATAACTTACAAACGATTCTTATAAACTTAATCCTATCAGTCGATGTTTACAAGCTAACAGCTGATTTGAAGATAGGGTTTCTATATCGCTTTCTAAATTAATTTTCTTCATCAATATCAATTTTATCAAACCCATATCAATTTTATCAAATCCATATCAATTTTAGTAGCAGGGCATTAAATTAAGAAAACATTTTCATCAGCATTGTGGATTTTTTTTTTTTTTTATAAATATCAAAAGTTATTCAAGTCCCACTTTCATGGTTGACTAAAAATAAAGAATTAACCTCAACCTTTTTGTACTTGATAAAGCATCCCTCCTCTTTCTAATTAATTGGTTCCTATATTTTTGAGTATTACACAAAATAAAACTGCATTCTTAAATATTTACTAGATTCTACCGTCGTTGAATTGAACTAATAATTGATTTTGAAAATGGAATGGTAATTTAGCAGTTGGGGTATAGATACCTTAATAAAATTTATCAGCTTGACTTTTTTATTCACTCTGAATTAATAAAATATATTTTTTAACAATGTGTAAAGCATTAGGCACCTATAATTCAAAAATTAGGACATGAGCCATCAATTAGGCTGTAATTAGTATCTACTAACTTACGTATTAAATTAAATGGGAAAGTATTGGATAAAATTAAGAATACATTCAAAAATGAAACTATATTTTATACATAAATTAGCTTACAGAATCAGTTTTATACAATTGAACACACTATATAATGTCACAACAATAAAATTATTGGTATTTGTCTTTAATATGTTTCCAGAGTTTGCCTTCGTTGTAATTTTCAAATAATTTCTCCGTAGTCAAATCGAATGTCCTCTCGAAGAAAAATGCTCCCGTAACTAAAGCCAGGGTATATGTTGAAGTCCTCTTCAACACTGCATTGTATATTGTGTTGGCAAATCCCATGGTGTCACCAGGAATTGGATTATATCAGTAGAATTCAACTTAACAGTCTTTAAAGAACCAACTTTAATAGGCTAACCAAAAACTTCAGATGAAGGGTGCAATCAGCTGTTATTTGAAAAATCGATTATATCGTGAAAACTAGATTTATATTTCATTTGTACTTCAAAATGTTTTTACAGAGTGTTATTTCTTATTGTGTTATTAGAGTCAAAATTGCGAAAAATTTTACATTTGTTTGATACAAAATTAACAAACTAATATGTAGAAAACGTGAGGGTGTAGTTCAAGGCGGCAGCCGGTAGGTGTGCTGTACCGTTGGGGTTGGAATTGTATATTTGGTATTAGTTTAATATTGTAGTGCAAAATTTATAATGGAGCCTTATGAAGTAATTGTTAATCAACCAGTTGTCATTGATAATGTAAGAATCATTTCGAAAGTGTTTTTGTCATTTATACCAATTTCATTAATGTAGTGTTAGTAATATACTGAGGTATTACAAATAAATAAATATTTCTGTATTATGTTATTGTAGGGATCTGGTGTCATAAAAGCTGGATTTGCAGGGGATCAAATACCGAAATGTTGTTTTCCAAATTAGTAAGTGGCTTTTGTGATGTTTCAGTCCCCTATTGATTCTTATCAACTAACATTTTACCCGAAGGTTTCATTATTATCTAATTTTTAGCATTGGTCGGCCCAAACACATACGTGTTATGGCTGGAGCTTTAGAAGGCGATCTGTTCGTCGGACCTAAAGCAGAAGAACATAGAGGATTATTAAGTTTAAAATATCCGATGGAACATGGTATTGTTACTGATTGGAATGATATGGAGAGAATATGGCAGTATGTTTACGGAAATGATCAGCTTCAGACATTTGCTGAAGAGCATCCTGTGTTGCTCACAGAAGCCCCGCTCAATCCCAAGAGGAATAGAGAAAAGGCTGCAGAAATATTTTTTGAATCCTTCAATGTTCCTGCTCTATATGTTTCAATGCAATCTGTTTTAAGTTTGTGAGTCAATGTTTGTGCTTTGTGCTACTTTAAAGTGAAGGTTGGTGTTAAAATGATTTATTTCTCTTCAGATATGCAACTGGTAGGACTACTGGTGTAGTTCTTGACTCAGGTGATGGTGTCACTCATGCTGTTCCAATTTATGAAGGATTTGCAATGCCGCATAGCATCATGAGGACTGATATTGCTGGAAGAGATGTTTCACGTTATTTAAGGTATCCGTCAGCTTACATGTACTCTTTAAGTCCTTATATTACCATTCATTGATAAATATAGAAACTTTGAAATTAGTAACCTTATAAAGCCCCAATTACAAATGAATTTTATCACTAAAAAAATTAGGAGGTTATAGTTAGATGTTTGGCTATGGTTGAATACAAAAAATTATTAACCAATGCTTTGCTCATCCATCGATTCATATAAATTATTTTGTTTTATGAATTTCCTTTCCATTGAAATATACCTGCGGTCATGTGACGATCTTATGTTTCCCTGAGAAATCAACTATTGTTTAATCCTCTGTATTGTATTATTTCATTGAATGTAGTCTGAAGTTAAAGAAGAGTATACTAATAATGTTTTTATACTTAAGGCTTTACCTTTGTTTCTTGGGGTCACCTGTGATGTAGTGGTTAGCATAGCAACCTACTAAGCCCCCTTGGTCACGGGTTCGTACCCTGGCGGATGGCACTAAAATTTTTTTGAAGGGAGTTAAAAATCCTTGTTTATGCCAAAGGGAAAAAAATGGAGGTTCTGAGACTATGTGATGTCAGTTAATCATTAAGGATCCCTTTCCTAATTATAGCTGGATAGGGAAAACTTAGGACTGCACTTTTGCATTGTACAATTAGCCACTGTAGCATAATGTGATGTATTAATATGAACAGACAGACCCGTATTGCTGGTTTTGACTCATTGATCTGCTGCATTTTAAGGAGGTAATCTTTAGTTAGTAAATGATTCATGAACTGTCATTATGACAGTAAAAAAGTTTCTTAATTATTCTTATCTATCATTCTTTTTTCAATAAGGGCATCCATCAATCTATTGACATTAAAAAAAAATTATTGTTAGGTGTTATAAAATAAGTCAAATTGCTTATTAGCATAAGATTCATGTTTTATAGCTACATCAGAAGTAATTCTTTTTTATTTTTTTATTAATATTATTTCATTCTTATTTTAAGCTTATTCTTTATTTGTTTATTATGACTCACCTGTTGAGTCATCTTTAATTAAATTTCATGAGCATATTTTGTTCTGTTGAAGTCTGGAATTGTGTTTTTCATTCAAATAAAAGTTATTCTAGTAGCTCTATGTCATTAAACGTTAGTTGCTTTAATTATTTGATTTTATTTGGTTGGTTCTTAAGACAATTATTCAGATACCTTTACATTAATAATAGTTATATATTTTAATAATTATATCCTTTGAAAAGATAAGCACTGTTGTTTGTCTACTCTATTTCTCTATACACTGGAATTCTATTAAGTTAAAATAACCCACGAAACAGAAAGGAAAATTATCCTTCATTAGGTTCAATCAGTCCAATTACAATATTTACTTTCAAACATTCACTGTTTATTTAAAATTTTGATACATTGTTCAAGGAGTAATTTTTTATTAGCTGGTCTTAAATTTTTAAGCATTTTTAAAATATAGATGTTTGTTATAGTTAATATAAAATATATTATTATTTGTTATAAATAAACTTGATTCCAATCGATTAGCTCTTGATAAATAATTTATATAAATTAATAGTAGCAGGATAAATTTTGTATCCTTATTGAGCATTCTGATCACTACAAATTAGGTTCCCCCCCTTTTTCAGCATGATCAGTGTTCTATAGATTGTTTTACATTTAATTTTACCCAATATTTTTAAATCTTATATAATCATTGTTTTATAGACTTCTTCTGCGGAAAGAAGGTGTTTACTTAAAAACGACTGCCGAATTTGAAATTGTTCGAACCATCAAAGAAAAAGCTTGTTACTTATCTAGTAATCCACAAAAAGAGGATTCAGCTGATACAGAAAAACAACAGTATCTACTTCCAGATGGTAGTTCTCTAGATGTAAGTTACTATATATTTAATTAATTATATAGTAATAATAATATTTTGATTTTATAGCTCTTAAAACTAAAAATAAAATGAATTTAATAATTGAAATAATATTAAGATTGTGTTTTTATTTGTAGAAAACCACATCATAATACGGTACATTTTAAATTCAAATATATATTTTTGCCTACTCTTTTACCAGATTGGAGGTGCCAGGTATCGTGCCCCTGAAGTATTATTCAGGCCAGATTTGATTGGTGAAGAGTGTGAAGGTATACACGAAGTTCTAGTCTATTCAATACAGAAATCAGATCTCGATTTAAGGAGGGTTCTCTTTCAGAATATTGTTTTGTCTGGAGGCTCTACATTGTTTAGGGTAACTAAAAAGAAAACTTTTCATGTAATTGAAAATTCTTTAAAATATTTTATGTCTAATTACATTATGTTGCTGCTTGCAGGGTTTCGGAGACAGATTACTTTCTGAGATTAAAAAAGTTGCACCTAAGGACATTAAAATCAGAGTGAGTAATGTTCATTTCCTTATACCAATGATCTATTCATATTGTATTATGCATTTATTTATCACATTAGTGGGCAAACCTTATTTCATTTGAGATGTAAACAATGGACTTGTTTTACATTTTGCTCTTTCTGCTGCTAATTCATTTTGTCTTCTAATTTATCTTGGCTGCACTTTAATCACTTAGCTACGATCAATTGGATGGCATTTCAACACTTTTAGTGTGGGTATCATTTTCTAATATGTCTTCAGGGACGGGTGCATATTTGTCAATTATTAAGGAAAATCTTAACAAATTCAACCGAATAGTTGTATTTTTTTTAATTTAAAAACGAACAGTACCTATTGAAAGATCAAAGGATGCTGTCTCTGATGGGATGGATAAAGTCAACCCCACTAGATACGAACCTTTTGAAGAGGACGGCAACAGTTCCTTTCCAAAGGCCCACCCGTAAGTAGGGTAAGAATCAAAGTTTGAAACCTTTGAAAAAACCCACCCACTCACACCGAGTGTGTTAAATTTCTGGTCAAATTTCATTGAGGCTTCAAACAACAAACCATTGGTGTTCAAAACAATAATATAAACGCAGTACTTATCAGTATTATTATTATTATTAAGTAAAATAATATTTAATTAAATAAACTTCTATACTGTTTACAATACTGCAGAGATTTAAGTAAAACGTTAAGAAAGCTGCAGATAACAAAAGTAAATAAAACCCCTTATTTAACTAGAAACAGTTGGTACAGCTAAGCGAAAATTTTTAGAATACCGACTACTAGCTCGAATTGAAAATTCAAATTTTTCTATGACGTATGATGACGAATAGTATGATATAGTGTGACACATAGTATGACATACTATAAACGTAATGTACAATTCTTACACTAGAAGGCATATAGAAAAAATATGGCGGCTAATTTAAAATGATATTTCTCTTCCAAAAACTTAATTTATATACAAAAAAATGAAATTTATACTTTAAAAAAAAAATAAAATAAAAGTTAAAACGAAAATTCTTCTCAATACAAAAAAATACAAATTTTTCAAACAAAAATGAACAATATTGCAAATTATTTTTAACCTTAAACTAATAATTTGTAAAAAATTAAACTTACAAATTTTTAAAATTTGTAACAACTAAACTTAAAAATTTATAAAAAAAAAAAAAGTTATAAAAAAATAATTATAAAATAAAAAAAAATTGGTAGTATGGCTCGAAATACGAAAAACATTAAAAAAAGAATATATAATCCAGCCCGGAGAAACAAAAAAGGTGGGTATATTGTAAAAAATTAAACTTACAAATTTTTAAAATTTGTAACAACTAAACTTAAAAATTTATAAAAAAAAAAAAGTTATAAAAAAATAATTATAAAATTAAAAAAATTGGTAGTATGGCTCGAAATACGAAAAACATTAAAAAAAGAATATATAATCCAGCCCGGAGAAACAAAAAAGGTGGGTATGTTCACGCCAAAATCATTAAAGGATAATAGCATGTCCCTGGACTTATGTACCACCACCACATAAGGTATATAACAAAAACTCACCAACTATGTGGACTGTATTATTTGATGATATATATGATAAACAGTGCGCCATTATCGAACTCCTTCGGGTTCAAACAACAAGGTGGTGTTGCTCGAGCCACATCAAGTCCTACTACTTCTTCCAGCCTTTTCATGCAGGTGTTAAAGTCCAAAAAATACCTAATGAGGGCTGGTAGAACAAATTGGCAAACCCCAACTATCTCGTGGGAACTGCCAGTACTAGTTACATGTAGTTAATATAAATGTCATATTGACATGTATTATATTTTTGTTTCAAGTCAATTATTTTTTTATTTGACCTTTTAAAATGGCGTAAACACTTGGAATCCATTTATTTTGATGTATGATTAGTTTTATTATTATTATTATTATTTATTATTTAAGTTTTTTATTTTCTCAATAATTAATGTACTCTTTCATCTATGGCCTTATTAAAAGCTATGAATTTTAATAGGTTGAATGGGACCACTAGTATTGTCACAAATAACTACTAAGGCCCAAGATTTCTTTCTCCCATTTCCCTTCCAGTGTTTTTATTCTGGGTTGAGGTAGTGCCAAGAGGTTCCTGTCATACTGAGGATAATCTGATCTACCTACCATTAATTTTAAGCCTTTGCACTCGGCACTGTTTCGGAAGTTACCGGCAACTCGACGCTACTGATTCGCGAAAACTTACACCCTGAAATGTAATATTATACTGTAAAATTTTAGAACCAAGTAAGGAATTGTAATGAAATTTAGGTTATATGTATTTGTGAAGCTTCAAGAACATATAGCTACAAAAAAAAAAAAAAATAATTTTTTAAAATTTTATATTAATTTCAAAATTATTTTTTTTTAAATTTCATATATTGTTTTATAATTTTATAAAAATACCGAAAATAGACTTCAAATTTTTTTGATAATTAAGAGAACCGGAGCGGATAACGATGGAACTCCCTTAGATTTCACTAAGGTTTCGCCGTTCCTTATATATAAAAGCATAAAAAATCTAATTGGAGAAGTAAAAACAGTTAAAAAAATACAAGATGGGACCCTTTTAGTTGAAGTTTTCTCAGATATCCAATCAGAAAAGCTCCTAAAATGTGAAAATCTACTTAATAACTTTCCGGTTAAAGTAGAAGCACATGGGAAACTAAATCAAAATAATGGGATTATTTGGTGCCCCGAAATAAATTATTGTACAATTGAGGAAATAAAAGATGAATTAAAACCTATTTTTATGTTAAAAAATTAATTATGATTATTTAAAAAAATTAAAATTATTTGCATTGTCTCTGTAGTGGAGCCCTCGAGTTTGAAGACAAATTTTAAATGGCTCCGCTCCGGAGACCTTGAGTGCAAAGGGTTAATATTCTTTAGTCTCATCATTTGCAATTATTCTACATTTCTCCACTGAATTATATTCCCAATTAGTTTTCAATGTTTTCTTTAAATGCTTAAGTATGTGTTTCGCCAAGAATTTAGTCTTTTTTTTTTTTGTATGTGAGAGGTATTTGGATTGGTTAATCTCTGATACAATTCAAATTTCTATTTTCTTTAACATCACCAAATATGATGGAAACAAAATTCATTTTAGCACTATCTATTCCTTTTAGGTGCCTTGGGCAAAACAACACTGCAGTATCTTCTGTTTAGAATAGAATAGAATAGAATAAAGGCTTAATGAACGCGAAGGCCCGATGCCGACACCACCGATCGCTCCCTACACAGCTCCATCCACCTCCCCCCATCCAATCCCAACAGCCCTCACCTTCGCCTAGGTCTACCACTGGGATGGTTTCCAGTTGGTAAAGCGTTTATCAATCTTTTAGGAATTCGTTCGCTACTGAAATTCACAATTTTGTAAACACACTTTAACCTACGAGTGGCTATAACTTATTAAGTTTTCCGGGTACAGTTCACGCAATTCTGCATTGTGTAGCTGCCTAAATCCTGTTGAAGAATTCTTCTTCAGCCCAAATATTCTACACTGTACTTTATTTTCAAAGACCTTAAGACGTTGCTCATCCCTTACTGTAAGCGGCCATGTTTCGATAAACCAATAAAACTGTCGGAAGAATAACAGTTTTGCAAATTCTAATTTTTTAATTTCGGGACAGAAGCATGAGCTAAGTTATTTTGCAACCGAAAAATAACAAGAATTTCCCACCTTTAACCTAACCTTAATTTCCTCTTCAATTTTTTTTTTTTTTTTTTTTTAGTTATTGTAGATCCTAAATATCTTAATTTCTCAACGGCTTCAAAAATCTCTTCTACTTCCATATCACCAAAATCGTCATTTCTACAGCTAACCATATATTTGTTTTTTTTTTCCGTATTTATTTCTATTCCTACTTCTTTACCAGCTTTCATCAATGTTTTTGTACTTAGTTCTAATGTTTCCACGTCATCGCCAAGCAAAACCGTATCATCGGCACAGCCGAGTACAGATATATTTCCAATCCTCTGTTTAGTGTGGGGAATAATTTGAAGGGAAAACGGCAGTATTAGTTCAGAACTCCTATATTTAGCCTGTAATGTTGCATTTCATTTATCTATGGCATGATGGTTTGGATACTCTTCTGAATCATAATCCTAGCATCTCTATTAGACTATTTGTCCAGTGATATTTTGCTCAAATCATCCCATCTTGAAAATGGTACAAGATTTACTTCTTGTTTTTATGTTTGAATCTTATAACCAGTTCCTTAAGCTGATGAATGACCCCCTTTACAAAATATTAATGTCATTCTTCTAGCTTTTTAAAAGCAGTATTATATTCTATACGTTGAATTGAGTCGATTCTTTGTCAATATGTTGAATGCTATATCATCTATACATTTTAAGTGTTATTTTCTTTTCACTATTTAACTCAATTTTGTTTTTGTATTAATTTCAAATTTAATTTCAGATATCTGCTCCTCAAGAACGACTATATTCTACTTGGATAGGTGGATCAATCTTGGCATCTTTAGATACCTTCAAGAGGATGTGGGTTTCAAAGCGCGAATTTGAGGATGAAGGAGGGAGAGCGATTCACAGGAAAACATTCTAGCCCCAGATCACATTAACCATACCTTTCAAGTTGATATATTCCAATTGCTAATAATAAGTAAAGGTTTATTTATAGTACAGTAAATATCACTTAAATTTATTTGCAAAGAAAAAAGTGTTTAGGGATAAAATATATCTCCGATATATTAATTTCTACTTAGGCATTTCTTTTCTCGCTGAGTGTTATTTTTTTAAACCCCCTGTACCGACATTTTTTTTTTCTTTTATGCATTTATAAGTGCAATTGTTATATTTATAAGCGATTTGAGATTTGTACAGTTTTTGTACTTCGTAATCTGGTAATATTGCACTATGATTGTAATATGTTTTAAATGTATGTGTTGATTATGTATTAATTTATTTTAATTTATTATTTTTTTAATTCATTGTTCGCACATGTAAGAGAAAGGGTTATTTATATTTAGTGGATAGGTTTTATAATGTGTGTGTGTATATATATGTATCTACATATACATAGCACATGTACATACAGAATTAACAAACAAAAATAATTAATCTCAATAAAAATAACTTCACAGTTTTTATTAAGCTTAGTTTTGTTAGAAACATTAACAAGTTTATTCGCCTAATATAGTTAAATGTGAAGAAAATAAAATCAAAGACGTATTTAAAAACCAAGTCAGTCGTGTGATTTGATACTTTTTATTTATGGTATAATTTAAGTATAATAAGATATTATATGTTAATATTTATGCTTGTTTATATTTAATTTTAAACATTATGAAATAAATTATCTTTCTATAGATTTCTGTATATTCTTGTTCATGGTATCATGCATTTTTTCAGTTCTTTTTTTTTTTTAATTTATACATATCTCAACAGCTATGTGAAGGTGGAACGAGTGGTAGCCATGGACTACTTACTTCAGTGCAAGTATCTATGGCTGTACATGCCGTTCCCCTATTTTCCAATAATTAACTATAACATCAAGGCTTGTGAATATAAAATAAATGGTAATAAATTTTTTTTATACATTGTTTACAGCCAACTTCCTAACTTTCCTAATCAAAATTTCCTAAATTAAAATTAATATAGATAAAATATAAATTGACAAAATCTTGGCAGGATGTTACATGGAAATAAAACTTATAACTATCACAGCAAATTCATTTTGAATAAGTTGATTCATCTTAATAAAAATATTATAAATTAATTGAATATATTATAAATATTATAAATTAATTGATAAATTATATAACATATAAAAATATTAACACTAGAGGTATAAGTAACAATAGATTAAAAAATATATACACTTAGTACTAATCACTACTTAAATAGTGTTTAGCAATTCAATATATTAATACAGAATAAATAATATAAATATCTTAAATGAAGCTAAGTAAAATGGCTAACAAACTATCAATAAATTAATTAATCTTTCTATCTTTTCAAAGCAGAAGCACTTAACATGGAAGAAATGGTTTAAGGCAGGCGATTGTAAAGGAATCTGGACAAGTGTCAAGTGGAAGCTTGATTCTGCAACCTTGCTTCAAGTTTCATGTGCTCTTGCTGAAGTTGGCGCCTGAACGCTCCAAGCTGAGTGAGGATGTTGTCACTATTAGCCTGTGTCCTATTTAATTCTTTTCCCAGTCCTGGGACCTATGAAGAAGTGAAATCAATGAAACAAAACCAACTCAACTCCATAAAAATTGGAAATTAAAACTATAGAGGCAAAGTTTATTATATTTTCATTTCTTTCTTAAATAGATAGCTCGATAAGATTTCTTTATATGTAATCAAAGGACTCAAAATAATATAGGAGAGCCATAAAAATATATGTGTTGAGTGAATTATTTTCTTTCTCTATTTTCAATTAATGTTTTCTCCAGGGGGTTGTATAAGAACCCAATTGTCCCAAGAGATGCATTCACGCATCAAAAATGTTTATATTGTTTTTTTTATTAGTAAATAATCATTTAATAATTTTATTTGAAGAGAAAGGATTTGCCAAAAATGTGCATCTGCATCACCGTTCCAGTGCTCTTAACCCTTTAACACCTGTAGACTGATATATAGTTCCACCTGCATCAGCATTAGAAGACTGAAACTGCGGACCTTATTTTAACTGATTTCTTTACTCTTTCCATTTTACTATTGCACTAGGATAAAACCTCCCAGTTGTCAGCATCTTAAGATATGTTTTTGTGGCTTCTTTTAAAACAAAAATTGAATTTTTACTCTTCGCTTTCGGATTTATCGTATCATTATGTAAGAATGCAACATTCATAAATCGTATGTAAAGTCGTAAAAAAATATAGTATATACTTTTAAAAATATATATATAAAACACTTAATATAACAGTTCTAAAAATTATATGTATTTCTACTTAGGTACGTTCCTACACTTTTTTTTTTTAATTTCATGAATATTAGAGGAACAGGGCAAGCAGACAAAATAGTCCTCATTTTCTTATTCATATTTAGGAAGAGTGCAGGACATATGAAAATTATTTTACATAATTGGCATTGGCGTTTCTCTAACCCTGTTTCCAGCCTGTCTAGTATTTCCCAGTGACGAGGTTTATGGTTTCCTCAAACATTTCCGAAAGTTTTAAACTAATTGACATAGGGTTCTTTTCGGGTTTTTCCAAATTAATTTTACACGCACCTTATTCCTTAGTCAAAAAGGGCGAATTTAGAAGAAAAATATGAGTAAGGATACAAAGAAGAGTGAATGTGGCAAAAAGTATTGAGGCCACCGGGCACGGCAGCCGGTCTAAGGTCTCAGGCAACAGGGCCCGCAATGCACTCGCACTGCTCACACGCTAAAGGGTTAAACATTGAGCTAACAGTGGGCTCTATCCAAGACATGTCAACCTTCTCTCTTCAACAATCTTACCTGCCAGGTCCCACCACATTGCATCAAAGTAACCGATGGGAGGATAAACTTCCAAATGTTAGGGCTCAGTGGTTAAGAGTGCTGCAACGGTGATGCAGAGACCAAGGTTCGTTTACTGGCCATGGCCAATATTATCTCTTTAAAAAAACTATTTAAAATAATAAAAAAATTAACATTCAACAAATAATATTTAACTTTAATGGTCAGCCAATTAGATCATAAAATTTGGACAATTGTTCAGCCACCGGTTACTTCACTGTTATGTAGGGTGTGTGACCTGGCAGGTAGGATCAGTGAAGAGGTTGACCTGGCAGAATACAGCCCACGGTTGGCTCAAATGGTTGTCTCTTCAAATAAAATTGTTTATATAAAAAAATTATATTTTCTGGCATTCATTCCTGGCTTTAATTAATGTTTAAGATTAAATTTTAATAAGAATAAAATATTGTAATGCTTCTGTGGGTTAAAGAATATTTTATTAAACAAAAATATACTATTATCAATGCCACAAGAATTATCAAAACATAAATATTCCAGCAGGTTACAAGTATAATAACTTTATAGCACCCAAATCATACGGCTTGAGCTTCACAGTCAAGACAAAGACTCAGACTAACTGGTTCAGTCCCTCCTTATATATAGTTGTACAAGGACCGACATAGAAGGTTCCAGACCCTCCTGCAAGATCCCATGTCTCAGGGTTTGAAATTAACTCTTATTTTCTGGGAAAGAGAATAAAAGTCAAATCAGGACTTTTATATTTCTAATAAATAAATAAAAATCACATCATGACTTTTATATTTCGGGCCAGGAAATAAAAGTCCTGATATGATCTTTATCACAATGATAGCTAATATAAAAGTCAATGAAAATGATACCGATTTTTCGATTAGGCGCTCCGGTATCGATTTATTTCAACATACGCGATATAAACGATATTGGGGTCTGCTCATAGGTTATTTGAGGTGCTGAATTTGAAAATGATACCGATTTTTCGATTACGCGATACGGTATCGATTTATTTCAACATACGCGATATAAACGATATTGGGGTCCGCTCATAGGTTATTTGAGGTGCTAAATTTGAAAATAATGTAGATTTTTCGATTACGCCCTTAGGTATCGATTTATTTCAAGTTACGCGATATAAATGATATTGGGGTCCACTCATAGGTTATTTGAGGTGCTGAATTTGAAAATGATATCGATTTTTCGATTACGCGCTCAGGTATCGATTTATTTCAACATATGCGATATAAATGATATTGGGGTCCACTCATAGGTTATTTGGGGTGCTGATTCTGAATATGGTATCGATTTTTCGATTACGCGCTCAGGTATCGATTTATTTCAAGTTACACGATATAAATGATATTGGGGTCCACTCATAGGTTATTTGAGGTGCTGAATTTGAAAATGATATAGATTTTTCGATTACGCGCTCAGGTATCGATTTATTTCAACACATGCGGTATAAACGATAATGGGGTCCGCTCATAGGTTATTTGATGTGCTAAATTTGAAAATAATGTAGATTTTTCGATTACGCCCTTAGGTATCGATTTATTTTAAGTTACGCGATATAAATGATATTGGGGTCCACTCATAGGTTATTTGAGGTGCTGAATTTGAAAATGATGTCGATTTTTCGATTACGCGCTCCGGTATCGATTTATTTCAACATACGCGACATAAATGATATTGGGGTCCGCTCATAGGTTATTTGAGGTTCCGGATTTGAAAATGATACCGATTTTTCGATTACGCGCTCCGATATCGATTTATTTCAACATACGCAATATAAATGATATTGGGGTCCACTCATATGTTATTTGAGGTGCTGAATTTGAAAATGATACCGATTTTTTGACTATGGGTTTGAGGTGCTGAATTTGAAAATAATATCAATTTTCGGATTACACACTGAGGTATCGATTTAATATTAGTTAAGGGATATAAACAATATAAGAAAATCGGCATTAGGTTTGGAAGGTGCTGAATTTGGAAATGATATAGTTTTATGATTAGGCGCTCAGGTATCGATATATTACAACCAACACGATGATAACGATATTGTGGTCATACGTTGCATACATTTTAAATATTTTCATAAAATTAGTCATTTGCAAATAGTTTGTATCGTGTATGTTGATATAAATCGATACCTGCGCTTAATCCAAAAATCGATATTGTCTTCAAATTTAGCACCTTGAATATCCTATGAGCGGACACAAATATCGTTTATATCGCATATGTTGAAATTAATCGATACCTGAGCGCGTAATCCAAAAATCGACATCATTTTCGAATTCAGCACCTCAAATAACCTATGAGTGGATCCCAATATCGTTTATACCGCGTATGTTGAAATAAATCGATACCTGAGAGCGTAATCGAAAAATCGGTATCATTTTCAAATTCAGCACCTCAAATAACCTATGAGTGGACCCCAATATTGTTTATATCACGTATGTTGAAATAAATCAATACCGGAGCGCATAATCAAAAAATCGACATCATTTTCAAATTCAGCACCTCAAATAACCTATGAGTGGACCCCATTATCGTTTATACCGCATGTGTTGAAATAAATCGATACCTGAGCGCGTAATCGAAAAATCTATATCATTTTCAAATTCAGCACCTCAAATAACCTATGAGTGGACCCCAATATCATTTATATCGTGTAACTTGAAATAAATCGATACCTGAGCGCGTAATCGAAAAATCGATACCATATTCAGAATCAGCACCCCAAATAACCTATGAGTGGACCCCAATATCATTTATATCGCGTATGTTGAAATAAATCGATACCTGAGCGCGTAATCGAAAAATCGATATCATTTTCAAATTCAGCACCTCAAATAACCTATGAGTGGACCCCAATATCGTTTATATCGCGTATGTTGAAATAAATCGATACCTGAGCGCGTAATCAAAAAATCGATATCATTTTCAGAATCAACACCCCAATTAACCTAGAAATCGACCCCAATAGAAAGCGAGCCTGAGGTTGTATATCGATATTTTTTTCATTACAGCAGCCTTGATAATCTAATAATCGATCTTAAGATCGATATAAGGTAATTTATTATACCCTATAAGATTTCCATAAAAACGGTTAACCCAATAATGAACAACAATTTGGAGAAATCCGATAAAAAAGCTAATAAATTCATCCCTTAATAATGAAAATCAAGCTTTGACTTTTATATTAGATATCATTGTGATAAAGATCATATCAGGACTTATTTTCTGGTCCGAAATATAAAAGTCATGATGTGATTTTTATTTATTTATTAGAAGTATAAAAGTCCTGATTTGACTTTTATTCTCTTTCCCAGAAAATAAGAGTTAATTTCAAACCCTGCCACGTCTGCATGGACTTGGTTCGAAAAATCTAGACCAAACAGTTTGCTCCAACTGCTTACTTTGTTCCAACAAACGGTCTGGGATTTCAAATCATATGGGTTTTTATTTAACGACTTAAATTCGCAGGTGAGAAAGCCAATATCTTCCTCTCCCTGCTTGTGCTATTTTACATCACTAAGCTACATTTTTTAAGAGAATGTTAAGATGAATGAGAATGATAAGATTTTTAAGAGGAATGTGATAGGGTACATATAAAGAACTTAAGAATGAATCAATGGAGAAAATATTGGACATACCCATACTAAAATCTTATTGAAAAAGAAAAATATTGATGAATATGAATTACTTCCTGTACATGAAGTGTATGAGGTCCAGATTGCTGTATATTTTAGAATATAATTGCGGCAACGCAACTCAGGGAATTGCATCCAAAGGAGTTCAGCCAAACTGGTTTAACACATACATTAGGAATATGATTTTATTCAATAAATAAATGTCAATAAACTTACTTTTTATGATAATTACCAACTTCCCCCAGACACTTATTCATTATATTTAATTAGCCTAATTGTATTTTTCTTTTATACCAAAACTAAAATAAACAGCATAAGAGGACAAAAAATGAAAATATCCTGCCGTCAGCAATGATTGTGTTAATGGCTCTCACGCAAATCTATCTTTGGACAGAGCAGTACCTACCTTGGGGTTCGTTTAAGCACCATACCTAAAAATAACATACCTGAAGGACAATCATTTTCAAATTTACAACACATATATTTTGGGGATCTATCAATTTTAGCATAATAATATGGCAATTTTTATTAATCTATATAAATAAAGATGAAATTCTGTTTGTTTGTTCTTTATAGGAATCCATACCATTTGTCCTAAATTCTCCAAATTTCGCTCAGTGGTTCTTTGATACCAGGTGCGTATACCTGTCGATATTAAAATAGTAAAACTTCAGCAAATCTCTGGATGTATTCTTTATTGTTATAAAAATCTTTTTGATCTCACTTTACATTGGTTTTTACAAAATCAACCGTTTGAGTCGAAAAAAGTCTCACTTCATAGATTTTATAGATTTAAAATATGAAATTCTCCGGGTGAAACCGGTATTTACAGCTAGTAAGTAATATTATTTAAAATTTTTCACTAGTGTTTGCCCTTTCGAAAAACTAAAATCAAACTCCAGTCCAAAAGGATTGAGATTTACAAATTATTCTTTTTTTCATAAATTAAGGTATAAAGAAGTATTTTTTCTAAATCCCATTTCAGAGAAATTTAATGATTGTCAAAATTTAATATGATTTTAGTACGCGAAACTGAATAATATAAATTTTTTTTGGACAATTGTCCTACTTGACAATCACCTAAAGAAGCTTTAAAACTTATATTCTCAATAGAAAACAAAACTATTTAGGTTAGTACCTTCCATTTTTGTTCTAAAACTTTAGTGTTGTTATTTATAATATCTCGTGTGCGAAGAGCCGGTATAGGTGGAGATGGAGGTCTTCCATTTGTTTTACCATTAGTGTTAGTCGGAGACAAAGGTTTATCTATTCTGAAGTCTAAAGGTGCTCGCAGGAGTTCTTCAGCTCTTTCTCTATCTCGAATCTTGGACTCGACATCATAAACAGGAGTCATCTAAAACAAAATATTTTTATTTTAATATAACATTTTTTCGTTTTATCAATATAAGATATAATATTAATAAATAAATAAGAAATATTATCCTAGGAATTTCATTGCTCCACAAATTATTATTAAAATAATTTTGAATTAAAAAAAATTTATTGTGACGCACAACACAACTCATTTCCAACCAACTTTGAGTAGAAATCAAAATGTTTTGTTAAATGTTTAAACACCACTTAGCAACTAGACAGGAAACATTTTTTTTTTTCACATTAATTTACTTATTATTTATAGTTATTCTCTGGAAGGTAAAGATTATTATTGCAAAACTCAACGCTCATTACTAATTTTCAAGTCATTATTATTATTTTTTAAGGTTCCTTAAAAATAAATCCTTACTTGATCAATAAAACTTTTTTTTTTTTTTTTGCAATTTAAACAGGAATCAATAGAAGGGGTATTTTCAGCACACAGTGAATTGAAATCTAATTATCGAATTTTTGTCTGAAGCCTTTCCAGAAACTGATGTTTGAGTAGGGCCACCATATAATAGGGTGTAAAAAAATGACCGTTTTTTAACCAAATATTTGTATTATTAATTCTTTGATATAAAATACAATTAAGTATAGTCCACATCATTAGCCCTCTGCTAGCCAATTGCTCGATGCCATTCCTTGGTATGGCTGCCAAAGAACTCTTGGACTTCATTTTCAACGACTGCAAAATTATCAAATTTTTTCCCTTGAAGATAATGTGCCATGGATCGAAAGAAGTAGTAATCCAATGGTGCGAGGCCTGGACTATACGGTGGATGAAGCAGGAGTTAAAACCCATGAAGTTCTGTAAACTTTTCTTAGCCTATTAGGTGATTGTTGAGGAGTAAGTTCGAGAAGAATCTTGGATTTAAACACCAAGAAATGCTGTCTATATGTAATATGTCTACTAGCCTTTTTCACCTTCCCCATGGAGAGAGAGAAGATGGCGACTAACAGTATCTTTCAACACACCACACTCCCTGGCCAGTTCGTGAGTACTTGTGGATGGATTTGACTCAACTGCTTTCTTCAGAACCTCCTCAATATCCATTAATGGTTGCACGGAGCCCTTTTCCTTTCCGTCGTATCTCCACTTCTAATTTTTTCAAACCAACACTGCACAGTGCACCGGTCAAGGACATCTTCCCACTCATATATAATAATTTCATGAGTTGCTTCAGCGGCTGTGAAATTTTTTTCCCAGCAATGCCTTAAAATTATGAGAATTTCATAGGACACTCATGTTTCTTCTTTGAAATAAATAACCATACTGAGGCTTTTTTTTAAGCAGTCCAGTATCATTAAACAATCTTAGAGAATGCTCTAAAGGGATTATTAAGTATTGGTAAATAATAAATAGCATTAAAATATTTACAGACTTTTGAACCCTGGAATTTGATAAAACGGTCATTTTTTTTTATACACCATATATTTTCAACCAAAAAATCTATTATAGATCTAAATTTTTTAAACTAAAATATAATCATTAAAGGTTAACCAGATATTTTTCTAATGGAAAAATGTTTTAAATATTTTGAGCATCACGTGAGAATATTTAAATATTCTCACTGAAGAACATAATTTTTTTTATTTATTTATCTGTAACAGCATAACACTCAGTATGCTAAGCGCCCTCTCGTGCTGCTATGAATTGGAAAAAGGAAGCTTAAACGAGAATTATAAAGTGTCTGACGAGGATTTTTTATTGTTAAAGAGGTTTTCGAATGAAGGAAAGTTCCTCTCAAAGTAAAAGGGAGGACAAAAAAAATAATGAGCCACCTAATCACGCAAATTATTAAAACAATATTTCTACCAAGAGCGAATCATTTTAGAAACTAATTTTGAAATAAATATGATCAATTGGATAATCTCAAAGAAACTGACTTGTATTAAATTGAATATATATAGAATAACAGAAAAAAAATCAGTTATAATAACATAAATAAATAAATTTGTGTGAATACATATTAATGCACCAAAAAGGCATGGTGCACTCAATGTGCCACACGCCCACTGATGTTATGAAATAAGGCGTGAGCGATAACTGAGTGGATCAAGAAAAAAAGAAAAAGAATGTCTAATTTTTGTGGTTTGTTCTAACTTAAAAACAAAATTGAACAATGGGCATTTGAAGAAAAATTGTTCGTTAAACTAAGAACAGATGTTTCCAAAAATGTTTAGTCTCCATTGCTAACTTATTTATATAGTTTGAAGTTAAAAATAAAAAGAAGAAATTATTTTATTCGATTTTTTTCCAACTCTGGTTAGGTAAATATGTTACCTTTAAAGACAGTGGTGTGAATAAATTCTTTTTCCTTATTGTTAACATATTATTATTATTATAACATTTTTCTTTTTTGAGGGCATGCATCATCTGGACCTCAATCACCATATTTCCTGAATCTCTTTAACACTTTCAAGTATTCATTTTTAAATCCAAATTAGGCAAAATTTTTTTGTTATTTTTTATTAGTACAATGGTAACAAAAAATTTAATTCACAAATATAACCATTTAAGTAAAATGAGTTAAGCTTCATAATTTTTCTTTCGACACAGGAATTTACAATTAATTGCACATATGTATGGTGCCGAAAAATTATAGTATTTGTACAGCATCGAGGATTAAAATGCCAGCAAAAAATACAATGATCAGAATGAATTAAAAACAAAACATTACCGTGGGCCTTAATCTCTCCTTAGGTGGGTTTGGAGAGACAGACAAACCGCTACTACACAATACATTTTGCCTATCAGCTTCAAGAAGAGGTGCTCTGTCAATAAGACTAAACCTGTTTTCTGGAAGCTTCGGAATTTTCATCTTATTTTCATGCTGGAAAGGTAAAATAAATACTTTATTATAATATTAAAAAAAAAATATAGTGATCACAATACATAATATATACTTGAAAAATATTTTGCAGGATCGAATTATTTTTCACAATCATAGGTATTACAAATGAGCCAGCCAAACTTAAGAAAAATATTAGGGTGAAAGACAAAATTCCACTGAATAAATGAAAAATTTAAAATCTATACCCTAGAACAACAGATAGCTATAAATAGATATCTTTTATAGGTCAAAAACCAGTAAAAAATTATAATTATGAAAAATGTTGAGTTTAAATATTAAACCTCTCTAAAAGTGAAATACTAACAATAATCCAAAAACAAGGCCGCTTGATGTATTTGAAAATAAAATATAGAGCAAATACAATTTTAACAGACTTTCCTTACCACTTTGGGTACAAAATCCAATACAAACTTGTTTTGGATGATGGATTTTCTTTCTTGTTGATTTTTTAGGTTTAATTGAATCGAAAATAGGCCAGAACAAAATTTAAACTTAGTTTCTGTGATAACTTTTTGAACAGTTTTTTTATTATGGATTAAAATACAATAATTAAATGCTAAAAATTCAATACAATAATTAAAGTGCTTTAAAATTGGATTTACACTGCACTGAAAAGTAATAGTGTCAACTTATGCGTCTGATATCGGTATATTAACATGATATATAACTTTAGAGGAGAGTGCAGAAATCATTTGCATGAATCTATCCAACAATGCCTATATAGCTTGGCAATGGGTAGAAGCTAACTATCGGTGATGGAAATTGGATGAGGCCAAAAATAGGGGATAGGTGCGGGAATATTATTAAAAATCGGTGTAACCGCTCTGACCCAACCCCTTAACCCTATTTTCGGGCTTCAGAAATCATACCTAGAAAGCATACAAATTGAACGAGAGCGGAGTGTTAGGCAGTCTAAAAATTGCTAATTAAATCGAAAGAGTAGAAAGGACTAATTAAATCGAAATATTAAAAAAAAAAAAAAAAAATCGAGCGTAGCCCCGGCTCCAAGGGTAGAAGCTAACTATCGGTGATGGAAATTGGATGAGGCAAAAAATAGGGGGGTAGGTGCTGGAATATTATTAAAAATCGGTGTAGGCCAAGGCCCTAGCCGTGGCTAGTCTCTTTGATCTTTCTTTCTTGTTGATTTTTTAGGCTTAATTGAATCGAAAATAGGCCAGAACAAATTTTAAACTTACTTTCTGTGATAACTTTTTGAACAGTTTTTTTATTATGGATTAAAATACAATAATTAAATGCTAAAAATTCAATACAATAATTAAAGTGCTTTAAAATTGGATTCACACTGCACTGAAAAGGACATCAAGGTATAAAGGCAGAAACCAAACGACACAAAATGCGAATTTGAAACCTTTTGTTATCCTACAGAGAAGAAAAATATTCCTCTTAATGAAAATAAGCTTAACATAAATTTTACAAGAGCATTGATATGATTTAAAAACAAATACCTGCCGATGTGGTTGATGTGTTCTGGCAGGAAGATTCCGTAAAGAAACTCTTCCAGCCTTTGGTAAGCATTGATAGTAATAAAACATTAATAAATGATAAAATAATAAGTAGTTTAAATATGCATATAAAATAATTTTTTATGATTTTGGATCTTCTTCTTTTTGCTCAATCAAATTTTAACCATAGCTATGTCAGATTTATACAACTAAAATGTTTTAGAATTGCAATGGGAAACAAATAATAAGGGCACTAGCGTCAAAGTTAAGCACTTTTTAAAACCCCTTTTTGAGTCATGGTAATTGAGTAAATTGGAGTTAGAACTTATAAGATAATACATTAAAATGATAAACTAGTTATAAAAATATTTTGACTGGGCACATGTGCTAAGTGCAACTTTGCTGGAATAATGTAAATTCTAAAAAATATGTTATATTTATTAATTTAATGTGAATGCTATATTATATATATATATATGTTACCCCCTTGTACATATGTTTAATAATATAATACATAACGAATAATATAATAATATTATCCATTCCTAATTACTCTCTCATCCGTCGCGATCGTGTGAACCGCACCGGAGGAGGTGTTGGCCTTTACGTTCGTGACGGCTTGAGAGCAAAAATCCTCCTAGAATCCCCCTCTCTCGAAAGCCCTCACCTGGAGTACCTTTTCGTAGAAATTTCCTTTGACACCATTTCCTTGCTCTACGTAATAGTTTACCGCCCTCCACATGTCCGGTTCGATCCATCCTTTGAATCCACCCTATTCACCTATATCCCGTTATATAGTCACGTAATAATCGCTGGTGATTTTAATACCAACTTGCTCTGCGATTCTTCCGACAAATGTTACCTGATGGACCTCATACACTCTCTTGACCTGTTTTTAGTACCCTACCAGCCTACCCACCACACTCAGTCCACTAGCACTTGGCTAGACCTTTTTATAATAGACTCCTCCCACAACTTACTATCCTTCTCACAGCATCCAATATCCTTTCTATCAAGTCACGACCTCATCCAAATCTCCTATAACATTCCAGCACCTAAGCCCATCCCCCGAAAAATCTCCTGGCGGAACCTTGACTCATTAACCTCTGAAAAGCTGAATCCTTTTTTCGACTCACTTTCCCAAACCCTGGATCCTATTTATTCGTTATCATCCATAGATGAAATGGTGGAATGCCTTTCTTCTAATCTTTACACCTTCCTAAATCAACACGCTCCCCTCAAGACCTCCACCTTTAGACGCCCTCCCGCACCCTGGATAAATCCCGATATCAGAGAGTTGATGAGAAGAAGAGATGCTGCCAGAAGACGATTCCAACGTACCCGTTCCTCTGAAGATTATACCCATTTCAAGTCCCTACGGAACCTCACCCAATCTTCCCTACGACGTGCTAAGGCACTGTTTTTCCATAATTCCCTATCACAAGCCCTCGATCCTAAGTCCAAATGGAAAATCCTTAACAACCTGTCTATGGTAAAATCCAAAGCCTGCACCTACTACCCCATCGATCCAGATGAACTAAATTCCCATTTCGCTAATTCTCCATCTATTCCTCAACCCTCTTCATTTTCGTTCACACAAACTTTCGATCCAGATAATTTTTATTTCCTGAATATCTCACCTGAAGCCTTACTCTCATCTATCCTCAAGTCCAGGACGAATGACTTCGGTCCAGACCAAATTCCTGTAAAGATCATCAAACTCTGCCTTCCGGTAATATTCCCTGCCCTTCTACACATTTATAATTTCTCTCTACAAAATTCTTGCTTCCCAGAAGCCTGGAAAAAAGTTATAGTCCGTCCGTTAAATAAAGTGCCTGTTCCCTCCTCAGCTTCCGACTATAGACCTATTTCCATTCTCTCTAACCTATCCAAACCGCTCGAAAGAATCGTCCACTCCCAGCTCAATGATTTCCTCGAGCGAAAAACTCTCCTCAATCCTCTTCAATCTGGCTTTCGCTCCCATTACTCCACACAATCTGCTCTACTCAAGATTACTCAGGACCTTCAATCCTCCATAGACGAAACTAAAATGACCATCCTGATTCTCTTCGATTTCTCAAAAGCGTTCGATACCGTCAATCATGAGATCCTCCTTTCTAAACTCCAAAACCTTTCCTTGTCAAATAGCGTCTTAAAGTGGTTCCTCTCCTTCCTGTCCTTACGTTCACAAACAGTTCATATCCCTGATAAACCTCCTTCTTCACCTCTTTTACTAACACGCGGCGTACCACAGGGGTCCTCACTTTCACCAACACTCTTCTCTGTGTACATTAATGATCTTCCGGATTCCATCAACCATTCAAAATACCACTTATACGCCGATGACCTCCAAATTTACTTATCTTTCCATCCTAACGAGATGCTAGAAGCAATCCAAAAATTACAGGAAGACATAGATAGCATAAACGCCTGGGCAGAAAACAATGAATTGAGTCTAAATGGAGAAAAAACCAAGGCTATCCTGATCGGCTCCAAGCATCTCATTAATTCCCTTTCTTACTACCCCCTACTTTACCTCAAAGGCCAACCTATCCATTTCCATCCTCATGTCAGAAATCTTGGAGTGATCTTTGACCAGCATTTGTCGTGGAGTAACCATATTTCCCAAATCACTAGAAAATCCATCGCTATCCTCAAACAGTTCCGCAGATCCCGTGATTGCATGTCCTCCAAAACCCGTCAACTCCTTGTTTCCTCTCTTATATTTCCCCATTTTGATTATGGCTGTCTTGTATACGGGGGACTGTCTGGTATGCATGAGGCGAGGTTAAAGAGACTAATGAATTGCTTCATTAGATTTATCTTTGGTGTCCCCAGGCGCTCCCACGTCTCAAGTTACTATGCTGAATTGAAATGGCTCTACCCGGTTTTTCGGCGGCAATATTTCCTTGGTGTATATCTTTTCCGAACGTTCAGAATTAAAAAGCCTCTGTATATCCTAAATTTATTTACACCTTGTTCCTCCATTCACTCCCTAAATACCAGATCTAAAACCTTAAATCTATACATCCCTTCCTACCGAACTGCCTCCTTTACAAAATCATTTATCATCCGTGGTGCCTCCTTTTGGAACTCTTTACCCGTTTCTATCCGTAAAAATGCATCCCTTACATCTTTTAAAACCCAATTATTCCTCCACCTCCTTAATCTTCAAACTACCGCAACTATGTAAATTAATGAAACCTGTTTCAATTTGCAATAATTATCTGTGTTTGTATACATAAATCTTGTTTCTCTTTATTTATTTCTTTAAGTTCAAATGGTTGAAAAATAGTCAACTTATATTCTAATTTCTCATACTATTGTTTTTTTTTTTTTTTTGTTCAATGAGACTCGATTTTATTTTATTTCTTTAATTAACAACTTTGTTTTAAACTAGCCAGACAAATGACTCTGGATTTGTACATATATTGTTATTCTTAGGGGACAACACGTCCCAGAATAAAAATACTTTTTCTTCTTAAAAAAAAAAAAAAAAAAAAAAAAAAAAACGAACAGACCCTGCCAAGCGTTGCTCTGGCTCAGTAGCTATAATGCTTTGAATTAGTTATATCCAGTTCTTTTTTATAGTCAAATCAAAATTAACTAATAAAGATACAAATGTTTCAGCTAATCCAAAAACCTAAGGGATTTGAAATAGAAATTTATGCCAAATTTAAAATTGTTTGGTAAAGAATTTAGATGGGTTAAAGTTTTTATTGCTTACATCTTATATTTGAACATAATGTGTTAATGAATGAGACGTGTAAAAGAAACTAATAAAAAATATGATTGGAACAGGGTTTAGTACAATCAAAATAGACAGTTAGCAAAAATGTACCAAATTAATCTTTTGCCATAATACATATTAATTAAATTCAGAACATAACACATGATTATATGAGATATCGTATCAGGAGGTTATACTAATAGGTGTACAACGATTTTGGTGAACCTGTCTTTTGCTAAACCAAATAGATTTGATGTTTTTCCCAAACGTGGAAAGGTGACACATAATTTGCCATGGGAAAAACACAGATTTTCCTGGTCCTAGCCGGAAAAAATAGATTTATGCTTACCCACCCTAAATAATATGATAAGCATTTAATTTGCAAAACAAGAAATATTGAGGCCAATAATCGAGATAAAACTATCCTATCTTTCAAGTTGGGCAAAACTACACACAATGAGACAAATTTCATCAAAATCGGTTGAGTAGTTTCTTATTGTACCTCCGAAAAACATTGGGACACAAGATTTTGAGATATATATATATATCTAATGATAATGATATATATATATAAAGATAGTAATATATTTGCTAGTTTATCTTTAATGAAAATAACATGTATAAAAAAATAAAAAATAATATTTTAAAAAAAAATTACCAAATCTCTACTGTGCAATGGCTCTGACAAAGTAGTCTGAGGTTTGACATTTCTGTATTGTGATGCCTCTGAGGAAGTGTTCATGGGTACAGTGATTGGCAGTTCTCTCGTTTCTCGAACACTTTCTGGTGATTGTTTCTTAGTTCTTTGTTTTTTACGAAGCTCTTGAGCTTCAAACTTCATTTCCAACATCTTTCTACTAAGTATTTCTTCCTGGCTTTGTCTCTATAAAGCAATCATGATTCCAATATTGAATGTCATTATTTTTTAAAAATATATTTATTTATTTATAAGTTTTATAAATAACGACTTTAAAATTAAATAACTTAACCCAATTTTTTTTCCTATCATTAATTATGATGATTACTATTACAAGTTAAATTTTAAAAGATACCTGAGCTAACCAATCCTGTTTTTTCTTTTGTTCATTTGATACTTGACTCTGCATTTTTTCTTGTTCCATTCGTATTTTTTGCTCAATTAATTCATCTTCTTCTTTTTCTTTCCTTCTTCTTTCTTCTTCAAGCCTTTTTTTCTCTTCAATTTGCTCTTGCAAAGCTCTAGCATAAGCTGCTTGACGTAGTCTGACATCTAAAGAATAAAAATAAGTTTTTATTTATTTATTTTTTTTTTTCACCAAAAAACTATAAAACAGACAAACTAGGAAACTATATTATTACCTTGGTTATCCATAGATTTGTCATTTTTACTAGCAGCACCAGGAAAACATCTTGATACCCCATGGAGATCAGACATAAGCTTTTCTGAAGAGAAAAAAAAAAAAAGAAGTTAAAAGCTAAAAATTTTTTGTATAAGTGACTAGTGGTTGTGTGTATGCCAAATCCTGGTCATGTCCAATCATTTCTTTTCAGATATAATTATTTAAAAATTCTGACTACTGATTATAATAAAACTATTTTATTTTTTTATCCAGATCTGTTAATCAAATTAATCAACAATAAGGAAGAAATTGATTTCATAATGAGTAAAGAGTAAACCAAATCAATATATAATATAAGCACGAGGAAAGCAGTACCCTCCTAATGCTTATAACCCTAATGCTTATAAGCAGATCCCTCATACATATAATTTTGTAGCTGTTGTCTTGGTATTCTACGGCTGATAGGGCTTTGTATCCGTGGCACAAGTATGAGAGTTATGGTAATTTCTTTTATTTGGGATATCAGTTTAAATCTCTATTAAATTTATCATTGCTAGTATTACTATTGTAAAATAGAATTGTTTACAGTACAGTTCAGTAACTGTCAGTATCAAGAGTGTTCTTCTTATTCACGTACATGATTGCTTAGGTAATAGTTGTGAAGTCCCTGACTGAAAACTTTGAAATGTTTTTATGTAATTGTAAAATACAATTTTATCTATTTTTGAAAAATGATACCTTACTTAAATATTGTGATCTAGATTATGAATACAGTAAAACATCATCAATTCGGACGTTATATCCATAGACACACAAAAATCATGAATCATTACAAATCTTGATTCCTGATTTTTTTTTTAATAAGAAAATCATCCCTAGTAAAAAGATTAACTAAAATTTTTAAAAATAAAATCTTCATTTGATATAATAATATAACATAAATTTCTCTTTTTCTTCAAATGTAGAGATATAAATTTCTAATTTATCTAATAAATGTCATGGGCCATATGCTGTCCCACCTGCGTCAACCGAAAAACTTGGCTCAAAATTTACATAACTTATGATTTATACATGTTTCATATCTAATTACAAACACTATCATTCTAAAAATTAAAAAAAAAGAAAAAAGCTTCCTTCTAATTTGTGAGGAGTAATTGAGTTAAGATTTCAACAAGCCTATGATTTTGGGTTTCATTTGCTTAGAACTTTAAATCCTACAAAATTAAATACATTAAAAAAAAACAAACAAACATAACATACACTGGATAAAATACCATGGAAAATAAATTCTACGTTTTGGATAGTTTCAAGGGTGCCATAAATTCTCAAACGCCACCAGACGTAGAACTTAATAACATTAACTTAAAAACTTACCTCTTGGGCTAAGATAATATACTTGTGGAGGTGTTTGTATTTCATTATTCACAAGTGGAGACCGTGCTTCATGTGAAATTGCCCCTTCCTGCTGTAAAAGAGAAACAATGATAGAAAAGTTATTCTTTATTAAAAAATTTACTTCTGCCTGATTTACACTATTTCTTTCTTAATTAAGTTCATAAACCATATTTTAAAATTGATGCTCAACTGAATATAGCAAGTACAAAGACTGACTGAAAAGGATTACTATATGCCATATGGGGAAAAAACAAAAACAATTGACAATCAAATCATATGGCCCGACAGAGTTTATTAGATTTAGTTTTGTAGTGTTAGTTGAAGTTTTTCTGAAGCATTCGACATTTTAATTCATTGAATCAGACGAGTTTGAAAATGGTTTGACCAATCTTAGTTATGTGTGTAGTGGAATAAAAACATGCAAGTTCTTTTTGTTCTTGTACTCTCCTGCACCCACATCAGATAAATAAATAAATAAATTATTTATTTATTTGTTCTGCGACAAGTGTCCCTTAGGAACAAATTTGAATAATATACAAAGAAGGCTTTAGAGCCTTAAAGTTTAAATAAACAAATTAAAATGATACTAAATAACTACAAATAATTAGTGAACCTCTAGTTTAAAAAGAGAAAATAAAATACACATTAAATATTTGCTTAGGTGAAATAAACTAGTTTTCACATCTAATAATATATACATATTTACACATTGGTTAAATAGTATTTATATTTTCTAAAAAAAAAAAAAAAAAAAAAAGAAAAATGATAATAAAAAAAAATATATATATATATAGAAAATAAGAACTTCCATCGGTTTAAAAAGGATGCTGGATGACTATGAATGCAATCATGATATAGTCACTTAAGGTGTCCTTACTCAATAAATAATGTCATAGTGGATGTTTTAGACACTCCTATTCTAATATGAAAAACAACTATCTATTAACTAAATTAACATCCAGATTTTTTAATTAAAATTATTGAACACTCAGTATTGAGTTGTATGCTTTCAAAAATAGTTTTATAATTATTAAGAATTATTGGGATAATTAATATATTTAAAAGAAAAGAATAAATTTCAACTAGCACTACAAAACTAAGTTTGATTAATAACAAAAATTTATATCTCCAAAAATATTTTTTACTTTTAGCTATTTTTTTTTCCGAAGCATTGGATTTTTGTTGCTTATACTTAGTAGACATGAAAGATAAAATACTAAAATGTTATAATCCTTTGAAAAAAGTCAAGCATTCTGTAAAATATAAAAAAAATACTTTTTTTATATTTTACAGAATGTAAAATTAAACTAAAGTAAATTAAACTATATAAAAATAAATGAGATAAGAGAATCAGATTTAAAATTGGATCAATTGTTAAAAGGTATTGTGGAATGTTCATTTTACGGAAAAAAGGTAAAAAGTGGTAAACATTTAGGTAAACAGCCTTGGTTCGATAGCGAATGTATGAAACACCGGTATAGGTCTTTTAGTTTTTTGAGGATATTTAGGAAACGGAGTAACGATTACAATAAATTTCTCTATTTGAAAGCGAATAATGAATATAAAGAAATGGTTAATAAGAAAAGAAATATTTATTATAAGACCCTTAAAGATAAATTCAAACATATTAAAGATTCAAAAGATTTGTGGGCATTAATAAATCAATTTAAGAATGGAAATTTCATTAATGAATCAAATATTACCGGTGAGCAGTTTAGGTGTTATTTTAGTTCATTGTTAAACCCTACAATTAAAGGTTCTCCAATATTGTACGCAGCGCCTTGCTGGGAAAACGTTGAACTGGATAAGAAAATTACGCTAAGCGAATTGAAAATTGCGATGGCAAAGGGGAAAAATAATAAGGCTCCGGGACTTGATTCTGTCCCCTATGAATTTTTCAAAAATTTACCAGAAATTGCCCTGGGGCTAATTGTCGATTTATTTAATAATTATTTTAATACTGGTAGAATCCCCTTCAGTTTCACCGAATCAGTCATTTATCCATTATTTAAAAAAGGGGATGAACATAACGTAGAAAATTTCAGAGAGATATCTTTCATAAATGTAATTACTAAGCTTTTTACTGGCATTCTGTTGGGACGTTTGTGGGATTGGGTGAACACTAACAGATTGCTGAACGAATTCCAAGCGGGATTTCGACCAGGCTATTCCACCGTTGACCACATTTTTAGTTTATTTAGTATTGTAAAGTTAAATTTGGAAAAACGGCGTAAGGTATATGCATTTTTTGTTGATTTTAAGGCGGCCTTTGACTGTATAGATAGGGAGGCATTGTTTTTTAAATTATCTAATTTCGGAATGTCTAATAAATTTCTAAATATCATTAAAAAACTGCATCTGAACACGAAATCGACTGTATATCATAAGGATGGCCTTACAGATTTTTTTGAAACCTCGGTCGGCTTAAGGCAGGGTTGTCTTCTGAGCCCTCTGCTGTTCGCATTGTTTTTGAACGACTTGCACGATACTCTTGAAGAAGGAATAGATATCGCTGGAGTAAATATCAGATGTCTACTATATGCAGATGATGTATTGGTAGTATTGGCCCCCTCTCCAGTAAAATTACAGAGAATGCTAAACAATCTAGAGGGTTACTGCAGTGTATGGAACCTGAACATAAACTTGGCGAAGTCCAAAATAATGGTCTTTCGCAATGGTGGTAGGTTGACCAGATTCGAGAGGTGGAACTTCGGAGGGGTTCATGTCGAAGTGGTCAATGAATACAAATATCTTGGTGTGATTATAACTCCGAGACTGGCTCTGGGGCGCCACTTTTCCGAGAGGGTATGCCATGCAAAATTTGGTTTGAATTCAACTTGGAGTAACTTCATTGTTAACAAAAATATACCCTACACGAGTAAACTAGAAATATATAAGTCGATATCGCTGGCAGTGGTTAGTTATGCAGGGCAGGCTTGGGGTTTCGATTCATATGATGTTTTGGAGAAGTTTAAACGTTATTTTATAAAAAAGTTATTGTTTCTCCCGCGATTCGCACCAACATATATATTGGCCCACGAAACAGGAATAGCATCCATATACTCCTACACTCTAAAAATGCATTTTGAATATATTTTGAAGGTTCTGGATATGCCGGACTGTCGATTACCTCGCATCCTCGCGAAAGAAGTAATTAATAAGAAAGTATATTGGTATCGGAAGTGGTTGGAGTTTGAGGATTGTTTCAAAATTAAACTCGACCTGTTAAATGTGGTAGACCTGCGGCGGAAGTTGGCCTCAGTCAGTCAGGGGATAGAGAAAGAAGAAAAACAAAGAAACCTAGAAAAATGCATCCATTCGCGTTTTTATATCTACGCGGGCTTAAGCACAGCAGGCACTATTTCGCCGTATCTCGATGACCGTTATGATATTACAGTTATCAGGACCATCTTCCGCAGTCGAACCGAAATGTTAAATTTAAACGTAAAACCATGGGATAACGAAAGTAAAGATGACTGCCCAGTATGCCATGGAGGGGAGAAAGAAGACACGTGTCACTTCCTGGGGACCTGCCATGTTTATGGCGAACTTAGGAAAAAATATTTCGGGAGGGAGGTTTGTACACCAGATCAATTATTTACACTATTAATTGGAAGCAATTGGATAGCACTTAGCCGTTATGTCCAGCAGGCCACATTGAAAAGAGCTCAGTGGATTAGCAGGTAGGGGATCATTGGGGCAACCTTCTTATTTATTTTTATTCATATTCTTTATTATGATATTGTATTCATTATATTTATTATGATTATTATTTTGTGTTAAATTATTAATTATTTATTATGATTTTGTAAAACATTGATGTGTATTATAGTATTTATTTATAACTACAAAATCTGAAACACAGACCTCGACAGACGGAATTTTCCATTGTCTATGTGTTTTGTTAATTTCTCTATTTAATGATTTGTATTATGGATTTTAAAATAAACACGTTTTCATTCATTCAAAAAAATACTAAGAAATGTGACAAAATAGATATGTCAAATCACAATATCCAGAACTAGACAAAGTTTCATAGATTTGTGAAAAGTGTAGGAAAGAATTAATTTAATAAAATAGGCTACAGTTTGAGAAGCTTAATAGTTAATGGTTTTTTTTTCCATCCACAAGCAAAACACATTTTTCAATAATTATTTTAACCTTCTACTGGGAACATTAATTTGACTAGCTTTAGAGGAACACCTGTCTCTAAGACCGCTAATATTAATTATTTGAATTTTCTAATTTCCGGGTGATTTGTGGTCATCCCTTTTGGTACAGTTAAATGAATTAAGTAATAAAGACAGAAAAAAGAAGAAAAAGAAAGACACATTCAAGAAAAGAACAATAAAAATTGTTTATTGACAGTCTTTATAATCACATTATTATTTGAAAATATAAGATATCATGTAGAATTATTTTTTCTGAGCAGCCTTCTTTATCACATTAAAAGTAAAACTTTATTTTTTTATAAAAAAGTTACATAGGTACGTCCTAATTACAGCCATTTAACTTACATAGGAACTAATTCGTTTTCAGTCATAGGAACAAAAGATCAGTCATAAATGATGCATATAGGCTATAAGATACTACAAGACCACAAATAGTACCTCAATAATGCAAGAACTTTTTTTTTTAAATGAAAACTAGAAATAAATACAAAAATATAAATTCCTAACATAACACTTATATAACAGATAAAAAATAAAAAACATATTTTACTAGTTATTCCCGGATCTGCTTTTGAGTACATTCATTACAGACGGTTCTTGAGCATTCCAGGCAGGTTGCTTGCTGGCAATTAATGCATTTATATTATAGTTTTCCTCTTTCTTTGGTAGGGGCAAAATCTGCATGTTTTTCTTTTTTTGAGTTTATTATCCGGTAAGCTAGTCGTCGCTTGTGCAGAGTAATTGGAGCCACTGTGAGCCTCAGGACGGCGACATTCAATTTCTTTTTCCATGGCTGCCATTTTCTCCAATTTTTTAATAAGCAATCGCAGCTCCTCGGGTAAATTTTTTATTTCCAATCGTCTTTTTATGAAATCATGCACTAAAAATAATGCGAACCTTTGCAGAAATTCATTTCTAGGTTGTATCTCAACCTTTTCACATAGGCCATATAAAATGTGTGCATTTGAGCCAGCCATAGCTATTACGTAGTAAAAAATGGCTAATGCCCATCGTTTTGTCTTTCAATTGGTTGAATATATGCTGCATCGCTTGTCAAGGATGTCTTTCCACCTTTTGTAGAATTGTAGAATGACACTATCTCTATTTTTAGTTAGATGCATCTGTATAGGGAGTGTGATGCATTGTAGACATTATGACAGACTTGTTCTTCTTGGGGACATATGACAGCAATGTCATCTTGTCTACATAGCCATAAATACAGGAAAGAGGAGCACGGTTCTTATTTGCTTGAAAATCCAGAGGAATTTGAGGTTTGTTCTTTTTTAAGGTTCCAACCATTGTTAATTTATTTTTAAGGAGCTCTTCAGCAAGCTCGAAGAAACTAAACCAATTGTCGCATGGTATGTTGCGTTTCGAGCCAAATACTTCACGAGAGAGCCTGATAACTGATTGAGTTGGTATAGACAATTGCTTTCGGGACAGTGAAAGGGTAGCACCATCACTCTCCTTGCCAGTATATATATAAGCGTTATATAGATACGCATTATGTTCATCAGCCAAACCCATGATTTTTAGGCCATACTTCGCTGGCTTTTTCGGCATGTAGACTCGGAATTTGCCCCTTCCTCTGAAAGGAACCAGGGATTCGTCTACTGTCATATGTGCGCTCGGTAAATACACCTTCTGGCTATTTTTAATAAAATCATTGAAGACGTCCGCAATAGCCGCTGCTGGATCGGGCTTTTCCCTTTCCTTTTGAGTTGAGGAGTCATCGACTCTCAGGGCATGAATTAATATCCGAAACCTCTTGAGAGGCATGATAGACCTAAAAATAGGTCTACCCATTAATGAGGTAGAAAATAAACTATTCATATCCTCCTTGGAGGATTTGAAGACACTGCTTAGCACCAAGACACCTATTAGGGTCTTTATTTCTATGAGGTCTGTATCTTTATACATTACGTCATGAGAATTAACAAGTCTTTCCCTCATCATTTTAAGCTAATTATTTGTATATACAACAATATTATTTAGAATATCTTTCGTAATAAGCCATTCAAATGCTCTCCCTGGTGGAAGGTGTTCCCGCTGCTGAACAGGAAGCCCTTGAAGAACGGAGAGGGGAACTTTTATGACGTTTATGGATGGTGTCCTGCTTTGGTCAATAACTGGATCCGCAGACCATTTTATAATCTTATTTTTACTCCAATAAAATTTCTTATGCGATTGGTCTAAATCTATAAACCGTGCGAACCTGAAATTGGGTATTTAGTGTATATATATGCCCGCGATGGGACAGCAAAAATTTCTTCAAAACTGGTCAAACGGAGGGGGTACTTTGTTTAATAACTTTTTACGTTTTTTTCGATTTTCTCAAAAACGGTCCTAACGATTTTGAGTAAATTGAGTATTTGATGTATTAATATGCCCGAGATATGACTGCAAAAATTTCATAAAAATTGATCAACCGGAGGGGGCACTTTACTTAATAAATTTTGTATCATTTTCACGTGTTTTTTTTTTTATTTACTCAAAAACGGCTTTAACGATTTGGATCAAACTGATCAAAACTTGATCACAAAGATGTGACAGCCAACATTTCATCAAAATTCGTCAAACGGAGGGGGCACTTTATTTCATAACTTGTTTTCCAATTTTTACCTTTTTTCGATTATCTCAAAAACGGCTCTAATGATTTTGACCAAATTTGTCATTTTTAAAGAAAATTAGGTGTTCTTTAATATCAGGTAAGCTTTATCATTATTAAAATGTTCTGAGGGGGCTTAAATGGGAAAGGGGCCTTTTTTGTTTTCCTATAAAGTCCCTTTTTTTTTGTTTATATGGAGAAATTAACCGTCTCTCGTTACGCCTAAAAATAAGAAATGGCTAAATATGAAATATGATAAAAATCAAGTAAACATATAGAGGAGAAAAAATTCCGCTAACTCATAAAACACGTTGAGCCCACGCATGCGGAATATGCCTTTAATGACAGACCATTGTTCATAATTAAGGCTGTTCTGTTCATTTAATGGAAATTATTTGTTTCATGGTAACTAAATGAAGTTTTTAACAATTACATAGAGAATTATAAAATCAGACGACTTGGAGTATTATGCTTTCATTGCCGAATTATCCCAAGTAACATTTATTTAATAATAAAAAAAATTAGTGTTTTTTATTGAGCAAATAAAAAGGAAAATAAGAAATGAATGTGGAAAAATGTTTGACTTTGAGAAGTGACAACAAAACACATCAATTTCTGATCTAAGTAAGTTGGTAAGTGAAAGTTGTGTGTTGCGCGCACTCCCCAGATATTTTTTGTAGTCTATAGGAAGGTATCCTATGTACCTAATTTCATTAAAATCTGAGATGGTGAAAGAAAAAAGTGTGTTGATGTGAGATGGAATAGCCCACAAAATAATTACAGCTGAAATAGTGTATATTAAAGTTGTAGGTAAAAAGCTTGTATTTGGTTCTGCATGGCACCTCAAGTTCAATGCCTGCAGGTGCAACTGCAGTTCACAGATATCTAATAATTAAAAAAAAAACATACAGAAATTCAAGGATTAGACTCACTTTAAAAATTAACAAAACAATGTTCAAACACTTAATTTCAATAGAAATGAAATAAATTAAATACTAACTCTACTAACGACAGCTGAGTCATCAGTTTGAGTGGATATAGATTGGCATCTGGATCTCCTTTGTAAATTTTCGGGTTCTTCCGGATCATCATCTTTTGTTGATAAGGCTTTATCAACTTTTTCTACAGCCTCTTTTGGGATCTAGATAATAGAAACAACAACTACTATACAACAAGGTCTAATAAAGACTTGAATGGACAAATATCTAAATTTTGAACAACAAATAAGTTTTATAGGCAATCTCATTGTAAAACCCTAAAGAGAAAAATATTTTATGTTTAGTTATGCCTTTAAGCCTGAATAAATAATTAGCCACTTAGTAGTAGCCAGGTACTTACTGATAAAAAAATTATACCGACATATAATAAATTTTTATTTTTTTTTATTTATTTTTTTTAGTCTCTGCTAAAAAGATTGAATTTGTTCATTTTACTTTGAGACCAAAGTTATTAATTATTTGTAATATTGTAAAAAAATAAATAAATAAATAAAAATTAATTTATGTACATTTGATAAATATTGTTTGTACTCCTTCCTCCGTTCTGCTAGAAGTTGATTACGTCTATCTTCATGCTCCCCATAACCAAATAATGTTCGACCTCTTTCTTTAGAAGAGAGAGGAGAATATTCACCAACACGCACCATATCTTCCTGTAAATATAAATTTCACCATGATTTAATTTGGAGTCAGTAGTTAATATAAACAAAGATTTTAACGATATTGTTCTAATAAATAAAAATATAACCAATATTTGTCATATGAATAAAAATATTAATAATATTAGCCACATTAATAAGAATACTAACAATATTGGACATACAAATAAAATAAACATTTGCATACGCAAATCTATAATTTAAATATTTTGCGATACAAACCTATTCCCATCAATCTAATAACCAACATTATAAACATAGTCACAGCTATTTATCACATTTATGTGATAGCTGAAAAATTTATGAAGAAAAAAAAAAGTAAGTGGAATAACAATAGCAAATTTAGCAGATGCAAAGAAAATGACAGGAAATATGCAATAACAGATACTTCAATCTTTAACAGCGCAGAAAGGTGAATGACAATATGGCAGCTTATAATTATTAAGCAGATAGGCAATTACAATAACTTCACTTATTCCACAAATTTCAAAGTGAAACAAAAAAAACAAATTCTTTCCTCATTTATTGGTTCTAGTTTTCAACTTCCTATTTTTATTTTACGATTGTAATACAATATAATTATGGATTTCAATAATACCGAATCTTTTTCCTCCTAATTGTTATCAAACTACGTTAATCAATAGGAATATAAGTTAAAAAAAATTTATGGGGAAAAGCTGAATGATTAATATTGTTAATTCCAATCGTAAATAGTGAAGGTATTTAATTAGTAGGGAGATATTGATGGGGCATTCCTTGCTCCACAATTAAAGTACTGAGGATTATTTTTTATCAGAAATAAATTGATTGTTTAAATATGAAATGATGAAGTTGGGCATCACTAAATCCTTTTTGACATCTCATACCACACATTGAGTTCAATATATGGTCAATACAGAGGTTAAAACCCAATGGGTGGCCACTTTACAACCATATACATAATTACTGAACTATAGAAATAACTTCAACTTACGGTTCTTCCAACATCTACAGCATCATTACTAGTTGAAGCAAGCAGAGAGCTATTATCTCTTAACTGAAAAAAAAAATAGATGATTTGATGAAATATGCTAATGCCATCAAATAATATAAAATGCCATCAAGCACTTTTTATAAAAAAAGAGTGCAGAGGATAAACTTTAGCAGAGGAAGAATGCAGTGCAATTACCCACTCAAGTAAATCATGTATTACTTGTTTTGAAATGATTAGGATCAGCATTCTTGTCCTACTAACTTATGTCTTAAAACTATTCCAGATTCAGAATTATTCATTACTATATTCAGCAGAAATTATTATGACAAATACAAGATAAATTAAACAAAACACATGAGCTAAAATTATATTTTTATGACTAAATCATTGAAATTTTGTTGTTAGCTAAAAACATTATTAATACAAAAAGTACAACACAAATGTAACGTTTTATTTTTATTTTCTTGTATATTAGTTATTAATGGTGGGTTTAAGCTAAATTGCTTTAAATGTAATGTATTAATGTTTGGAATTTATGTCCAATATTCACAGATTAGTGTGGAAAAAAATATTTTTTACCTGATATTAAAAATTGAAGGTTACATTTATTTTTATTAATAACAATGGATAAAAAAACAAATAAATACTAATGATAAAAAAAAAGTATTTTAAAAATCAGGTAAAAATGACCTGAACACACAGATTTCTAATGTTATGTTTGAAAATCAACGAAAATTCTCACACCAACAGATAGTAATAGGTTGTATGATATCTGAAATAAACTGAACTCAAATGCTTTCATAAATTAAACCATGTTGCCCAAACTAGTACTTTGTACCTTTATCCTTAATATATTGAAAATGTTGTTGACTTGAAAATTTAATGATCATAACCACATTGTAGTGTTTAAAAAATATTAACAATTCTTTAAAACAAAATAGCACTAATGTTGAATTAAGTTTAAATAATTCATGTCCAATTACCAAACAGTGAAAAAAAAATAAAATATTTTACAGAAAATAATATGGCAACTCACATTTTTAATGGGTGCTTCATTGGAGTGTTTAGTATTCCTTTCTGCAATAATATCTAGATAACTTCTTCTTCCAGTGGTTTTATTTTTATCAAAATTTCTTCGATAATAGGTAGCTGAAGTGGCCAATATTTTACTTAAGCGGTCTTTTTCAGCTTCCCTTTGATTAATTAAGCTAACTCGGGGCAAAGAATAAGATTGTGTGCGCCTAACTTTTTTAGTTGACACAGGTGGATCATGTGGATTAAGAAAACGTGCAGGGCAACTTGAAAGAATTTGTATCAATCTTTCTTTTTCCTCCTGACGAGCATCACTGAGATTCGCTGGAGGGGTTCGGTATGTTGAAGGTACAATTTTATTTACATCATGAAACTGCCTTTTTGCAAATTTATTGATTAGTTTTGTTTTTTCTTCCTCGCGAGGATTTTTATAAAGTTCTGGGTGAAGAATAGCATAGATTTCTGGAATTTTAGATATTTTTTTTTCAGTATCTTTTCTCACTTCATCGTTCTCAAATTTGCTACCTAATCTATCGATCAATTTCTTGTAAGACTCCAATAACTCATTAAGTTTCTGTTTCTCTCTCTTAAGCTTAGGATCAGTAATCAAGGAAAGTTCGTCAGAATCAAGAAATTGTTGTGTTTTTACAGAAAGGTCTTCAGCATTATTTTCAGGATTTACATTACACAAATCTTGATCACCAATCTGAAATAACAGTTAGAAATTAGAATTTTAAAGTCCTAAAAACAATTATTGGTCATAAATTTGTACTTACTTTTAATTAGTCCTAGGTTCCTGAGCAGCACAGGAAAAGTAAGGAAGACTGATCATGCAATAATATTTAAAAAGCATGCATGGAAGGCAATATAAAAACGACCTTGCAGCTAATCTGGTGAAAATCAATAAAGTAAATACCAAGCATCATTATCTTAAGGTGGTTGGTTACATGAAGTTACTAAGAGGAAAATTCATTAGCACTTATTTTAGATCCAAGTCGAGTAAACAATAAATTATTCTTGATTAATTATTATCGGTTGCCTTTACAAGGTCAAATGGCTGTTTCTAAAATATTTATTACATTTAAACTACTACATTACAGTGGCTTAAAAACAACTTAAAAATACTACAATATTAACTTACAGTTCCAGAAGCCATCAGCAACCTATATAGGATTTAATAAAAGAAACATTCGTTTCAATTAACGCATAATCGTACATTTAATGTTGTTATTAAAGTTTGACCAAATCAAAATAACGAACGAAAGTGATAAATATCGCCAAAATTGTATCGTGATAACTTGATTAACTAAATACTGTTTAAAACTGAATATTAAGTTGAAAACATTTCGAAATCGAAAACAGAGCCTGATAAAAAATGTTGAATTGTTTATTATATCCTCTATCTGAATTCGCAGCTCTAAGCAATTCCAAGTCGTTTATTTTCAAATTATCACGAAGACGTGATCACTTAGCAATGGATGGGCGGTGGGGGTAGACCGCAATTCTGCCGTTACTACTACTAGATTTAAGTATGTATTTAAATTGTGCCATTATTTTAAGTTTACATATAATTTTAATGTTGAAGAAATCTAAGTTATAACCAAGATGATAGAATCGGAAGAGTTGGTTGCTAACTCAAATCACGAATCAAATTTGGAAGCCAAATCTCCCGTATGTTTTTTTTATTCTGCTTTATAATTGCCTGTTCTTATTAAACACACTCTAATTATACTTTTTATTAATTGCAGATCGAATCTTACATGAATGGAAAATCCTTAGTTGAAACTTCCTTTTCCATAACTTCAAACTGGGACCTGGATGATACCACAGTTGTTAACAGATCTCAAGATGTCAAAACAAAGAAAAAAGTCAACATATGTACCACTGATTCAAATATTGACGAAGAAAGAAGGCATTCCTTGACTTCTGATTCCTGTGATAAATCCAGCAATGTTAGTAATGATAAATGCCTTACCATGACTGGTACTATTAAAAGAGGTAAAAAGGCGGGGCAGAGTTTAGATGTTCGGTTGAATATTTCTAGAGAAGAATTAGAATTAATGGAAGCAAACATAGCAGCCAAAGAGCAAGAAAAGAAACAACCATGTTCTTTGACCAATGGTTTACATATACTTATTTTTACTATTCTTTGTTTTCCTGTCGCATTCATCATATCAGGAATATATTCATTTTATATGGGTACCATTACATGGTACAGCATTTTTAGTTATATTACTGAAGAAAAAAAATTATTAATCAAAATTGTCATATCTCCATTCCTTATATTGTTATACCCATTTTTTATCATAACTTTTACTATTGGACTTGGAATTTATGCTGCATGTGTGCAAGTTTCGTGGTCTTTTGTAAGTTGGCAAAAAGAGATTTGTGATTGGGAAAAAGGCTTTTATGGTTGGCTTTGCTCCGCCATTAAACTTGAAGAATGTTCACCATATGAGGTTGTTGTTTTGACTGATATTAAAGTTACAAATGACAGCGACAAATGCAATTCACAAGATAGTATTTTATCCTAAAATTTTGAAGCATTTTATTTCTTTTTTTGAAATATATTTCACATTTTTTGACCTCTGATTAATATGGATCTCATTTATTAGAGTTAATATTATTATTGTTCCTAGTAATATCTATTTAGTCATCAAAAATATTTTAATTTTTATTACCATGTTGAGCTATATGATTTTTAATAAAGACTGACATGTAATGTAAGCTTCCTATATGAATAGTTTGAATTTATTTATTATTTTACATTTTGCGAAAATTAATGATTGAATTATTTAAAATTACGGAACCGTAATGTGATATGGAGTTTTTAAATTAGATAGTTTTTTCATGGTTTTGATGATTGATAGTTTTTTCCCGTTTGTAGCATATTTTATATGAAATGTTGCTTTGTAGAAAGATTAGAAATGCATATGTCATGTGCAGTTATTGAAACTGATTTAAAAATAAAGGCTGAGCTTAGTTAATTTCATGAAATTGTATAAATTAAATATATTGATTTACTGTGTGATCTCATTGCTAAAGTTTAATAAAAAATAAATTTTTTATTAGTACTCAATTTTCGAAGAAAATAATTTTAATTTTAGTTTTATGATTGTGATATACTTAAAATTATTTATTATAAATCTTATGAATTAAATTGGAATTAGAAATTAACATTCCTTTATTGTAATTTTAAGTTCTTGCTTATGAAATTCTATCATGATATATAAATAATGAAATTCTTCCTTGGACCAATTAATGTTTTCTAAACTTAATTTTTAAATGTATACGGATTATGAATTTTTATAGTTTTGGAACATTTATACTTATTTAATCTGTATTAACTATTTTAAGTACTGTATGCAACCTGTTGGACAATAAGCAAGCTTTGAGCATTACCTCAACTAACTGAATTCATTTGAATCTGGCATGAGAGGATTGAAATTTATTTGCATGGGGGGAACGTATGATGATTGAACAGCCCCTTATAGCTGGAAATAATAGTTTACTGACCTATTTGATCACTGCACAATAATGAAGAAATGACCAGTTGGAGGAATACAAAGTTATCAAGTTCCTTTGCCATTATTAGTGAACATAGAAATAATCTTATAATCTAAGTACAACAAAACTACAGGCCTTTCATCGGAGATTTGTACCTATAAGAGGTACTGATCTTCAAAGTTCAATTATTTCATGCCTATTGTTCAGCATGAAGCATACAGCATCATTAATTTATCTTTTTTATGTAATATATACATTTTATTATCTATATTCTGATGTTGAGTGCAAACAATATGTGTTGACTGTTGGAGGGAAGGAGCTTGTAGCATTGCATAATTTTCTATTCGCTAATCTCATTTTCAGTGCATACTGTTATTCCTTAAACAATATATTAGAGTAACTTTTCAAAACCTCCTATATGTCAGTTTTTGAATTTTTGTGTATTTAGTAGAAATAAGGAGTGAGGGGAAAAGAAGGGTACCGCATTACTCCTCTCCTCTGGCTACCAGTCAACACTTCATTGTTTTACTCAACTCCATTTGATTGCATGTATGACATATAACATGATTATGACAATAGTTATGAAATCATTTTTTTAATGTTAAAAAAAAAATGTGTAAATTTTCTCATAAATAGAATAGCTGAAATCAATTTTATACTTTTCTATATCAGTATTTGGACCACAGTTTAAATTAACGTATTTATTGTAGTTGTATAGATCTGATTTGTATTAAACATATCACACCAATTCAGTTATGACTGAATAAAAATAATTTATTTGAAATTTTATTTACTAACCTAACCTGGTTCACATTTCCTTTACATGCATTTTAAACTATTAGATCCCATCGAAAATAAATTATTATGTGTGTGTATATATACACACACACATATATAGCATTGGTCTCAAAATAAAATGAAAGTTCACTTTTATTTCATTTACTCACAATAAATCATTGACATGCTAAGAAATTAATGATATTGGATACATTGGGAATAAAGGTTTTTGAATGATACTTTCCAGCTGCATTTTCCGTATTTTAATAAGAATAAATAAAACAAATTTTATTGACGTACGTACCTATTGATTCAAAAATTTCAAATTTTGGTGTTTCGGTCTCTCTAATATTCCCCATTAGTTTGTTATATTGGCAGTACAATAAGATGTACAATTAAATAAATTAAATGAACAAAGGTGCATGAATGTCTTGATAATAGAGGAGGGGTCGAATTTAACACAAAAAAATTAGAACAGTCTGCCTTACTGGATCTATGAGGTGGACCTTGGCCTCCTCCACTTTACCTCTCCAAGTTCTACTAGTGGTATCCTATGAACAGTTGTCAGTCAGCGGTCTGAGGTTTTCCATGATCATGCTCAACTGCCAGGTTTTCCCCTATAATTTTTTTCCTATGAGTACCCACTTTATAGAGGCAGAGTTAGCCCCAGGAAGGTCTATCGCCTCCAGAGACGATCTGTGACAGAATATTACAGTTATCCTGCCTAAGCCAGATTCGAACTTGGGACCTAGAGCAAAGCAGTTCAGTGCCTTACTATTGAGCTGCGCTGCTCCCTCCGATAAACAGTTCATATTGCATATAACTATGCTCAAAATGTTCACATGCATATTTATTATATTTTTAAATTAGAAAGTGTGATATATAATATTTTTGGTAAATTTATTATATGGTTGGAGGTGAGCTTCATTCTAAAGCTCCATTTAAATCAATTTTAATGTTGAGTGATGTTTTCTTGGATTGATTTCTTTAGGGGAGTTGCCTAATAACAGACTCCAAACATAGCAGTGACTTTACCAGTATACGACCGGCCTCTGAGCTTTGAAAGTAGATATTGCATTTGTGCTTATAATCATTAATTAAAAAAAGCACCAAGAGACCTATTAAAAGGACTGGTCTAGGCAAATGGTGAGTCATATAAAAAAAATGATCACACCACCTGTTTAAGTAGGGGCATGAAACTAGGGGGTTGACTCTATCAGTCAATTATTTAATTCTCAAAAGTTTCCTAGCTAGTTACTTTCTGAGCGTACAATGTTCAGGACTAAGAAAAGTACAAAACGGACCAGGATAACATTTGAAACTGGTTTTGTTCATCTCTATATCACCATTTGACTCATTATTGTATCATTCTTTTATTTTCAAGTAATACTGCAACAAAAAGCATTGAAAATAAAGATAAATTTCTCATGTTCAAATTTTTACTTATACTTGGTGTAGTTAATATCTGATAAAAAAAAATTATATATATATAAATATAATTTTTTTTACCAGATAGGAACTAATACATATAGGGGAGGGTGGGGCACAATGAAACAGTTGGTGCACTGGGCGAACCAAAAGGTCTAGAGCAACCAAATTCAGGCAGCAAGGGATAAAGGTGACCCAAACAAAGACAGCATAATGTCCCCTTTCGACTTGTTTCGTGAAGGACTCCACGTGCTGAAGTGCAGTTTTGTGTGGCAAAACTAAAATTTTTCGTCGAACGGATATTCTTCTTATTCTTATTTTTTTCAGCTGTTTCATTGTACACCGGGCATGGGGCACAATGAAACAAAATAATTTTTTTAGAAAAATAATTGGTCAGACATGATGCATATAATAATTAAACGCAATTTGGTCAGACATGATGCATATAATTTAACGCATTTCTTACATAGATTAGATCCTAAGGTAACATGGAAAAAATAAAAAATTGAAAATAAAGTCTCAGGTGGGGTGATATGGGTAAAAAACCTTTTGTGTTTCATTGCGCCCCTCCTCCCCCTATTTATATATATCAAATCAATTAGTTTTCTTATTTTGACAATCTGAAAATTCTTACTTTAATTTTTTATTATATAAGAAAAGATTGCCTCTGGCCAGGATTTGAACCCCGGTTTCTTTAATACTAGTAAGGTGCTCTTGCTACTTAACTACCAGGCACATATCCCAACAGGGCATATCTTTTCTCTTCACTGACCACCTTTCCACCAATCTTGCTATTTTTTGAATTATTAAGTGGACATAAAATATAAATTTATTGTTTCTTGACCATTTTCAAACAATGGTCAAGCAAAAGCACCAAAAGTAATTCCAAAAGTCCAATTGCAAGATTGGTGGGCAGGGGGTCAGTGAAGAAAAAGGGATTAGCCTTGCCGGGATATGTATCTGGTGTGTGTATATATATATATATATATATATATATATATTTATATATAATTGATAACCCTGAACCTATACCTTAAAACACATACCCATCTCCAGAAATAAATTACTGCTAGAAAACATAGACTGCCAAATAAATTATTTAAACGTAAATAAATGGGAGTTACGTTACTTCTGGGATTCAGTGAATAGGCATTAAATCACAACACATTAATATAATAAATACACCTTCTATATCTAGATTTTATAATTATCATGAAAATCTACATGAGATGTGATACCCAAAAATGATCAATCAATCGAATATTTCATCAAACATGGTAATTCAACTCAAACTAGAGTTAAAAATAAGACAATCAACAGATTAGTCAACAGCACATTTATATAAGAAATCCACTATCTACCTATAATTTCTACATCTAGATTTTAGAATTATCATGAAAATCTACATAACAATG